>OX422212.1:198363745-198828745 GCA_949130495.1 Sambucus nigra
GTCAAGGTCAATGACCGTGACACGTTTGTCATGGTTTATTACCGTGACAAAGCCGTGACCTTTTTAAAAAAAATTGTCACGGTCAATGACCGTGACAATTCTGGGCAGAATTAAAAAAAAACTGCTGGGCAGTATGGCCACTGCCACTGCCCAGCAGTATATTTGTACCTGTTATAGCAACGTTGTACCTGTTCCAAACATCATATATCCAACACAAAACTAAAGATATAATCCAAATATATTCATGACAGTATAATCCAAATATTCAAAGTAAAAATAATATACATGACGATATAATCCAAATATAATTAAAATGGACAAACTTGAAAATAATGTGACTACATGTCTTGGATGAAACTGAGGAGGTGAGTAGGCCACACGACATACGAATTGACGCACCCACTAATATACGTCGTGCCGCATTATTCGCGCAACCACAATAGGGAGTTCTCCTTCCCGGGTATGACATGCGTGACGAGCACCCGGGACTCCATCTCTTGAAGCACACGTCCATGGACTATTCCACCCTCGACGATATTCCGGTCCCTCAACCCCCGCCCTATCCGCTGGCCATCAAATACGTCCAATATGAACACGCTCAGCCAACCAATTGTCGACAATGGTCTGTTGGAGGGCGTCAAATAGGGAAGTGGATCGTCGAAGTACGAACGTGTCGGTGATGAAGCAGCGAGGTCCACATCCTCGTCATCCTGCGCCTCGTCCTCCCGCACCTCCTCCTCCACCGCCTTCTCCTTCCCTTTCCCTTTACGGTCTCCACCCAACGTACGCTTCATGAATGCGTACATATCTTGGACCGTCGCCTCCAAACGGGACAGCTTCGCGTCGTGTGAATCCACCGTTCGAGCCAAGCCGGTGTCGCTCGTTTCCAATCCGATGATCCTAGATTTGGCCACCCGCGAGCTCACTCCCCTTGTCCTCCCCTTGCGATCAGAGCCAAGAACTTGGCTGAGTGCGTCTGTGGACAAAGATGCCTTGTCGGCATCAGACTGCGACTCATGCACTTCCTTAAGCTTTGCCTGAAACGACAAAAGGCACATGATTAGTAAAATAAGTAAACAAAAAAATTATAACATAATTAACAATAATTAAACTGTCGGATTACTTACAATCGTGGCCGCGACGCTCAGGGACACCTCCTTGTCCTTCCCCTTCTTCGTCTGAAGAGCCACATAAGTATCGAGCCTATGTGGCTTACCCCCTGGCCCACTCCTTACCCCCTGAAATAAAATAAAGTAAAGTAAAATTAGTATCGGCCCCGCAAAGTAAAATAATATCCAATAATATATTTCTGTAGTTATAGATAAATTAAATCTTACCTGCATCCTATGCTCCACCTCAGCGTAAGAGGTCTGGCCGGAGTAGTGCACGTCCGTCTTTTTAGCCCGATTTTCCCTCCCCGATTGGCGAGATGCCAATTGTCGATCCTCGATCTCATTGTCAATGAACTTTTGCCATTGTGCCAATGAGATCGGCTCCTTGGGCGGGACGGATCCGCACCTTTGTAAAATGGACTCTCGTGTTTTTCCAAAGTATTGTGTCCGCATATTTTTCTTCCACGTCTTGTGTTGCTCCCTCAACTGCTCCAAGACGGAATTGCGTAGCTTTGGATCCAAGTTGAATTGTTCCTGTCCAACAAATACAATGTTAGTTGCGAATAAATATAAATATAAATATAAATATAAATATAAATATAAATATAAATATAAATTGAAATATTCATATAAATATTACCTGTAGTGCCGCCCAAACAGCTAACTTGAGCTCATACGGCACCTCCTTCCAACTCATAAACCCCGGGCCGATGACCGTCTTTAGCAGCTCGAGGGATCTCGCTAAAAGCTCCGACTTGTTTTCGACGGTAATCCCAAATTTTCCATATTTGGGGAGCCTAGGGGCGGAGGAGCTCTCGTCGCCTCCGCTACCACCGAACCCAGACGACATCCTCATAAACAGCATCATCATCTTCGCCCTAACATCTGAAGGAGACATTTTTGCTGTAAAAAAAATGTTATTAGTACAGATAAAAAAAAATGTTAATAGTACACATTTCGTTTTACCTAATTGAATTAATTGAATTAATAGTACAGATAAAAAAATGTTCCGTCTATATTATAACGTATGTGTAAGTTCCGTCTATAAATATTTCATTCAAAAATGTTCCGTCTATATTATGTTTAAATGAAAATATCAATTATTATCCAATATTTTTAAATGAAATATTTATTTTGAATGAAAATATCAATTATTATCCAATTATTATCCACTATTATCAATTATATATTTTGAATGTAAATAATATTCAAAACCCCACCCACCCCTACCCCCATCCCCCTCCCCCTCCCGATGTGGGAGTCATGTTTGGGATCTTGTTTAAATTATATGTAAGATTTAATTAAGTTTAGGTCTAATTTATCTTATTATGGTTATGATAATAGTTAACTCATAGTTCATCTGTCTTGTTTACAGTCACTTTATAATCAACAAGTGCTTTCTCATCTCAAATTCGAAGATACTAAAGCCAGTACTGCTGAGAGTTTGGGTCATTTTTGGGTCCTACCTAATGTTACCTGAAACGTGGATCATTTTTTATAATATTCTTCTAATAAATATCTTCTAATATTCTCAAGATATGAGAGTTTTTTATTCATTTTTTATATTTCCTATATGAGAATTATGTATATAAACACTTTTAATAAGTATATCCTAGCCTTTTAGGATTTTCTCTTAAAACCTCCTTATCAGTTTATTCTTAGATTTTAGCACATTATAAATTCACTATAATTTATCTTTTTCCTCTTAAAAAAGCAAATTTTCATGTGTTGGAACGGAAGTGTACCATGTTTTGGAACGCGGGAATCAATACGTAAATTGCTAGGGTGTTGGCATTCCCTAACCAAAAGCGCTATGTGAGTATCTTATCTAATAACTTGAGCCCTAATTTTTAATTATCATTATAACTATTATATTCAAAATGGAATTGAGCCAACGATGAGTTTATGGGTTATTCAAAATGTATTTTTAATAAGTATAACTATTATATTCAAAATTATAGTTACCCACACCCCACCCCACCCCACCCCACCCCACCCCACCCCACCCCCTGCCCCCCTCCACCACCCCCTCCCCCCCCTCCACCACCCTCTCCACCACCACACACCACCACACACACACACACACACACACACCACCCCACCCCGCCCCACCCCCTGCCCCCTCCACCACCCCCTCCCCCCTCCACCACCACCACACACACACACACACACACCACCCCACCCCACCCCACCCCACCCCCTGCCCCCTCCACCACCACCACACACACACACACACACCACCCCACCCCACCCCCTGCCCCCCTCCACCACCCCCTCCCCCACCCCGCCCCACCCCCTACCCCCACCCTGCCCCACCCCCCACACACGCACACACATACACATATATATATACACATACACACATAAATACACACACAAATATATATATAAATGGAAGAGAGAGAGAGAGAGAGAGAGAGAGAGAGAGAGAGAGAGAGAGAGAGAGATGGAGGGAACGACGCGGGAGGGAAAAAAGAAGAGGGATAGGGTTTTTGCTGGGAACATTGTCACGGTCGTGTCACTACTGCCGAACAAGTTGTACTACACTTTGGCCAAAGATCCACCTCGAACCATGTCGGACCTGATGGGAAAAGCGTCCAAGATTATGAATGCCGAGGAGGCTATGTCTGCGAAGAAGAATATGGACGCCAAAGAAACCAAGGTGGAAGGTGATAAAGCTAAGAAGAAAGAGCATAAGAACAATGGTGGTGACAAACATTCCAAAAATAGGTCGTCATGGAAAGTCTTGAGGAAATTTGATAATTACACACCTTTGAAGGCGAATATCAATCACGTCCTGGAAGAAATTAAGAACAGCGAGGAGTTAAACTGGCCAAAGAAAATGAAATCAGACCCTGACACGAGGAATAGGGAGAAATATTGCGAGTTCCGTAGGGATCATGGCCATATGACCAAAAATTGCATAGCTCTTCAGAACGAGATTGAAACACTCATCCGACGAGGAAAGCTAGCAAAGTATGTTGATCGGGGAGGCGAAAGAAGAAACAACGACCGAACTAGAGAGAGGTCTAGATCTCCTCGTCGAGCAGAGGAGAACAAGAAGAGAAACCATGAAGTTGATCCAGATGATGACCCTGATCTTCCCAAGAAACCATGACAGCCAGAACGAGAGGTATTTTCAATACATTTTGGGTCATTTGATTGTAATGTTATTATAGGAGGAGATGCAGGAGGAGGAGACCTTACTGCAGAAAGAAAAGCTTACCTTGGTGAGGCTCAAGCTTGCTCGTACATTCAGCGAATAAATCTAGCTGAGGAAGATCGCCCGAGGAAGGTGAACAAGGAAAAATTGGTCATCGGTTTCTCGAAAAATGATCTTGCAGGAGTTTTATATCCTCACGATGATCCACTGGTGATCAAGATGAGAATGAAGGATGTAATGATTTCAAGAGTGTTGGTCGACAATGGTAGCTCGGCAGACATCATGTTCTACTCGTGTTTCGATAGTTTAAATCTAAAACTATCTCAACTGGAGCCTTACCACAGACCCCTCATAGGTTTTGCTGGCGAGAAAGTATTTCCACTTGGGACGATCAAGTTGGATATATTCATTGGTACGTGGCCTGCTTGTCGAACAGAAAGAATACGTTTCTTCGTGATGGATAAGAATGTCCAATCATCGTACAATATCATCATGGGAAGAGTAGGATTGAAGAAGTTCGAGGCTGTACCATCTACAGTGCATCAGTGCCTAAAATTTCCAACAAACTTTGGAGTAGGAGTTGTGAAAGGTGATCAGAAAGTAGCTCGGGAATGCTATTATTCATCCATCGAGCAAGAAGAACTGGAAGAATCAAAGAAAAAGACCACTACCTATCAAGTGGATGAAGGTGCAGAAATTGAAACATTGGATCCCCGAGATGAGTCGCAACTCGTAAAGGGTCAAGTGGTGGAAGCTACTGAAAATATCATTCTGGACGACGAGCACCCTGAGCGAACTACTCAAATAGGTTCATCGTTGGAGGCCTCATTAAAACAGGAATTGATAACTTTCCTTAGAAGCAGAAGACAAACTTTTGCATGGAGTCATGAAGATATGCCTGGGATAGACCCAAACTTCTTATGTCACGAGCTCAATGTGAATAAGGAGATCAAGCCTGTGAAGCAGAGAAGAAGAGTATTCAATCCCGAGAAGAATCAAGCCATACAGGAGGAAGTCGAGAAGCTCCAGAAAGCTTGTTTCATTGAAGATGTTAAATATCCAGATTGGTTAGCCAATGTGGTGATGGTAAAGAAGAAAAACAACAAGTGGAGGATGTGTGTGGACTTCACCGACCTCAACAAAGCATGCCCAAAGGATCACTTTCCATTGCCCCGAATTGATCAACTGGTGGATGCTACCTCGGGACACGAGTTGCTGAGCTTCATGGATGCATATTCTGGCTACAATCAAATTAAAATGAAACCTGACACTACACTAAAATGGGCAAATTGTCACCTTTCATCCGGCCAGCCTTGTCAAGGTCATTGACCGTGACAAAAAACACGCGTTTTATGTCACGGTCATTGACCTTAACACGACCGTGACAACTAATTGTCACGGTCAATGACCGTGACAAGGCCGTGACAAATTTACTTGTCACGGTCATTGACCGTGACAATTCTTTAAATAATTATCAAGGGCAATGACCGTGACACGATCGTGACAATGTTCGCAGCAAAAACCCTTTCCCCCTTCTTTTTTCCCTCCCGCCGTTCCCTCCCTCTCTCTCTCTCTCGACGCTGCTCTCTCTCTCTCTCTCTACTTTCAGGTCGATTTTCTCTGTCTCTCTCTCTCTCTCTTCCATTTATATATATGTTTGTGTGTATATTGTAAGGATATTTTTGTCCATTATCAATTTGTATGTCGTACGCCGTTACACCATTGAAGAAACTCAAGATCACATCTACATCAACGGATCCGAATATCAAAGCATCTTCAACATCATAGCCTCTGCGTGAATGAACTTAGTAAAATTGTGTTTTTACGTTCCTTAAAGTTCATATTTAGTATTGGGAAATTTTTATAAAATGTTTTTTATAAAAATAAGAAGTAAGTTTTTTCAAGCAAAATGAGGATTTTAAAAGTTTTTTATTTTTCTGGGAAGCCGGACCGGTCCGCCCCCTACCCGGACCGATCCGCTTGCTGCTGATCCAGTATACCCCGGATCGAATGCAAACCGATGGAGCCATATTTTAAAAGAACCGATCCGGTCATCCGGACCGATCCGCCCCCAAGCCGGACCGGTCCGCCTGGGATATACTCGAGCAGTTCCGTGTGTTTTTTACCCACCATCTTATATTTCCTATATATATTACTATTCCGATGGTGTATTTCTTTAAGTCTTTGAGAAAACATTTTTAAGAGATAAAACACAACAAGACTTCGTTTTTTGATGTGCCAAACATCTTTTTGATTCACACCAAAAATCCCAATTACTTTTGTGAATCTTTTTGGAACCCTAGAACACAAGCTTTGCTATTGTTCAACCCTTGTGGAGAAGTCGTTCTCTTCTTCATTGCTGCCCTCCTGGAAAGGGAAACTTCCAGCCGCCGACATAGGAACCGACACCTGCGGGTATTTCTGTGTCACACTGTTTCTAGCCGTTGCTTTGAAGATTTACCGAAGACACCGTGCGTTACACTTGTGGGCGATTATCAGGTTCTATGTAAGTCAATGGTCTTGTAAATTCTTTAAAGTTCTAGAAATAAAAGGTTTTGCCCTTCGGGGATTTTTCCTTAACTTTGTGTCGCATGCTTTATATTTGATGGGTTGATTTAGATGCATGTTTAAGGGTTGATTTTATTTGGTTTAAAAGTAGACGCTAATTAAATAAGGGTTCTTGGAAACTTGCGAATTTAATTTAAATCGATATTACATGCGTTCTCATATATATATGTGTGTATGTGTATATATATATGTGTGTATGTGTATATATATATGTGTGTATGTGTGTATGTATCCAAAAATGTAAATGTAAATAATATCCAAAAATGTAAATGTAAATTAATTCAAATTGATAATAATTGATATTTTCACAAAATTTGATAATATTATATGAAATTGATAATAATAATTGATAATAATATTATATGAAATTTGATAAATTAATTCAATGTAATATTATATGAAATATGAAATTCAATGTAATATTATATTAAATAATATTATATGAAATTTGAAATAATATGAAATAATATTATATGAAATAATATGAAATAATATTATATGAAATATGAAATTCAATGTAATATTATATGAAATTGATAATATTATATGAAATTTGATAAATTAATTCAATGTAAATAATAATTGATATTTTCATTTAAATTGATAATAAATTTATCCATGAAATTAATTCAATTAGGTAAAACCCTAGATAATTTTTTAACAGAATTTGATAATATTATATAAAGTTTAGTAAATTCACAAAATGTTGCCAATTGTATGTTTTTAGGAATATCATTAGTTAGAATCCATACACATGCATGTTGTTAGAAAGGCTTAAATTTTATTCTCACTTTAATTTGTAGAATCTCTGTACTTGGTTGGATTTATCCCTTTATGATAATGAAATTTATGCTCCTATTATAATTATCTCATGTCATAATTTTATTGATAAACAATAAATGTAGTTCTCACGGTCGTGGTGGGGGTGGGGGTGGGGTGGGTGGGGGTGGTGTGTGTGTGTGTGTGTGTGTGTGTGCGTGGCGGGGGGAGGGGGGAGGGGGTGGGGTATGTGTATATGTGTGTGTATGGTGGTGTGTGGTGGGGGAGGGGTGTAGTGGGTGTGGGGTGTGGTGGGGGAGCTGATAATATTTTGTTACAATTTGTGGGGGGAGGGGGTGTGTGTGGTGTGTGTGTGTGTGCGTAGGTGTGTGCGTGTGTGCGTGGCGGGTGGGGTAGGGGTGTGTGTATGTGTACTATTAACATTTTTTTATCTGTACTAATAACACTGTTTTACAGCAAAAATGTCTCCTTCAGATATTAAGGCGAAGATGATGATGCTGTTTATGATGATGTCGTCTGGGTTCGGTGGTAGCGGAGGCGACGAGGGCTCCTCCGCCCCTAGGCTCCCCAAATATGGAAAATTTGGGATTACCGTCGAGAACAAGTCGGAGCTATTAGAGAGATCCCTCGAGCTGCTAAAGACGGTCATCGGCCCGGGGTTTATGAGTTGGAAGGAGGTGCCATATGAGCTCAAGTTAGCTGTTTGGGCGGCACTACAGGTAATATATTTATATTTATATGAATATTTCAATTTCAATTTCAATTTCAATTTCAATTTCAATTTCAATTTCAATTTCAATTTCAATTTCAATTTCAATTTCAATTTCAATTTCAATTTCAATTTCAATTTCAATTTCAATTTCATATTTATATTTATATTTATATTTATATTTATATTTATATTTATATTTATATTTATATTTATATTTATATTTATATTTATATTTATATTTATTCGCAACTAACATTGTATTTGTTGGACAGGAACAATTCAACTTGGATCCAAAGCTACGCGATTCCGTCTTGGAGCAGTTGAGGGAGCAACACAAGACGTGGAAGAAAAATATGCGGACACGGTACTTTGGGAAAACACGAGAGTCCATTATACAATGGCACGGATCCGTCCCGCCCAAGGAGCCGATCTCATTGGCACAATGGCAAAAGTTCATTGACAATGAGATCGAGGATCGACAATTGGCATCTCGCCAATCGGGGAGGGAAAATCGGGCAAAAAAGATGGACGTGCACTACTCCGGCCGGACCTCTTACGCTGAGGTGGAGCATAGGATGCAGGTAAGATTTAATTTATCTATAACTACAGAAATATATTATTCTTCATTATCTTACTTTGCGGGTCCGATACTAATTTTACTTTACTTTATTTTATTTCAGGGGGTAGGGAGTGGGCCAGGGGGTAAGCCACATAGGCTCGATACTTATGTGGCTCTTCGGACGAAGAAGGGGAAGGACAAGGAGGTGTCCCCGAGCGTCGCGGCCACGATTGTAAGTAATCCGACAGTTTAATTATTGTTAATTACGTTATAATTTTTTAGTTTACTTATTTTACTAATCATGTGCTTTTTGTCGTTTCAGGCAAAGCTCAAGGAAGTGCATGAGTCGCAGTCTGATGCCGACAAGGCATCTTTGTCCACAGACGCACTCAGCCAAGTTCTTGGCTCTGATCGCAAGGGGAGGACAAGGGGAGTGAGCTCGCGGGTGGCCAAATCTAGGATCATCGGATTGGAGACGAGCGACACCGGGTTGGCTCGAACGTTGGATTCACACGACGCGAAGCTGTCCCGTTTGGAGACGACGGTCCAAGATATGTACGCATTCATGAAGCGTGCGTTGGGTGGAGACCGTAAAGGGAAAGGGAAAGGGAAGGAGAAGGAGAAGGAGAAGGCGGTGGAGGAGGAGGTGCGGGAGGACGAGGCGTAGGATGACGAGGATGTGGACCTCGCTGCTTCATCACCGACACGTTCGTACTTCGATGATCCACTTCCCTATTTGGCGCCCTTCAACAGACCATTGTCGACACTTGGTTGGCCGAGTGTGTTCATATTGGACGTATTTGATGGCCAGCGGATAGGGCGGGGGTTGAGGGACCCGAATATCGTCGAGGGTGGAATAGTCCATGGACGTGTGCTTCAAGAGATGGAGTCCAGGGTGCTCGTCACGCATGTCATACCCGGGAAGGAGAACTCCCTATTGTGGTTGCGCGAACAATGCGGCACGACGTATATTAGTGGGTACGTCAACTCGTATGTCGTGTGGCCTACTCACCTCCTCAGTTTTATCCAAGACAAGTAGTAACATTATTTTTAAGTTTGTCCATTTTAATTATATTTGGATTATATCGTCATGTATATTATTTCTATTTTGAATATTTGGATTATATCGTCATGAATATATATTTGCATTATCTTTAGTTTGTGTTGGATATATGATGTTTGGAACAGGTATAACGTTGCTATAACAGGTACAAATATAATGCTGGGCAGTGACAGTGGCCATACTGCCCAGCAGATTTTTTTTTAAATTCTGCCCAGAATTGTCACGGTCATTGACCGTGACAAGCCCGTGATAAAAGTTGTCACGGACGTGTCACGGTCAATGACAGTGACAATTTTTTTAAAAAGGGTCACGGCTTTGTCACGGTTTATAACCGTGACAAACGTGTCACGGACATTGACCGCGACACGACCGTGACAAAAAAAGTTGTCTCGCCTCGAAATGTCCCGGTCATTGACCTTGACAAGTTGGATTTGTCAAGGTCAATGACCTTGACAAATGGGCAGATTTGGTGTAGTGTGAAGACAGGGAAAGTAGTTCTTTTATTACCCCTAGGGGAACTTATTGTTATAATGTTATGCCTTTTGGTTTGAAAAATGCAGGTGCGACCTATCAGAGGCTGATGAACAAGGTCTTTGCTGAACAAATCAAAGACAATATGGAAGTCTATGTTGACGACATGCTGACAAAAAGCAAGAAAGCTGCCGATCATCTAGTTGACTTAAGTCAGACTTTTGATCAACTAGATAAATATCAAATGAAGCTGAACCCGACGAAGTGCGTATTTGGAGTACGAGAAGGCATGTTCCTCGGGTACGTTGTCAATCAATGAGGAATTGAAGAAAATCCTGAAAAGATCAAAGCTCTATTAGGGTTGCGATCTCCAACGAAGAAGAAGGAAGTACAGAGTCTCACCGGACGAGTAGCGGCACTCAACAGATTTGTGTCACGAGCAACTGATAGATGTCTCCCATTCTTCAAGACACTCAGAAATACTTTTGAGTGGAATGATGAATGCGAGAAGTCTTTTCAAGACTTGAAGAGATACTGGGGAGTACCCCCATTGTTGTCCAGGCCAGTGATGGGGGAAAAATTGTACTTGTACCGTGCAGTGTCCGAGAATGCAGTTAACTTGGCGTTGATCAGAGTGGAGAATGGAGTACAAAAGCCAATTTACTACACAAGTAAGGCCTTCTGAGGAGCAGAAATCAGCTATCCAAGGCTGGAAAAATTGGCACTGGCGCTGATTGAGGCGAGTAGGAGAATGAGGCCATATTTTCAGGCTCATACTGTAGTAGTATATACTGATATACCACTGAGGCAACCCTTCATAAGCCAGAAAAATCAGGGAGATTGATGCACTAGGCGATAGAACTCGGTGAATATGATATAATTTATGAACCCAGATCATCACTACAGGGGCAGGATGTAGCAGATTTCATAGCGGAGTTCACCTATCCTGATACCCCCGAGGAGCAAAAGTTGCTCGCTAATCAACCTGTGGATGTTACAGGGTCAACAAACACAAGCTCAGACCAATTCCGATTGGTAAAAGGGCATGTGGATGTTACAGGATGTGATGCAGAGATAGTTGTGAGAAATTCGGACGAGGAACGAGAGTTGCTCGCTGATCAACCTTTGGATGTGACAGGATCAACAGACACTGGCTCAGACCAACTCCGGTTGGTAAAAGGGCAAGTGGATGTTACAAGATCATTGACTTCGGGCTCAGACCAATTCCGGTTGGTAAAAGGGCAAGAAGAAATGATCGACGAAGAGCGAGAAAAATCCGGGGAGGATGAAAAGAAGCAGCAAATATTTCACCGAGGAACTCTGACTGATCATAAATTTGAAGACGAGTTACCTATATGGAGGTTATATGTAGATGATTCATCTTGTAATACAGGATGTGGCGCGGGGATAGTTTTGAGCACTCCGGACGAGGTCGACATGGAATACGCCTTGTGTTTCCAATTCAAAGCTTCCAACAATGAGACTGAATATGAGGCCATGATTGCAGGGCTAAATTTGGCAAAAGTTATGGAGGCGCAGCAAGTTATGATCTTCAGTGACTCTCAACTGATTGTAAACCAAATGATGGGAGTATATGCAGTTAGAGGAGAGTTAATGATCAGATATCATGCAAAGGCAAAGGAGCTGGTGTCAGAATTTGTCGCTATTCAGTTGGTCAGAATACCAAGAATGAAGAATGCGAGAGCAGACGCCCTAGCTCGACTAGCATCAGCAACTCGCACCGAGCTACGACGAACAATCCCAATTGAAGTGTTAGATGGTCGGGGCATAGATGAAGATCTGATGATGAACTTTATCACCCTTGATTTAGGTCCATCTTTGATGGATCCCATCAGGGCGTATATCGAGGAGGGAGAATTGCCAATTGACAAGCTCGCAGCCAAGAAATTAAAGTTTAAAGCTGCTCGGTATGTATTAACTAATGGTGTTTTATATAGACGAGGAATTATGGCAGGTTTGCAGAGATGCGTACATACCTCCGAGGTAAAAGAATTAATTGAAGAAATCCATGAAGGGTCTTGTGAAGCACATGTAGCAGGTCGGACGCTTTTACAAAGGGTGATGACGCAAGGATACTACTGGCCGACGATGAGGGCTGATTGCATAGCCTACGCCAAAAAATGTGACAAGTGCCGGCGCTTTTCCTCCATCCGAAGAACTCCACAAGCATTGTTCACACCCATAACTTCCCTTTGGCCATTTTCCATGTAGAGAATTGATTTGGTTGGACCACTGCCAACGACCCGAGGAAGGTTCAAGTACCTCGTCGTCGCAGTGGATTATTTTACTAAGTGGGTAGAAGCTGAGCCACTCATTGATATGACGTATGAGAAGGTGTACCAATTTATTTGGAAGAACATCATTTGCCGATATGGTCTCCCTCATGCCTTCATCACAGACCATGGGACACATTTTTGATAACGAGGAGTTTGCCGCCTATTTTCATCAGTCAAACATTTTGAAGGTTCATTCAGCTCCAGGTCATCCTCAAAGCAATGGACAAACTGAAGTGACAAACAGAACGCTGCTGAACGGTTTGAAGAAACGATTGGATGATGCAAAAGCAAACTGGATCAACGAGCTACAATCAGTACTTTGGGCTTACCGAACTACTCCCCGAGTAGCAACTGGAGAATCACCATACATGCTGGCATTTGGAAGTGAAACTGTCATACCTGCCGAGTTGGGCCTCCCAACACACAGGGTACTGAATTTCAATTCCCCTGTCAGCGACTTAATGAGAAGACTGGATTTAGACATCCTCGAGGAGGTCAGAGAAGAAGCAACCATTAGAAATGCTGCTTACCAGCAACGAACATATTTGGTCTACAACAAGAGGGTGAAGAAGTGCGACCTGAAAGAGGGAGACTATGTGCTGAAGAAAGTAATTCAAAAGCATAACAAACTGGAGGCAAACTGGAATGGACCATACCGAGTTACAGAAGTTGTTCGACCAGGAACTTATCGAATAGCCACTTTAGAAGGCGAGGAGTTTAAGAATGCATGGAACGCAGAGCACCTGCGCAAGTATTATCAGTGATGTATATGTAACTCAGTTCCATCAGTATGAATAAAATAAAAATATTCTGCAAGTCTCTCTGTTTATTGAAATTTTTTCGGGGAATACTAGTGCTACGCACTACTCGGCACAGCTCGGCAGACTACTCAAGAAAATATTCCAAACTGTACCAACTTAGTTGGTCGACGAGGAGAAAATATTTTAAACTGTACCAACTTAGTTGGTCGACGAGGAAAAAATATTCCAAACTGTACCAACTTAGTTGGTCGACGAGGAGAAAATATTCCAAACTGTACCAACGTAGTTGGTCGACGAGGAGAAAATATTCCAAACTGTACCAACTTAGTTGGTCGACAAGGAGAAAATATTCCAAACTGTACCAACGTAGTTGGTCGACGAGGAGTAAATATTCCAAACTGTACCAAGTATGGTTGGTCGGGGATAAAAACCCACTAACTACAGTTGGACGACGAGGAGAATTTATTGACCTTGGTTGGTCAGACACATTTTATGAAAAAGATAAAAATTTACCAAGTATTGTTAGTCGGGGATAAACTCTCACTAACTATAATTGGTCGACGAGCACAATTTAACAACCTTGGTTGGTTGGAAAAATTTTAAACATTTTTATACTCATTACTTTATTATTAAGTGATCGAGCAACATTACTGATACTTGTAACTTTTTTACTAAGTTGGTCGATGAACAACACTATTATTATCTTTTTAACAGATATGCATAAATGTAAAGTGTTTGATATTTACAAGACAATAGCAATTAAGATTTGCAAGCAATAATGAAAGTCTTTCATTAAATTCGAAATAAATTACAAGTTACATTGATAATAAAATGAAAATTACATTGATATGTATACTAACTATTACATTAAAAATTCCTATTCTATTGGTCTTTTCCCCTCAGCTTTCGATACAGGTTCCTCGCCAGCAAGCGGATCATTTAAAGACTGAGGAGAATTGATGAAGTTCAAATCCTTCAGCTTCCTGACGTTCATCACAGAAGGTCGATCTAGAAGATGCTCGGGACAAGATACCTCAATTTGAGAATGTAAATTATAGTCACCTAGGTATTTTGAAATTAAGCTTCGTGGAATGGCCCGAGCAGGGATCCACTCCATCTCCAGGTTGTACGGTGGCACATGCAGGTCAAGCAACCCGGGATCATGGTAGTCCCATAGATAGTGTCCTTGTTCGAGCTTCAACACACCTAAGGCATTCAGCCAGCCTTGCTTGTAGCCCTCATTGTTGGCATTCTGGATACGATCATCTAAATGGAATAGTGCTTCGTTGTATCCAGCTATACAGAATTCCCTGGGCTGTTTGTGGAATTGATATGTTAGCCTTTCCAGCTGCTCGTGGAGACTCTTGATGAAAATCTCCTTATTCTCCAAGACGGACTTCTTCGCAGAGAGCTATTTTTCCAGGTCCCTAATTTTCTTTGACATGTCAGACAGAGCTTGGTTCTTCGCCATTAGTTGGAAGGCCTGGTTCTCTAAGGCAGATGCTGTCCTCTGTTCCTCGACAAGAACCCGAGCTGCTCTTGCTCGTCCCCGAGGAGCTCTTCCTCGTCCCTGAGGAGACGTGGAAGGGCCCGACCTCCTCAAGGTATCCAATTCTTCCCTCAACTTGGCATTCTCCACTTCTAGGAATGAAAATCCCTCGTCAGTCACTGGGATTAGGGCTGTTGAAGAAGAGGCTGCAGACTTCAACTGTGATAGCTCTTTCTGCAAGTTGTTGTTTTCCTTTTCCACCAGCTCGGCAATCTGTCTGCATTCCTCGACCTCGCCCCTCAAGGTTCTCTCCCTTACATCATAACCAGCAAAAAGCTTCTCGTAGCCCTTGTCAGCAACGATCAGCTTATACTTCTTCTCGTAACTCTCATGCAACAAGGCGGTTGATTCCTTGTATTGATTCTGAAGGTCTTCGAGGGTACACTGGAGATCCTCGATCATTTCATAGTAAGCCACATTATTGGCTACCTCTCGATCAAGCAGACACTTCAGGTACTGATATGCTTCCACTGCCTGTTCTGAAGCATCCTGGCCAAGGATGTCGGTAACTTGTGCAGCACTCAAGTCTGTGTGACCAGCCTTAAAGTACTCATTGCACTGTTGCAGCAACTTTGTATCATGGGCAGATAGCAGATCCATCCTGGCCAGAAACTAGCAGAGAAATAAAAGCAATCATCAATAAGAAGAATAAGCAGAGTATGAATAGAAGATGAACAACAGTATGCAAGAAAATTCAAGTTTTATTAGATCATAAAATTCAGAATTACAAATGCTGGATTACATTCGACAAAGAAAGAAAATATAAAAGTAAGCCCGAACAACACTACACCTTTTCCTTATCTCCCAAAACCTTCTCGGGAGGTTGGGAAGAGGAAGCAGGTTGCTCGGAGGGAACTGTGGGCTGTTCGGAAAGCACCAGCTGTTGCTCGGAAGAAGAAACGACTTGCTCGGCAGCAGGCTGGTTGGTTAGGGTATGTTCTCCCATTACCATTGAAGACTCCTCAGAGGTAGCTTCGTCCTCTTCTAATTCTTCTGGAGTAGGAGGGGGACCAGGGATGTGTCTCTGGAAGAGCTCGGATGACTCGTCGACCTTCATTTCCTGAAGGGCAGCAACCCATCCATCCCTAAAATACTTTAGACTGCCATAGTCCACTTGAGAGACCATGTAAGCACACCCCTTATCCCACCCCTTGTCCCAGCCAGAGCTGAAGGACTTCTTCACAGTAACTTTCCTTTTGGCCTTCTCCAAGGCAAGCTTCTCGGATAGCAAATCATCAGCAGCTTTCAGTTTTTGTTCACCTTCCTCTTTCTGTCGAGTTACTTCCTGGAGCTGGTCCAACCTCTCCTCAGCAATTTTGAGTTTATTTTCCAGCTCTCCAGCGGCTTTGAACTTTTCCTCAAGCTCTTTATTTGCCTTTTCCAAGGCATTCTTTTTCTTCTCCAACTCTTTGGAGGCATCAGCAACTCGAGCTTTTTCTTGCTCGGAAGAGGAAAGTTTTTTCTCCCAGATAGCTTTATCAGTGGCATACTTATGGCGGGAGTCTTCCAAAGATTTGATAGCCTCTTTCATAGTTCCCTCCACACTAGACGAGGAGCATGAGGCTTTAATGGCTTCATCCTTTTTCAGGATTATGTTAAAGCAGCTCGTCAACTGTGAACAGAAAAAGAAAGCAAGTTAGAAACAAGAAATGACAAAGGAAACTATGAAAAGTTTAAAGTAAAGAGACTTACTGAAGCAAGGTGACGAGCAACCAAAGAAGTAACCATGTCCCGAGTAAGGTTATCTTCAGTACCTTGGACCTCGGGAATGGTCAAGGACTTTACCGAGCTCATGTCAGAGCTCGGGGGAACAAAATTGGGAACTTCAGTCCCAACAGCTGGGGGCTGAATGATGGTATCAACCAAATTGACCGAGGAGCTCTTCTTCAGCCTCCTCGGGGGAACAGGTACAACCAAGGAGGAATCCTTGGTCGGTGATATCACAATCACCTCTCCAGGAGCAGCAGACCTGCTCGGAGGCACTGCGGGCTTCTCGGTAATTTTTGCAGGAGCAGCTGGAGGAGCTGCAGCAGTTTTCTTTGTCCCCTCCCTTGGGACATCAATCCTACTCCTTTTTGCCTCACCAGAACCGGAGGCAGTCTTCTCAAACAAGGTGGGAGGTCTTCTTTTTCTTCATCCTTTCGCTCAAAGGAATACGAGATTCAGGCGAAGAACTTGCAGAGGCTGGTACTGGCTCTGCTTCACTGATCACTGGACGAGTAGTGAAGGAGGTTGTGTAGCTCTTGTACTGGAGCAGATACGAAGACGACCTGATGTGCTCGTCGGTAACCCTTTGATGCAGACCCCAGATAAGTCCCAAATGCCTTATATTGACATCTGTTTCTTTTGGGAACTTTCTCTTGCTATCAACTGCAAATAAACAAACATTGTTATCAGTGACACATTTTATCAGACACAAAACAAACACGATTTCAAAATAAATAAAATAAAATAAAAATAACCTATCCTATTGCCATAAGGAGGGCATTTGGGACCCTGGTAAACCTCATCTTCAGTTAATGGAGGGTGTTGCCAATTTTTTACGACAACCCCGTGTTCAAAATAATCCCTATTGGCATCAGGGAGATTGACTACTAAGGCTCTATTTATAAACCTAGTTTTTAAATAATAAATATTATCATTAATTGCCCATCTATAGCAGTACATGATTTCTGGAATTCCTATACGAGTTCCATGCACTTGATTTAATTTATACACCCCATTAACTATTCTCCATGTGTTGGGGGCTATTCGTGCAGGAACAACATCAAAGTACTGACAAAATTCCAGACACAGAGGATTTGGTGGAAAAGAAAATCCACACTCAGCAAAAAAGAGACTGGGGAACCAATGTCCCTCAGGCAAATTGAAATAATTAGAAGGCTCAGAAAGCTCTTCCAAGACAACCCAAGGAGGAATGGAGAATTCAGAACGAAATTTCTCAAGAGACTCAACTGGATAAACCATGGTGAATAAAGAAATAAAGATGAAGGAAGAAGATCTTACAGGAAAAGAACGGATCTGCTGACAACGAACGACGGAAAAGATGAACGCACAAGAGAGTAGGAAGAGACGATGTAAAACTCAAAAGATAAAAATTTGAAAAGATAGAAGACAATGGGAGTGTCTGTGAAGTTTAAATACCTTACCTTGGGAACTGGCGAAGTAATGATTACAAAAAAGGATGATTACGTTACCGGCGGCTAAAAGGGCATTAAATATTGGTGCGGGAATCAAAGCAGGCAACAACGGCTAAAAAGATGAAAAGTAACGTGGGAATCGAAGCGCGCAGAAAAGTCCAAAAAAGCATGATTCTACGAATTTGGAAGGAGAAATAAATACAAGGGAAATGCTCCTAAAAATCAGGAAGACTATTTAAAGCTACCATATTCCGAGAAAGAATGTTCCATACTCCTCAAATTTCGAACTATGAAACATTGGGGGCTTCTGTTGATACCAAATTTAATCTGCTGACGTGGACCAATCATATGAAGACACGTGGATATCTACATGGCAACTACAAATACTTTCGAGGAACTCCCACGCTCCGAGGAACAAAACTACAGCGAGGAAGACTAGTTCCCCGAGGAACACTACTTACCCGAGGAACTCATAGTTCCCCGAGGAACTCTTGAATACCAAGAATCTTAGGCGGTCTGAGCAACTCAGGCGGTCCGAGCTGCATCTCGAACAAAGCATTAATAGCTGGATAACCAACAGTTCAACTGATTCATTAAATGCTTATCATTTGGACGCGCACGCAAAGAGGGCATTAAATGCATTACCCTTTCATATGCATATCGTTTAATGTAGTACCCTTTCACATTACAGCCTCAGGGCTATAAATACATTGTACAATCCTCATTGTAGAGGGTACCCCCAGACCGGAATTTCTTGAGATAACTTGTAATCGAGAATTCCCAAACACTCAGCAATAAAACAACAGTGGACGTAGGCCATTCTTATAAGGCTGAACCACTTTAAAATTCTTTGTCTCATTTATTTATCTGTGATTGAATAATTAGAGTGATCTAATTTTTTACATCAACACTAATAGAAGAATATAATCTCAAATATGTAATTATGACTGCAACATCCCTAACAATAGGGCTCTATGTCAAAGAACGCTACGCTGAAATCGTAGTAACCGTACAGATCCTATGGACACTAAAAGCTGATGTTTTTATACCATCTGTGAAACCCCGCCTATTATAACCATGGGTGATTAGTCCTTTATCAAAATATAACATTGGTCTCATTTGGTTAATTCTTAGCATCACTGTCGAGAACTTTTTAAATTACTAATCACCTAGGTCAAATTAAATTGGTGCCAAATTTTATCTTTCATTATAATGACAACATGCGAAAAATAAATAAAGTAACAAACCATCCACAATATAAATATCTGAATAAAAAATATAGAATAAACCATCGGTTCCCAAAACAAATCCAAATACAAGTCTGAAATAATAAACTGAATCCACAAAGTGAAATAAATAAATTGAAGTACTAAATAGTCTGAAGGGGCAACACTCCCAAATGAAAAACTGAATGAAACTCCTAAACTAGGAATGAATAACCGAAGCATCTACAGTAACTCCTACAAGCCTCCACAAGTGCAGCAGCTATGCATCCCTAGAATGAATCATCAAGCTTGGAGTCCCTGTGGTTGGACACCTAAAATGTTTTAGAAATAGATTTGACACGGGTTAAAGACCAAGAAAATCATTTGAAAACATTTTGCAAGTGTTTAATTCCGTTATTAAATACACACGTTAGTACAATGTACACTCCCTTGAGTTCCTCACATCTCATTCAAAAGTACACACCTAACGTCTCTTACCTAGCTATGTTACCCAGTCTAACTAGACCATATATCTAACTAACCCAAAAAGGTTTAGCTCCCTGGAACAACCCATATTATATGATACAGTACTAGCCATACTTAAAATTTATCACATATTATTATCGAATTATTATTTAAGTTTTTTTACTTAATTTAGTTTTAGATGTACATAATCTATCGGTTCTACCGTCCCACATAAGTAGATTAATCACATTTGTATATATTTAACACACATATAATATATACAACTATAGCATCCCCCAGAATGGCCACCGGGATGCAAGCATACTTTGCTATCAAGTATGTGTACCTCTCGTACCAAATTAGGGACTATCAGTTCGGAATGTCTCCTCGAAAGATAAATCAAATAATAACCAATGGAGGCAAACATAGTTATAAGCCTTTGAGAAACTCACATACCTAATGTAGCCAAATGGCACGCCGGTCCCACTAATACACAGAACATAGTGAGCCGCCCTAAGTTTTATGTTCTAGGACACAAATCCAGACCTCGCTAGAATCACCAAGGTGGGATCACCCTCTGCACGGAACCTTTCATGATAACAGGCAACGTAGGTATGTTCACACACATAACAAATCACATAATAGGTATTCACATAACCTATATATATATACATCATCAACATAGGTATACACACGACCTTTAATATATTCCGTACGTAGTATTTATCTCTCTCGAATACTCAATGTACTAATAATTCTCAAATAATGTTTATTCCCTATTTTTTGGGCATCGCTCACTACCCAAAGATTCCATACATCCCTTACGTTGATTTAATATTTGTACATCTTAACACTACTAATATAAGCCTTTGGCTATTGTTCCCTTTTCCCATAACCTAAATAGAAAATTCCTGATATGTCACTCAATCGGTTAAGCCTCTTCGGTCTAAGTCCCAATTTTATCTCATTAAGGATAAGCGAACCTTAATCACGTACCTACTGACCTCCCTGATAAGCACCCAAAACTATACATTTTATACCCCGAATAGACGTACTTTAGTTACTAATTCTCAGCAATTTGGGTCTTATGCGTTTTATTGTGAATTTTGTAGGTTGAATGCACGTTGTGGTGTTCAAACGCGTATTTCAAGACAATTGTGCGCATTATGGGGCTAATTCCCTCTCCCGTAACCAACCCGATCCTAAACCTAGCCCAAAGCATCACCCCAAGCCTGTGTGTTTAGTTTGTGTCTTTGTATATTTTTTAGATCTTTAGTTTGTGTCATTTTTATTTTTAGGATTTATTTTTGATTTATTTAGGATTTCTAGGTTTTATTTTATTTGTGTAATTTTATTTTATTTTGATTTTTATTAGTTTTTAGTTTTATTAGGATTAGGTTTTAGGAGTTTATTATTAGTTTATTATATTTTATATTTTTTTAGGACTTTAGTTTTCATTTATATTTTAAGTTTTTATTTCTTTTGTTTTATTTTAATTTTTATATAAGCTTAGGTTTTTATTTTTTTAGTTTTAATATTTTTATTTTTATTGTTTTTAGTTTGTTTTATTTTTAGATTTTATTTTTTATTTTTAGGTTTATTAATTTTATTTTTATTTTATTCTTCTACGGGTCACAAATTAAACACACACACACACTTATCCTAAATATACTCACACCCACCTACCATACACTCACCTACACCTAACATCTCACTCACCCTCATCCACATTCCCATAGACCAACACACACACAATCCAACCAACCCACCATCTTCCCCAACAAACCTTTCTCTCTCCTCTCTCCTCTCTCCTCTCTCCTAATCCACCATTATCATCCAATCTCTAAAACCAAAACAAAACATCAAAGCCTAAACCATCTGAGCCCCCTGCTCCATGTCTAACCCCAACCCGCTGCTAACCCGCCGGACCTCAACCCCCCCACCCGGCGGTGACGACCCCAACAACCCTTACCCAAACCTAGATAGGCTCTGCAACCCGGATCCTAAAACCATCGACGGCCGAAAAAACCGACCGCGACGCCGACCTGCTCCGGCCAAGGACATCCGGGGTCCTCACTCCGGCGAGTTAAACCCATCTCCGATGACAACTACCCTTTAGTTTAACCCGAGTTCGATCCAACCCCATCTCGAATACCCGGAACCAAAACTCACTGCCATGGCATTCATCCAGACTCCATATCCACAAAACCCATTTTCCATTTTTAACCAACAGCAAAACCCATTTCATTTCTTAGCCTTCCACGATTTCATCTCAGCAACAAAGACCAAAATTAAAACAAAGCCACATGTGTTAAAACTAACTTATACCCCTTTTCCCTTATTACCCCCCCAACTAAAACCTCTTACCCAAAAACACCCTTTTAACAAATCTGATTTGTTTTATCCCTTTACCTAATTCCCCCACACCTCACACAATCCATGTCACACCTTTCCCACATGCTCACCCAAGTGCGTTTCCCCAATTTACCGCCATGCTCTTTCACCTTAATTCTTCCAACTATACCCCTTTGCTCCATGTGCGTATAAATTTAAGTCTAAAGGCCATTTGAAGAGAGGATTGTCAAGATAATTCTAGAGAGAGATAGGTTAGATTAGAAAATAAATTAGGAAATTATTTTTGTAAATAGTTTTTATTTTTTTTAGAGATTTGTGAGAAATTAATTGTTGAGTGATTCAAATGAGTGTTTGTATGTAATTGAATATTGTGGAAAACTCAATTTGAATGGATGTTGCTCAATTTCAATGGAGGATTAGAGTCTAATTTTGCAAATCAAGGAGACTTGTTTGAAGATTTGTCCTCTTACCCTTCTACTTTATATGTTTATAGCCTTGATTATTTGTTCATCATGTTTAAAATCATGTTAGGCTAGATACCCCTTCAAGGGGTGAGGTGACCATTATTTGATGTTAATCTTACTTTAATTAACTTATTTAAATTAAATATCTCTGTTGATACCAAATTTAATCTGCTGATGTGGACCAATCATATGAAGACACGTGGCTATCTACATGGCAACTACAAACACTTCCGAGGAACTCCCACGCTCCGAGGAACAAAACTACAGCGAGGAAGACTAGTTCCCCGAGGAACACTGCTTACCTGAGGAACTCATAGTTCCCCGAGGAACAAACCTCTCCGAGGAACTCTTGAATACCAAGAAGCTTAGGCGGTCCGAGCTGCATCTCGAACAAAGCATTAATAGGTGGATAACCAACAGTTCAAGTGATTCATTAAATGCTTATCATTTGGACGCGCACGCAAAGAGGGCATTAAATTCATTACCCATTCATATTCATATCATTTAATGTAGTACCCTTTCACATTACAGCCTCAGGGCTATAAATACATTGTACAATCCTCATTGTAGAGGGGACCCCCAGACCGGAATTTCTTGAGATAACTTGTAATCGAGAATTCCCAAACACTCAACAATAAAACAACAGTGGATGTAGGCCATTCTTATAAGGCTGAACCACTTTAAAATTCTTTGTCTCATTTATTTATCTGTGATTGAATAATTAGAGTGATCTAATTTTTTACATCAACAGATTGGCGCCGTCTGTGGGAATCGACTGGTAATATCGTTTTCTCACCAATAACAATCCATTACCAATGGCTGATATTCCTGAATCCAGCAATCGAAACGCTGGAACCCCTTCAAATCCATCTGCACCACCAACTATTCCAGATCTGACTGGAATAATGGCAAATCTGGCTTAGGGCCAGACCGTCATGTAAGAAACGATGCGACAACTCATCCAAACCCTCCATGGCGGTGCGCCAGCCCATTCCGGATCACTAAGCATTCAAAGGAATACCCGTGCGCCTCCTTCGCGTACTTATTCATATCGCGATGAGGAATCTGAAGATTTTTCTTATCAACCTAGATGAACTTCGTCAGTGCGAGCCACCGATACTGAACAACGTGTCACCCTCTCCCCAGAAAGGGCCAGCGCATTGGAAATATTAAGTAGGGCCTCTCCTTTTGATCGATTAGGCCCTAGGAGGAACAAAAGTCCTCTTAATGCAGCGTCGAGGAGTTTTCGGCGACCACCAGATTTAAGGGAATAATCTTCCCAGTCGCGAACATCTTCTCGTCGAGATAAATCCCAGGAAGCCACTTCAACGCGATCAGTTGCTCGAACCAATAGGCCCGAGGAAGGAAATGATGCATGGAAAGGATCTATTCAGAGGCTGGAGGATAGATTGGGGGAAATGGCTAAGGCCAAGAACCCTCTACAACGAACCTTTATTCGGGGAACACCTTTTGTCCAGGACATTGTTGATTTTCCAACACCTTCAAAGTTCAAAGCACCTGTTGTGACTCCCAAGTATGATGGGAAGACTGACCCTGTCCTTCATATAGAACAATATCAAGTTGCTTCCAACATCTATGCTGTCCCAGAGAGATGAGATGCAGGGCATTCTCGGGAACTCTTACCGGATCTGCTCAGATATGGTATAATAATCTTCCTCGGGGTAAGATTTCAACTTTTCTTCAATTGGCCGAGTTATTCATTGGGAATTTCTGCTTTGGAGCAAAGCCAGTTAAACGAGTAGCACATTTGTTAAGTGTTAGACAAAAGACTGGTGAGAGTATCAGAGATTATATAACTCGTTTTAATAATGAGAAACTCGAAGTCATTGATTACAAGGAGAAGACAGCTATTACTGCTTTGATGAGTGGACTACTGCCGAACAAGTTATACTACACTTTGGCCAAAGATCCACCTCGCACCATGTCGGACCTGATGGGAAAAGCGTCCAAGATTATGAATGCCGAGGAGGCTATGTCTGCGAAGAAGAATATGGACGCCAAAGAAACCAAGGTGGAAGGTGATAAAGCTAAGAAGAAAGAGCATAAGAACAATGGTGGTGACAAACATTCCAAAAATAGGTCGTCATGGAAAGTCTTGAGGAAATTTGATAATTACACACCTTTGAAGGCGAATATCAATCACATCCTGGAAGAAATTAAGAACAGCGAGGAGTTAAACTGGCCAAAGAAAATGAAATCAGACCCTGACACGAGGAATAGGGAGAAATATTGCGAGTTCCATAGGGATCATGGCCATATGACCAAAAATTGCATAGCTCTTCAGAACGAGATTGAAACACTCATCCGACGAGGAAAGCTAGCAAAGTATGTTGATCGGGGAGGCGAAAGAAGAAACAACGACCGAATTAGAGAGAGGTCTAGATCTCCTCGTCGAGCAGAGGAGAACAAGAAGAGAAACCATGAAGTTGATCCAGATGATGACCCCAATCTTCCCAAGAAACCAAGACAGCCAGAACGAGAGGTATTTTCAATACGTTTTGGGTCATTTGATTGTAATGTTATTACAGGAGGAGATGCAGGAGGAGGAGACCTTACTGCAGAAAGAAAAGCTTACCTCGGTGAGGCTCAAGCTTGCTCGTACATTCAGCGAATAAATCTAGCTGAGGAAGATAGCCCGAGAAAGGTGAACAAGGAAAAATTGGTCATTGGTTTCTCAAAAAATGATCTTGTAGGAGTTTTATATCCTCACGATGATCCACTGGTGATCAAGATGAGAATGAAGGATGTAATGATTTCAAGAGTGTTGGTCGACAATGGTAGCTCGGCAGACATCATGTTCTACTCGTGTTTCGATAGTTTAAATCTAAAACTATCTCAACTGGAGCCTTACCACAGACCCCTCATCGGTTTTGCTGGCGAGAAAGTATTTCCACTTGGGACGATCAAGTTGGATATATTCATTGGTACGTGGCCTGCTTGTCGAACAGAAAGAATACGTTTCTTCGTGATGGATAAGAATGTCCAATCATCGTACAATATCATCATGGGAAGAGTAGGATTGAAGAAGTTCGAGGCTGTACCATCTACAGTGCATCAGTGCCTAAAATTTCCAACAAACTTTGGAGTAGGAGTTGTGAAAGGTGATCAGAAAGTAGCTCGGGAATGCTATTATTCATCCACCGAGCAAGAAGAACTAGAAGAATCAAAGAAAAAGACCACTACCTATCAAGTGGATGAAGGTGCAGAAATTGAAACATTGGATCCCCGAGATGAGTCGCAACTCGTAAAGGGTCAAGTGGTGGAAGCTACTGAAAATATCATTCTGGACGACGAGCACCCTGAGCGAACTACTCAAATAGGTTCATCGTTGGAGGCCTCATTAAAACAGGAATTGATAACTTTCCTTAGAAGCAGAAGACAAACTTTTGCATGGAGTCATGAAGATATGCCTGGGATAGACCCAAACTTCTAATGTCACGAGCTCAATGTGAATAAGGAGATCAAGCCTGTGAAGCAGAAAAGAAGAGTATTCAATCCCGAGAAGAATCAAGCCATACAGGAGGAAGCCGAGAAGCTCCAGAAAGCTTGTTTCATTGAATATGTTAAATATCCAGATTGGTTAGCCAATGTGGTGATGGTAAAGAAGAAAAACAACAAGTGGAGGATGTGTGTGGACTTCACCGACCTCAACAAAGCATGCCCAAAGGATCACTTTCCATTGCCCCGAATTGATCAACTGGTGGATGGTACCTCGGGACACGAGTTGCTGAGCTTCATGGATGCTTATTCTGGCTACAATCAAATTAAAATGAAACCTGAAGACAGGGAAAGTACTTCTTTTATTACCCCGGGGGGAACTTATTGTTGTAATGTTATGCCTTTTGGTTTGAAAAATGCAGGTGCGACCTATCAGAGGCTGATGAACAAGGTCTTTGCTGAACAAATCAGTGACAATATGGAAGTCTATGTTGACGACATGCTGACAAAAAGCAAGAAAGCTGCCGATCATCTAGTTGACTTAAGTCAGACTTTTGATCAACTAGATAAATATCAAATGAAGCTGAACCCGACGAAGTGCGTATTTGGAGTACGAGAAGGCATGTTCCTCGGGTACATTGTCAATCAACGAGGCATTGAAACAAATCCTGAAAAGATCAAAGCTCTATTAGGGCTGCGATCTCCAACGTCGAAGAAGGAAGTACAGAGTCTCACCGGACGAGTAGCGACACTCAACAGATTTGTGTCACGAGCAACTGATAGATGTCTCCCTTTCTTCAAGACACTCAGAAAGACTTTTGAGTGGAATGATGAATGCGAGAAGGCTTTTCAAGACTTGAAGAGATACTGGGGAGTACCCCCATTGTTGTCCAGGCCAGTGATGGGGGAAAAATTGTACTTGTACCGTGCAGTGTCCGAGAATGCAGTTAGCTCGGCGTTGATCAGAGTGGAGAATGGAGTACAAAAGCCAATTTACTACATAAGTAAGGCCTTCCGAGGAGCAGAGATCAGATATCCAAGGCTGGAGAAATTGGCACTGGCGCTGATTGAGGCGAGTAGGAGAATGAGGCCATATTTTCAGGCTCATACTGTAGTAGTATATACTGATATGCCACTGAGGCAACCCTTTATAAGCCAGAAAAATCAGGGAGATTGATGTACTAGGCGATAGAACTCGGTGAATGTGATATAATTTATGAACCCAGATCATCACTAAAGGGGCAGGCTGTAGCAGATTTCATAGCGGAGTTCACCTATCCTGATACCCCCGAGGCGCAAAAGTTGCTCGCTGATCAACCTGTGGATGTTACAGGGTCAACAAACACAAGCTCAGACCAATTCCGGTTGGTAAAAGGGCATGTGGATGTTACAGGATGTGATGCAGAGATGGATGTGAGAACTCCGGACGAGGAACAAGAGTTGCTCGCTGATCAACCTTTGGATGTTACAGGATCAACAGACACTGGCTCAGACCAACTCTGATTGGTAAAAGGGCAAGTGGATGTTACAAGATCATTGACTTCGGGCTCAGACCAATTTCGGTTGGTAAAAGGGCAAGAAGAAATTATCGACGAAGAGCGAGAAAAATCCGGGGAGGATGAAAAGAAGCAGCAAATATTTCACCGAGGAACTCTGACTGATCAGAAATTTGAAGACGAGTTACCTATATGGAGGCTATATGTAGATGATTCATCTTGCAATACAGGATGTGGCGCGGGGATGGTTTTGAGCACTCCGGACGAGGTCGACATGGAATACGCCTTGTGTTTCCAATTCAAAGCTTCCAACAATGAGGCTGAATATGAGGCCATGATTGCAGGGCTAAATTTGGCAAAAGTTATGGAGGCGCAGCAAGTTATGATCTTCAGTGACTCTCAACTGATTGTAAACCAAATGATGGGAGTATATGCAGTTAGAGGAGAGTTAATGATCAGATATCATGCAAAGGCAAAGGAACTGGTGTCAGAATTTGCCGCTATTCAGTTGGTCAGAATACCAAGAATGAAGAATGCGAGAGCAGACGCCCTAGCTCGACTAGCATCAGCAACTCGCACCGAGCTACGACGAACAATCCCAATTGAAGTGTTAGCTGGTCGGAGCATAGATGAAGATCTGACGATGAACTTTATCACCCTTGATTTAGGTCCATCTTGGATGGATCCCATCAGGGCGTATATCGAGGAGGGAGAATTACCAATTGACAAGGTCGCAGCCAAGAAATTGAAGTTTAAAGCTGCTCGGTATGTATTAACTAATGGTGTTTTATATAGACGAGGAATTATGGCAGGTTTGCAGAGATGCGTACATACCTCCGAGGTAAAAGAATTAATTAAAGAAATCCATTAAGGGTCTTGTGGAGAACATGTAGCAGGTCGGACGCTTTTACAAAGGGTGATGACGCAAGGATACTACTGGCCGACGATGAGGGTTGATTGCATAGCCTACGCCAAAAAATGTGACAAGTGCCAACGCTTTTCCTCCATCCGAAGAACTCCACAAGCATTGTTGACACCCATAACTTCCCCTTGGCCATTTGCCATGTGGGGAATTGATTTGGTTGGACCACTGCCAACGACCCGAGGAAGGTTCAAGTACCTCGTCGTCGCAGTGGATTATTTTACTAATTGGGTAGAAGCTGAGCCACTCATTGATATGACGTACGAGAAGGTGTACCAATTTGTTTGGAAGAACATCATTTGCCGATATGGTCTCCCTCATGCCTTCATCACAGACCATGGGACACAATTTGATAACGAGGAGTTTGCCGCCTATTTTCATCAGTCAAACATTTTGAAGGTTCATTCAGCACCAGGTCATCCTCAAAGCAATGGACAAACTGAAGTGACAAACAGAACGCTGCTGAACGGTTTGAAGAAACGATTGGATGATGCAAAAGCAAACTGGATCAACGAGCTACAATCAGTACTTTGGGCTTACCTAACTACTCCTCGAGTAGCAACTGGAGAATCACCATACATGCTGGCATTTGGAAGTGAAGCTGTCATACCTGCCGAGTTGGGCCTCCCAACACACAGGGTACTGAATTTCAATTCCCCTGTCAGCGACTTAATGAGAAGACTGGATTTAGACATGCTCGAGGAGGTCAGAGAAGAAGCAGCCATTAGAAATGCTGCTTACCAGCAGCGAACAGATTTGTTCTACAACAAGAGGGTGAAGAAGTGCGACCTGAAAGAGGGAGACTATGTGCTGAAGAAAGTAATTCAAAAGCATAACAAACTGGAGGCAAACTGGCATGGACCATACCGAGTTACAGAAGTTGTTCGACCAGGAACTTATCGAATAGCCACTTTAGAAGGCGAGGAGTTTAAGAATGCATGGAACGCAGAGCACCTGCGCAAGTATTATCAGTGATGTTTATGTAACGCAGTTCCAACAGTATGAATAAAATAAAAATATTCTGCAAGTCTCTCTGTTTATTGAAAATTTTTCGGGGAATACTAGTGCTACGCACTACTTGGCACAACTCGGCAGACTACTCAAGAAAATATTCCAAACTGTACCAACTTAGTTGGTCGACGAGGAGAAAATATTCCAAACTGTACCAACTTAGTTGGTCGACGAGGAGAAAATATTCCAAACTGTACCAACGTAGTTGGTCGACGAGGAGAAAATATTCCAAACTGTACCAAGTATGGTTGGTCGGGGATAAAAACCCACTAACTACAGTTGGTCGACGAGGAGAATTTATTGACCTTGGTTGGTTAGACACATTCTATGAAAAAGATAAAAATTTACCAAGTATGGTTAGTCGGGGATAAACTCTCACTAACTATAATTGGTCGACGAGCACAATTTAACAACCTTTGTTGGTTGGAAAAATTTTAAACATTTTTATACTCATTACTTTAGTATTAAGTGATCGAGCAACATTACTGATACTTGCAACATTTTTACTAAGTTGGTCGATGAACAACACTATTATTATCTTTTTAACAGATATGCATAAATGTAAAGTGTTTGATATTTACAAGACAATAGCAATTAAGATTTGCAAGCAATAATGAAAGTCTTTCATTAAATTCGTAATAAATTACAAGTTACATTGATAATAAAATGAAAATTACATTGATATCTATACTAACTGTTACATTAAAAATTCCAATTCTATTGGTCTTTTCCCCTCAGCTTTCGATACAGGTTCCTCGCCAGCAGGCGGATCATTTAAAGACTGGGGAGAATTGATGAAGTTCAAATCCTTCAGCATCCTGACGTTCATCACAGAAGGTCGATCTAGAAGATGCTCGGGACGAGATACCTCAATTTGAGAATGTAAATTATAGTCACCGAGGTATTTTGAAATTAAGCTTCGTGGAATGGCCCGAGCAGGGATCGACTCCATCTCCAGGTTGTACGGTGGCACAGGCAGGTCAAGCAACCCGGGATCATGGTAGTCCCATAGATAGTGTCCTTGTTCGAGCTTCAACACACCTAAGGCATTCATCCAGCCTTGCTTGTAGCCCTCATTGTTGGCATTCTGGATACGATCATCCAAATGGAATAGTGCTTCGTTGTATCCAGCCATCCAGAATTCCCTGGGCTATTTATGGAATTGATATGTTAGCCTTTCCAGCTGCTCGTGGAGACTCTTGATGAAAATCTCCTTATTCTCCAAGACGGACTTCTGCGCAGAGAGCTATTTTTCCAGGTCCCTAATTTTCTTTGACATGTCAGACAAAGCTTGGTTCTTCGCCATTAGTTGGAAGGCCTGGTTCTCTAAGGCAGATGCTGTCCTCTGTTCCTGGACAAGAACCCAAGCTGCTCTTGCTCGTCCCCGAGGAGCTCTTCCTCATCCCCGAGGAGACGTGGAAGGGCCCGACCTCCTCAAGGTATCCAATTCTTCCCTCAACTTGGCATTCTCCACTTCTAGGAATGAAAATCCCTCGTCAGTCACTGGGATTAGGGATGTTGAAGAAGAGGCTGCAGACTTCAACTGTGATAGCTCTTTCTGCAAGTTGTTGTTTTCCTTTTCCAGCAGCTCGGCAATCTATCTGCATTCCTTGACCTCGCCCCTCAAGGTTCTCTCCCTTACATCATAACCAGAAAAAATCTTCTCGTAGCCCTTGTCAGCAACGATCAACTTATACTTCTTCTCGTAACTCTCATGCAATAAGGCAGTTGATTCCTTGTATTGATTCTGAAGGTCTTCGAGGGTGCACTGGAGATCCTCGATCATTTCATAGTAAGCCACATTATTGGCTACCGCTCGATCAAGCAGACACTTCAGGTACTGATATGCTTCCACTGCCTGTTCTGAAGCATCCTGGCCAAGGATGTCGGCAACTTGTGCAACACTTAAGTCGGTGTGACCAGCCTTAAAGTACTCATTGAACTGTTGCAGCAACTTTGTATCATGGGCAGATAGCAGATCCATCCTGGCCAGAAACTAGCAGAAAAAGAAAAGCAATCATCAATAAGAAGAATAAGCAGAGTATGAATAGAAAATGAACAACGGTATGCAAGAAAATTTAAGTTTTATTAGATCATAAAATTCAGAATTACAAATGCTGGATTATATTCGACAAAGAAAGAAAATATAAAAGTAAGCCCGAACAACACTACACCTTTTCCTTATCTCCCAAAACCTTCTCGGGAGGTTGGGAAGAGGAAGCAGGTTGCTCGGAGGGAACTGTGGGCTGTTCGAAAAGCACCAGCTGTTGCTCGGAAGAAGAAACGACTTGCTCGGCAGCATGCTAGTTGGTTAGGACATGTTCTCCCATTACCATTGAAGACTCCTCAGAGGTAGCTTCGTCCTCTTCTAATTCTTCTGGAGTAGCAGGGGGACCAGGGATGTGTCTCTGGAAGAGCTCGGATGACTCGTCGACCTTCATTTCCTGAAGGGCAGCAACCCATCCATCCCTAAAATACTTTAGACTGCCATAGTCCACTTGAGAGACCATGGCAGCACACCCCTTATCCCACCCCTTGTCCCATCCAGAGCTGAAGGACTTCTTCACAACAGCTTTCCTTTTGGCCTTCTCCAAGGCAAGCTTCTCGGACAGCAAATCATCAGCAACTTTCAGTTTTTGTTCAGCTTCCTCTTTCTGCCGAGTTACTTCCTGGACATTGTCCAACCTCTCCTCAGCAATTTTGAGTTTATTTTCCAGCTCTCCAGCGGCTTTGAACTTTTCCTCAAGCTCTTTATTTGCTTTCTCCAAGGCATTCTTTTTCTTCTCCAACTCTTTGGAGGCATCAGCAACTCGAGCTTTTTCTTGCTCGGAAGTGGAAAGTTTTTTCTCCCAGATAGCTTTATCAGTGGCATACTTCTGGCGGGAGTCTTCCAAAGATTTGATAGCCTCTTCCATAGCTCCCTCCACACTGGACGAGGAGCATGAGGCTTTAATGGCTTCATCCTTTTTCAGGATTATGTTAAAGCAGCTCGTCAACTGTGAACAGAAAAAAAAAGCAAGTTAGAAACAAGAAATGACAAAGGAACCTATGAAAAGTTTAAAGTAAAGAGACTTACTGAAGCAAGGTGACGAGCAACCAAAGAAGTAACCATGTCCCGAGTAAGGTTATCTTCAGTACCTTGGACCTCGGGAATGGTCAAGGACTTTACCGAGCTCATGTCAGAGCTCGGGGGAACAAAATTGGGAACTTCAGTCCCAACAGCTGGGGGCTGAATGATGGTATCAGCCAAATTGACCGAGGAGCTATTCTTCAGCCTCCTCGGGGGAACAGGTACAACCAAGGAAGAATCCTTGGTCGGTGATATCACATTCACCTCTCCAGGAGCAGCAGACTTGCTCAGAGCCACTGCGGGCTTCTCGGCAATTTTTGCAGGAGCAGCCGGAGGAGCTGCAACAGTTTTCTTTGTCCCCTCCCTTGGGACATCAATCCTACTCCTTTTTGCCTCACCAGAACCGGAGGCAGTCTTCTCAAACAAGGTGGGAGGTCTTCTTTTCTTCATCCTTTCGCTCAAAGGAATACGAGATTCAGGCGAAGAACTTGCAGAGGCTGGTACTGGCTCTGCTTCACTGATCACTGGACGAGCAGTGAAGGTGGTTGTGTAGCTCTTGTACTGGAGCAGATACGAAGACGACCTGATGTGCTCATCGGTAACCCTTTGATGCAGACCCCAGATAAGTCCCAAATGCCTTATATTGACATCTGTTTCTTTTGGGCACTTTCTCTTGCTATCAACTGCAAATAAACAAACATTGTTATCAGTGACACATTTTATCAAACACAAAACAAACACGATTTCAAAATAAATAAAATAAAATAAAAATAACCTATCCCATTGCCATAAGGAGGGCATCTGGGACCCTGGTAAACCTCATCTTCAGTTAATGGAGGGTGTTGCCAATTTTTTACGACAACCCCGTATTCAAAATAATCCCTATTGGCATCAGGGAGATTGACTACTAAGGCTCTATTTATAAACCTAGTTTTTAAATAATAAATATTATCATTGATTGCCCATCTATAGCAGTACGTGATTTCTGGAATTCTTATACGAGTTCCATGCACTTGATTTAATTTATGCACCCCATTAACTATTCTCCATGTGTTGGGGGCTATTCGTGCAGGAACAACATCAAAGTACTGACAGAATTCCAGACACAGAGGATTTGGTGGAAAAGAAAATCCACACTCAGCAAAAAAGAGACTGGGGAACCAATGTCCCTCAGCCAAATTGAAATAATTAGAAGGCTCAAAAAGCTCTTCCAAGACAACCCAAGGAGGAATGGAGAATTCAGAACGAAATTTCTCAAGAGACTCAACAGGATAAACCATGGTGAATAAAGAAATAAAGATGAAGGAAGAAGATCTTACAGGAAAAGAATGGATCTGCTGACGACGAACGACGAAAAAGATGAACGCACAAGAGAGTAGGAAGAGACGATGTAAAACTCAAAAGATGAAAATTTGAAAAGATAGAAGACAATGGGAGTGTCTGTGAAGTTTAAATACCTTACCTTGGGAACTGGCGAAGTAATGATTACAAAAAAGGATGATTACGTTACCGGCGGCTAAAAGGGCATTAAATATTGGCGCGGGAATCAAAGCAAGCAACAGCGGCTAAAAAGACGAAAAGTAACGTGGGAATCGAAGTGCGTAGAAAAGTCCAAAAAATCATGATTCTACGAATTTGGAAGGAGAAATAAATACAAGGGAAATGCTCCTAAAAATCAGGAAGACTATTTAAAGCTACCATATTCCGAGAAAGAATGTTCCATACTCCTCAAATTTCGAACTATGAAACATTGGGGGCTTCTGTTGATACCAAATTTAATCTGCTGACGTGGAACAATCATATGAAGACACGTGGCTATCTACGTGGCAACTACAAACACTTCCGAGGAACTCCCACGCTCCGAGGAACAAAACTACAGCGAGGAAGACTAGTTCCCCGAGGAACACTGCTTACCCGAGGAACTCATAGTTCCCCGAGGAACAAACCTCTCCGAGGAACTCTTGAATACCAAGAATCTTAGGCGGTCCGATCAACTCAGGCGGTCCGAGCTGCATCTCGAACAAAGCATTAATAGCTGGATAACCAACAGTTCAACTGATTCATTAAATGCTTATCATTTGGACGCGCACGCAAAGAGGGCATTAAATGCATTACCCTTTCATATGCATATCATTTAATGTAGTACCCTTTCACATTACAGCCTCAGGGCTATAAATACATTGTACAATCCTCATTGTAGAGGGGACCCCCAGACCGGAATTTCTTGAGATAACTTGTAATCGAGAATTCCCAAACACTCAGCAATAAAACAACAGTGGACGTAGGCCATTCTTATAAGGCTGAACCAATTTAAAATTCTTTGTCTCATTTATTTATCTGTGATTGAATAATTAGAGTGATCTAATTTTTTACATCAACAATCTCTTTGATGATTAATTTTGTACTCTTACTTTTGTATTTACGCCTCGAGATAGGGTAAATGATTTTCGAGAGAAAATCGGAATTCTAGTTATAATACCCATTTTAGATTCGAACTAGAGATAGGAGTCTCTCAAGTGAGGTATTATGATTTGAATTTCAATTCTAAAATTTATTTTTTATGATATAAACTAGTCTATAGATCGATCCTAGCGGGTGATCTATTAAATGATGTTTAGATCTACTTTTCAAGAGTTGTAGGAGTGTTAAATTTAATTAACTAAAATGTTATTATTAAAATTACATTTGCAACGAGAGTTGATTTGTGATTTTGATACTAACTTGGGATAATTAATTTTAATAAACTAATTAATTTTGATTAACTAAAATATTTTGAGTCATCCTATCCCTTGATTGTTCTCACTTTTATTTTCTCACTAGTCTCATATTTTAGATTTTTATCTAGTTAGATTTACTTAGTTTCATTTTTATCTTTACTTTTTAGTTAGTTATTATCTTCTCTCATTTAGTTTAGTTTATTTTAAATCTTCACCTCACCCAATTGTTTTAATATTTGAAAAAGCTAAAAAAATTAGAAAAAGTGAAAAAGCACAAAAAGAAAATAAAAAGTGAATTACAATTGAACTTGTCTCTAGCTTTACCCCCTTGATGTGGATTGATACCCTTACTTACCTCTACACTTTAGTTGATATTATTTTGTAGGTATTATAAGGTTTTGATTGACTTGGCTTCAACAACGACTAAACACACAAAAAGCGAAATTATCACTCCCCTAAGTCCTTGCAAAAATATGAAACTCATCCCAAAATTTTCCCATGATTAATCTCTTAAAATTTTTAAACAAATAAATTCTAGGGATAGAAAGTCACCCGAATCGGTTCTAGTATGGAATTGAATGGTTCCAGGCTGAACTGATTCTGGGGGATAGACGAGCCGGTTCGAAACACCTGACAACCTCTTCTTCTTTGTTACGGGTTTCCACCATTTTTAACCAACAAAACCCCCATAAATCGTACTCAAGAACCCATATAATTTATCCCAACATCAAATATGAGTATATAAACGAGTTCTAACGAACCTTTAACTTTAAAACATCATTAAATCCATAACTTTCAAGAATTCATCAAGGTTTTTCTACACAAGCCCTAGTTTTCTCTTTTCATGCATATTCTTCATAAAACCTAGAAATAATTTTCTCATATCATCACAATTATCATATTTCATATATCTTAACCGAGAAATCAAATCTCTAACGTTTAGTCCAATTAATATATAAATCAGTTCCATTATTTTATCGCAAAAACACATGCTCATTCTAGATTTCATCAATTCTACCATGGGTATTATAACCTATTTAAAAATATGCAAGATAAACACTTGTCTTTGCACTATTAGGTCTGATTTCATATTGTGTGAGATGAGGATGACTTCTTTTCCTTCTGATTGCACTCCGGTGGTAAAGGGGATGCAAGAAAGTGCTAAATCTCCAAAAACTCTCCCTTTCTCCTCTCTAATGGCCTCCTCATGATTCCTTAGAGTTTAAAATGTGTTTAGATGTTGCCACAACTAATTAAAGTTAGGTTTATAATCCCTAGTCCTGAAATTAGGCTGACGGGTCTGACCTAAATGACCCAAACACCCCCGTGTGGGCTCGATTATGACTAAAAATTCCCCTGGACCAAATTCTACCCCCGGGTACACTATTCTGACTATCTCGACCCATTCGAAATCAACCGTGATCTCAAAATCACAACCCGAGTCACTCTATAATAATTTCCTATCTCGACCCCAAATAGTCTACACGTGATTCCCAATTGATATAAAATACTGCCACGTCACAATCACTCGCTATAACGTAAAATAATAATTTACTATTCTCTAAGTAATTTTATTCATAAACCTTAATCACTCTCTCCCGATTAATATTTTATTCAATCCCATTATATTTAATCCATTTAAATTACATCACGGTTGCAATTTAAAATAACCAAATTGATTAAATTTTAATACTCAGAAATACGGGGTGTTACATTTTCCATATCCAATAAAATTTACGTGGGTCAATATCTTGAGAATATATCTAATACAACACAATACAATACAATACTTCCCCGATAATTTCAATCATAGATTTAGAATTTTAAACAAAATAAAATTTTATTTTCTACATGTATTCTTAACCCGAATAACAAAGGCCTTAGTTTTTCATTAAAGTGAAGTGACTTCGACACCTAAAACCATGTGCTGCTACATTAATATTTATTTATACCAACGCATATGTCCATTTAAAAGGTAAACTATTCTTTACATTCTAAAAATAATAGTTGAGATAAGTTTATCTACTTTAGTAATATCGACATATAATGATACATTCCTTATCGTTCCATATGCATACAAATGAACTTGTGACGATTCTTGGCATTAAACTCAAGTTATGTCACCCAAAATATATATGCATTCAAACCGTTTGAACCTGTTCTATGATTATGAACTTTTTTAGAGTTTATTACTTGTTGAGTCTTTATATTTTTCCATTTTAAGACGTGTTCATCTTTGGTTATCCTTAATTTTTCAGTGAAAGTGAGATTACACCAAAGTCACAATTAGATCATAATTTCATTCTAGCTTCTTTAAATCCGTCATGAAACCGCTCAGTTCTGAATCCCTTGACCATTTCTATGGATTTATGATTTAATTCTATAATATATAAAGTAGTCGTTAAACCACTCGGTTATAAATCTTAAATTATAAATCCAATGAATAGATCTATAATCACACCACACTAGTTTGTTTCCATTGAAGAGTACATTAGGCGATCACATAGACAATTTCATTAATTGGAAGTATAAAATTCATCCAAATTGAATTTATTCATTACGGAAAAACATATTTCACTTTATTAATTATTAAAGAATCTCATAAATTTTCCAGTCTTCATCAAACTTTATATTATTCAATGTATTATCCAACTCATTCAGGATTCAATAATGAAAAAAATTAATTGTGTATTCACACGTCTAAGAAAAAAAATCCATATGCATGTTTTCACGAATTATAAAATATATTGAGAAAATATTTGAAATCGTGAAACTAAAATAATACTATTACATATACATGTGACCACACGTGACCATTATATCATCACATATATTATTAACTAGCTGTGACATTACAGACATTATACCAAACACATTATTGAGGATGTGATTAGTATCGATGTGTTCAATACACACATACTACCACGTGTGGCTATAAATGAATACATACATCAATACCATGTTATTATGCATGTGAGACTTCATCATCAGACACCACCTCATGTCAACAATTATACAATTATATAAATATATACGTCAAATATAAATGCTTAAGATATTTTTTAATAATTCAATCTTCTCAATTTCTCAAACATATTCACATCATTATTGAGTCACATTGAATCTTTTTCTTTCTATTTATTACAAACAAATTACAAAAAGCAAAGTTACAAAATCTTTCAAGGTAAAAAATTTCACCAAGAAACAATTATATCATTCATAAAAAAAAAAACGTATTATCTCATATCATATGGGTCGATATATTGTATGGCAAAGCGATGGAAACTATAATGAAGCATGGGATCAATGAAATTATTAAAGAAGGCATTTTTCAGGCTTCACATGCATATAATTGATTTTCAGTTCCAATCCATTTAAATATACCCCCTTGATCTAGGAATTGTAATTATAAGATTAAAACTTTTGCCAATACGTTTGAAGAAGATTTTGACAAAACAATTGTTTATCAAATGTTAGAATTATTTTAAATAATTCTCCATTATGTCCTCCATAATTATATTAATACTAAGAGTCACTTTGGTTAATGAAAAGGTACTCCAAATACCAGGAGTCAAAAAGACTCTTGGGTATCTACCTTGATGGACGGTTGATATTAAGTGACTATTGAAGATTTAGGTCATGTCCTGCCTATAAATAAGTGACTGATTTCCATCATTCAGGCACTTAAAAAAGACAACATATTGGAAAGGGAGAGAAATCTAAATTCTCAGAAGGAGTAAATTTCAAAATATTTTTTTGGTTATATAGGGATATCTAACTATTGTAATGCATTGAAATTGGAGTATGTTCTTTCCATATAAAAGATGAAGCCATGTTTCGAAATTCAGCCCGATCGGACATCATTGAGGTTGACACGTCCATCAATCTTTCTAGTTGTGACATGATGGAGGTATGTTATTTTAATACCATTTTATGTTTCGCATAATTGATTATATGTGATTATCATGAAGATCCAAGATCCTTTTATTAATAACAATTATATGTGAAAATTCAATCATCAATGTATCAATGATTAATATTATGTTGTTCTTAAAAATGATTTTAGATGTGGTATCAGAGCTAGAGTTTAAGATCTCATGATTTTCCATTATTTATGTTTGCCTATAATGAAATATAGATTAAATTATTTTTGAGTGCCTGTGATTTTCTGCGATATTTTAATTTCTCGTCATTAAATCTGTTCTTAAAGTAAGTCTGAGAATTTTTGTGACGTTTTCCTTCTGTCGCCAATACTCACTGGTTGGAATGAAAGGTCAAGACTTGCTCATAATTTTATGAAACTCACATGGTTGACTGGAAACGTCGAAATAAACAAGACCCATTGTGTACAATGGGTGTCGCCTTACTTTTCTATTTTGACATCATTTAGACCCTTAAAATTACGTTTTTTCGATTTTTGGTAATAGTATTGACGTCAATATTTCACTCCAAGAAATTAATTTTTGAATTTTGCAAATTATTTTGAGATCCTGGAGTAATTATCTATATCCTTGTGGTGCCAACTCAATTTTTATTTTTGGCAAATATTACGATTTTCCCAAATATTAAGTATTTTTCCACCATGAGGATGTTTTCTTTGTTCGTGGTTGTTCTAATATTCATGTTATTTATAAAAAAAATTCAATATAAAGTTTTGAGTATTAGATGTATGATTATGTGTTTGGCCATAACATTTCAGTAAAATTAGATTATTGTGCATAATTTATATTTGGTAGCCCAAAGGTCCTAATATACTTAATGTTTCAACACTAATTTTTATATGATGTTAAATGGGAAAGACATTAAAGTGTCTTAATCTATAATTATAAATATTAGATTATTGTGTATGCATCTATATTTGAACTCTTAATTATACATTAAGTTTTGAGTATAATATTTTTGGGGGCATTGATTTTACATAAATAATGTCGACAATATCTCATTCCCGAAAAATTATTTTTGTGGAATATTTTCGAATTCTGGAGTAATTTGCTACAGTTCCATGATAATAACTCATTTTTTCATTTTTGGCAAAATTTAAGTTTCCCCATATTTCGTGTATGTTTTATCTAGAACTGTTATAAAACTTTGTTCTAATGATCATATTTTAGTCGAATGTTCGTGCCAAACATAGGCCACATATTTCGTATGGCAGGATATTAGACTTGTGTTATTATTAATACTCATATTTTGATGATTCTCGTGCCAAACACAGGCCAACGATTCATATTTTTGAATATTATGTTATTGTTAATATTCATGTTTTGATGAGTCTCGTGCCAAACACGGGCCAATGATTTATATTGTTGAATATTATGATATTTATATTTTAATGAGTCTCATGATAAACACAGACCAATGATTCATGTAGTTGAATATCAGAATTATTGTTTATTCTAATGCTAGTACTCCCATTTAGTTGAATAAAATGCCAAACACATGCTACAATTCATATGTGCGGTACTAGATTTATGATTTCGTTCGAATGCTAGTATTCATGTTAACTTGAATTAAATGCCAAGCACGTACTACGATTCATATGCATGGCTACTAGATAAGGCATTTCGATCGTATACTAATATTCCTTTTCAGTTGAATTAGACGATAAACACAATCTATAGTTCATATAAATGGATATTAAATTATTATAATGTTCATGTTTAGTAATTTCTTTTAATGTTGAATTATTGGAGTATGTACATTCACTTAATCATAATTAATGTTGTTGGACATCAAACACAGATGCCACAAGTATGATAGCGATGATTAACTGAATATTAATGGGTAATAATATTTTAAAAAATTACTAGACATCAAATACAGATGCCATTCATTTCTGCAATCATTTATGACATTACTAACTTAAGTTTTTTTTTTTTATTAAAACACCAACAATGTAATGTTATAACTTTATTGTGAATTAGTATGACCATGAATGATTTGGGTCAATATTTATGATTTGTTACTCATACATAAGTGATAAAGTGAAAGTAAATGATTCATGCTTTTCATTTACTATTATTCGTGTATATCTCATGCAAACTCCTTGTCTATCTGATTTTCACATTATTTTTAATGAATTTCAAATTAAGAAATAGATAATTTTATAATTTATTCATGCATTATGGGTATTTTACACATGTATGCTTATCTATAATATTTATATAATGTGAGGATTGGTGTTCGTTAAAGTACTTCATTCCATAACAGATAAATATTGGACTCACGCATTCATATCATGCATATTTTGGTTGCCTACTGGTCCATGTATGATATTAAATGCTAGGATTTATGATGTCGCATACATATTATAGTTTATTCAATTATTGTGATTCGGTAGCCTACAGTGTCAATTACAATTATTGAGCAAAAATTAAGTAGTAATGAAAGTAATAATGGTCATCAAATGCAGATGTTATAGTTTCCTTCATTATAATATTACCAATTAAGTTTATGAAACCTAAACGTGAATAATTTAGTCCATAAATCATGTGATATTTAATGAATATAAGTGAAAAATTTATTGATTTGTGTACGTAAGTCTTTACTCAATATAATATTCATATTATGAAAGGTTAGGTAATCACCACAGTGACCCAACTATAATGAACATGAATATTACATGTAAAGATGATAGCAGTAGTAACTTGTGATGCTTATAATTGTGGAGTATATTGAGTTTAATCATCAAACAAGATTATTTATTACAAGTAGTTGATTTTGAATGATTGAATGAACTATATATATCATTTAAATTCTTCAAGTATATATCATTTTTATTTAATACTCAAGTAACTACAAGCATCATATAATTGCTAATCTATGGTTATTAATGAGAAAAATAAAATTCACATTAGGTATTAGAGAGATATTAACATATGTGTTGTCAAATCAAATAATAAATGTAGTGAGCAATTTATCTCATATCTTTAACATGTTATGGTCTGATTTTATTTATCTCGATTATTATGTCGGCATTTTTTTAGCGCACTATTGATGATCAATATTGTGTGGAACACTCCATATAAATTTTGAAGAAATTAAAAAAATTAAGTTTGTTACATGTCACTCACTCAGACTAATAATGATATAGATAATATGTATCTTTCGTGGCTTGAAACGAGTTTGCATCTTAGTAGAGTTTGCAAGTTAAACTTATTGTGTTCCAGAAAGTATTTACTTTTACTGCAAGGATTGTTTACAAAACAAACTAGAAATGCAAATAAGATTTCTTCTCTCTTATTCTTAGGGAATCAAGCCATTTGTATTTCATAAACCCTCAATGCTTCCAATTTTCTTGAAAAATATTTGTCTAGAGTTGACTGCGAGGGATATTTTTTAAAACATTTTTCAGTCCTTCTCAAAGGTTATGGTTTTCCTTTGATGTTTTGTATAAAATAAAGTTTGGATATATTTATTTTAAAGATTTTTTTCTCCCACATCATAATCATAGTATTATAGATGAAACTCTTTAATCTTATACCAAATTAAATCTAGACTCTCGTTGATATTTTTATGGACAAGATTTTCGTAATATTTCTTATAAATCTTGATAGTCGAGTTATGCCCGTAAGGTATTACGATATCTAATATATGTATGACCTATGCGGCTCAAGTAGGAGATTGTCCCCTAATGTGTACCTACATAGATTATATAATCGTCATTGACATGTACTTATTGCACTATATAAATCCAACTGTCAAATTCATTATGAATGGTGAAATTAGTGGGAGCAGCAAATCATGAATATGGTTATAAAGTAAGGGAGGGTTCTTATCCCATTATCGATATCTTTCTTCAATACTTGTTCTTTTAGTTGTTGGATTGTTTAAACAATAAAGAAAAAATAAATGATCAACCACTAAATCATGGTATTGTCAATATGAGATAAATGTAGATAAAATCATAAGGGATAGCATTAAGAAGATAATAAATGGAGTCTACTATTCTAAATAATTATGTGGTGTATCTATATGAATATGAATTTGGTAAAGGATAAATAAATAATTGGTTTTATTTTCACAAATCATAAGAACTGAACTTACTGGACTATGAGATCTCATATTTGGTTTTGCTTTCACAAATCATAAGAATTAAACTTACTAGACTACGAGATCTAATTGAATTACATTTAAGTTGAGTATGAAGAGGTCATTAAGACCAAACACAATGTTAATTGTAATTAAATGAATAAAGTTAAATTTGTAAAAGTGGTGATCGCTTCAATAAGCTTTGATACCAATTTGTATAATCGCTACAGCGGAAAAATGCGAATTCTCAAATAAATCCAATTTTAGTTAAACCATAAAACATGCATCTAAGTGATTGAATTAAATATGCAAATTAAACAATCGCAAGATCAAATATTAGGAACACCAAATTCAGGAAAAATCCTCGAAGGGAAAACCCTTTTTATTTTCACTATAATTTGTAAAGAACGGTTTACACGGATTATACTGAAAGCAAGAGTGACATACAAAATACCCTCAGGTGTCGGTTCTGATGTCGTCGGCTGGAATCTCCTGCAAGAACTCCAGATGGGAAGCAATGAAGAAGATCCAGATGAGTAAAAACGATCCTCTTAAAGGTTTAAATATTCACATACATATGTAGGAATGATTTTGTGAATAAGTAAGGTATGAAACCTTAAAACATGAAGTCTGTTTTCTGGGCAGTGAATTACAGAAATTGTGTGCGAAAAAGACTTGGAAAATGTGTAGAATGAACCCAGATATTTATACAAAAATCGAGGCAACGACGTCGCTCGAAAGAGATCGCGCGAAGTGGTGATCGCTTAAATAAGCTCTGATACCAATTTGTAGAATCGCTACAATGAAATAATGCGAATTCTCAAATAAATCCAATTTTAGTTAAACCCTAAAATATGCATCTAAGTGATTGAATTAAATATGCAAATAAAACAATCACAAGATCAAATATTAGGAACACCAAATTCAGGAAAAATCCCCGAAGGGAAAACCCTTTTTATTTTTGAATTTTTTAAAATTTTTCACACAAAATATACAACAAAGAATCACACCATAAACAAACACAAAAACAACCAAGTCATGGAAATAGAATGTATGGGTGTGAACACATTCAATAGGTAAATCAACTGAATCAATCATATGTGAAAGATGAATATGTGTACCCCTAACGAATGAACACAAAAAATATCCTTAGGCGTAAAATTATTGAATTTAGATGACACCGTCTTAGTCAAATCAAAAAATCAAAGTCTAAATATTTTTCACACCAATAACGTCCAAAACTATTTAGTGTCATTTCGAGAACTTTTCAAAGGACGTGCAAACCCATTGATATATCCATCCAAAACTACCTCATATATAATAATGATTTTTTTTTATATCTAAAGAGGTACTAAATTCTCAACTTAGGGAAAACCTAATGGCCCAAATTTTTGGCATATTTCATCTTTTTGTTGCCTTAATTTTTTGTATGGGATCTTTTCAAATGGTGGCTTTCACGACGTGATTATTATTCACTCGCAGCCCTTTCCCGTGTTCACTCATCATTTTTTCAAACTAAACAAATTCCTCACGCGCAATGGTTTTTACATGCACTATTTTTATTACTCTCGTATTATTGCACTTGGTTCGTTTTAAGGACAGGATTGAGATGAAAACACCCAACCAACATGTGATAATTCAAGAACAATAATCAAATAAATCCGTGAACGTGTGCAATAAAGGAAATCACGAGTCAAACATGTAGGAAGCACAACTAAATACATCTCAATGACTCCAAACATTGTAAAGCACATGGATGAATTGACATATTGTCTCAAAACACTATCAAATAGTCACATGGATATGAATGAAGTTCTGACTCGGTCATCCTAAGTGTCAATCCATAACCGGTGTAAACAAAATACAAAAATCTTTTTGGATTTTCAAAATTTTTATCAAAATAAAATCTTTTTGTATTTTTCAAAATTTTCAACCAGAAAAAATATAACTACAAAATGATACAACCGGCAATAGGCATATGATATCGATATGAGCAACATCCTATGCTAGCAAATAATAATCACACAAGAGAATCCACAATGAAAGCAGATGTGATAAATGAGAAATGCAGTGTTATCAATTAAGCATGGATACCAAGAATAACTTAATATAAACTATCCAGAAGCAACCCAGTAGTACCAAAAAATAATCATATGAATACTAGGTACTAAAAATAGAAGGGAAGTAAAAATTCCAGACATGTCGCTCAAACGATTCAGCTCTATCGCTCGAACGACAAGGGAATGTCACGAGAAGCGACTTCGCGCAAGACAGAGTTATCGCTCAAACGACCTATAGATCTCGATCGAACGAGAAAACCAAAACTTCCTAGAATGCCCAGAAAATCATACAGTTTTGGCCAGTGCTAAAATTTCGTGAAAACAGTACCTGTAAGGGGCAAACAAATCCAAAACAGTGCTAAAACAGTAGCGAAACGCACAAATGCCACAAATAAATCAATGTGCGCTACGTTAAAGTGAGTCATAACACTAGAAGGAATATAATATGATGCATAGCTAGTGTATGACAAAACATCCAACACAATCAACCAAACGATCTCACATGGGGTGAATCACGTGCTATCAAACGAGAATCATGAACAAATAGACCATAAGCCTCTAAATCCATTTTTCTAACCAAAATAGATTTGTAATGACATGTGGGGGATTGGGGAATTGAATTTATTCTTTTATTAACCTTCCTAGGTTCTTTTAAAATCTTGTAACAAAAGCGCCTACGATGACCTTACCTACCTCAATGTGTGCAAGTGTAAATCGGGCGGTGTGTGTTACCTGAAGCTGGTCTTCTCCTCAAATTTCTCGGTTGCTCTCTTCGAATTTGCCTAGGTGGCTCTCTACTAATGATCCTATGTGGCTCTCTCACGATGTGCCTAGGTGTATCTCTCCTAAAAACCTTTGGAGGCTCTCTCTTAACAACCCTAGGCTGTTCTCTCACATGTGTGGGGTTGGCTTTGTTAATTTGTGCAACCCTCTCATCGAAGACTATACCACCCATATCCTCCTTAATTTGAACAGTGCCTAAAATCTTATCTAGATTTTCGGACCTAGACTCCAAATCAAATTTTACCTTACTCGATTTTCTCAAACTCTTCTCAAGATCGCCTATCCTTGACTCAAGTACACGTCTAGAATCCTCAAACTCTAAAAGCTCCTTTTTCATAGTCTCCATCAACCCTCTAAGACTATCTCTCTCACCCTCGACGTACTAAATCTTCTCTCTCAAAATTTTCTCATGTTACCTAAGTTCTTTAACTAAAACATCATTATTTTTAAGGCACACTCTTTTAATTGAGCTTTCAATTTTAAATTTTCTTTCTTCGTTTTCAAAGATTCAGCATAAAGTTCATTGAAAGAAGTTTGCAAGTCACACTCATCTACACTTTCATCCTCACTCCCATCACCCTCACTATCATGACTAATCACATGGGTGGGAAGCTCTTGCCTAGAAGCATAAAAGACTTCTTCTTCCGAATCACTATCACTAAGGGTAGAAATATGAGAAATTGATTTATTCAATTTCTTCCTTAAATTTGTGGTACACTCATGTAACGTGTGACCAACACCCTCACAACAAGGACACTTCTCAGAGTCATTTTCAACAGAAGATTTAAAACAAGAGTTCGTGTGAATTTTCCAATTAATTTTTTCAAAAAGTTGACATCGAATATCATCAAAAACACCAAAAGCCATTTTTGTGAAAAATCAGGATCAAAACACAATAACTTAGTGCAACAGGCTCTGATACCAATTTGTAAAACTGGTGATCGCTTAAATAAGCTATGATACCAATTTATAGAATCGCTACAGCAGAATAACGTGAATTCTCAAATAAATCCAATTTTAGTTAAACCTTAAAACATGCATCTAAGTGATTGAATTAAATATACAAATTAAACAATCATAAGATCAAATATTAAGAACACCAAATCAGGAAAAATCCCCGAAGGGCAAAACGTTTTTATTTTCACTATAACTTGTAAAGAATGGTTTACAATGATTATACTGAAAACAAGAGTGGCATACGAAATACCCTCAGGTGTCGGTTTCGATGTCGTCGGCTAAAATCTCCCGTAAGAACTACAGATGGCAGCAATGAAGAAGAGACGAATTCTCCACAAGTTACTCCAGATGAGTAAAAACGATCCTCTTGAAGGTTTAAATATTCACATACATATGTAGGAATGATTTTATTAATAAATAAGGTATGAAACCTTAAAACATGAAGTCTGTTTTCTGGGCAGTGAATTGTAGAAATCGTGTGCGAAAAAGACTTGGAAAATGTGTATAATGAACCCAGATATTTTATGAAAATCGAGGCGGAGGCATCGCTCGAGCGAGATCATGCGACATCCTCATGTCTCTTAAACGATAGAGAGATGTCGTTCGAATGAGATCTCGCGAGCTCGTTGATCGAGGCAAGGTCCGCTTCTACACTTAGAAAAATTTCTGCTTTTTAATAAAAAGAAATCACTCTTCGAAAAATATTTTCTAAAATATTCCCAAATATTTATGCAAATATAAACAACTCTAATAAATCATTTTACTAATAATGCAAAGTGGAGTAGTGGGAGCTGTTGAGCCTCACGTCGCATGTAGCATGATGAACGTGTGAAGATGATTGATGCATGGATTCGGATTAAGGCCGTGACGTGTCGAATGTAGCGGTATCAGGCATACATACTGTCATCTAGGACAAATAGAAAATTCCTAGATTCTACCCCGACCATTTATAAAATTATGTCCTTACAAAATTGTAGTCAAATATTTTACGTGTAATGAGAAAAAGTTATAAATGAACCTTCTCACCTTTTCCACGGATGTCACTTTATCAAGGACGTAAAATTATTATGAGATGAGTAACTTATTATGATGAGAGTTACATTTAGTGTATGTGAAAACTATTATGCTTATGATATTTTACACATGTTATACATAAATGATTGTATAAACTTAAATAAGTTTTCAACCTATGGTATTTTCGCAGTAATACCATTATATTTTCTAATCATTGTATATTCAATTTATACAACTTAAGATCAGTGGGAGTAAGTTTATATATTCAATTTATTATAAAGTAGAGAAACAAAATGTTAAATGAATTTTCAATATGTAATAAATGAACTTATGAGATGCTAAAAGATTATATGCTCACATTAAAATTGACTATTCATTTTTGTATGATTCGTTATTACAACTCAGATTTACTGGTTTTTTGGAAAGTATTAATTTCACTCTTATATTCTTAGGTTTATTTTGGTTTAACGACCAATATAATGAAGGAGTGCATCGCAATCCATTAACTATTAAGGAAATCTGAATTTGTAGCATTTTTTATGCTACAACTTATTGATTGTGGCAACATAATTTAAATTTCGGGACTTGGAGTTAGTGACATTATTACCATGCCGCTGAAATATTATGATACTATCATTACAATCTTCTTTGTTAAGATACATTAGGTATTATGTGAGTAACTAAGCACATTGAATGTAAATACCTTTTAAAGAAGAAATTATGAAACAAGTGTCATTTAACACATTTGTACAAGTATTAACATGGAAAATCCACATGATTGGGATACCATGAAAGACATTAATAAAGCATGCTTATAATACGAGTCTCAAGTATAGCCGATAGAATCTTGATGTGGTGGATTTTTTAGTGCTTATTTTGACATTTCCATATGATATCATACAGTGTTTCAGAATCATTTATTTTCGTCGTTATTGTACACATGCATGTGAATGGAAGAATGTGATAAAAATAGTCTTTTACAAAGACATTATTGGACCATTATTGAATAACCCTATTTATAGACATTGGATAAGTTGTTAATGTTTTGGTACGTGGAAGCGATTATGCTCTTGAATTAGTATGTGAACGTCATGACTCGCATTAATGAGTTGTTTGATTAAGTTGTGTATGAAAAACCATTTAAGGATGACCGAAAGATTATTGTACGCTTTATGATAATTATGGATCAAGTGGGAGACTATTAGAATTATTTCAAATAATTCTCCATTATGTGTTCCATAATTATATTGATACTAGGATTCATTTTTATTAATGAAAGGGTACTCCAAATACCAAGAGTCAAAAGGACTCTTTGTGACACCCTGCCTAATTAAATATCGGGTGATCAGTCATTTATTAAATTTAAAGAGGAATATCCAGTTGGTTCAGTCTTAGCATTGCTATCGAAAAACATTTATTAATTAGTAACCACCTAGTAGTTAAAGAGTCCAGTGTCAAATTTTATCTTTTAAATTAATATGCAACCAAATAAATGATTAACTAAACATTCACCATCTAATAAACAATCTCATTGCATGTAAAATGACATAAAGAAATAACTGAGTCTGGAGTAAACACATCCAGTCTAAATTCCAAATACAAGAGTTTGAAATAAAATAAATCCCAACAACTGAAATATATATAAATGTATGAAATCACTATCTCTGAATACATTTGAATAACAATGGGTAACATGCCCGACTGAAGTAAATTACTCGAAAAGAATCAAGGATAAGTGTGGAGGCGTCTAGTACCGAGGTCCTGTAACTTCCACAGTAGCTACAACACGTCAACTGGTAAGAACTCCTATGCTTGGCGTTCCCGTGGTTGGGCACCTAAAATATTTTTTTAGAAAAGCAAAATAGATTTGGAAGAAAACGGGTCAGAGCCTGAGTTGAAAATATTTTAAAATCAGCAAGTGTTTAACATGCATTAAACAGTAAATATTATATACATGTTAGTTCCACGTGCCCTCACTTGAGATTATCACCTCTCAACTAAATGTGCATGCCTAATGTATGCTCCTAAACTATCCTAATTACGCTATCCCACTTACCTAGTTTAAATCAAGTCTCTTATTATGATGCCTAAATCATTGTACCCATCCGTATTACTCGAATAATACATTCTTGCATTCTCAATATTAATTTAATCGAATTCAAGTATCTCATTACTTATTCAAGTTTCCACATTCTTGATTAATATTAGATGTCGTAATCTTTCTCATCTACTAAGCAACACAGTAGAATAATCACGAGTGTAAATATATAAATCACTATCATACTTATCTACTAATACGACACCCTAAAAGGCTAAACCTGCGGTGCGTACATACTCTACTATCAAATTTCGGTATATCACGTACATAAGGATTACGAGTTCCAAATCACTCTGGAACCGTATCAATACAAATCACATATATTGGAGGTGAACATAGTTCCCAGCCTTACGGGATACGGAAATACCTACGCACCCACACGACTGCAAACTTATCAACTCATCGATAAATCTTTCCTAGACCTATGTTCTGAGGCACCAATCTAAAATCCCCCCGAAGGCTCATCAAGATAAGACTGTCCCCTTTTTAAGTAGCGTAAGTATGTCATACACATAATAAATCATACTACAGATATTCACACAACCTATAAAAATCAGTAGGCATACACACAACCTGAATATTATAATTCATACTTAGTATTTATTTATTTATTTATTTTCTCACTAATACTACAAATATAATTATTAACTTACGAATATTCTCCCCATCATATTTTTCCGAGGATGATTCATTACCCAATAATCTTTTAATGCAATTAACCCAATTCTCTCACGATTAATTTACCCTAATAATCATCGTGGGTTATTCCCCATGTCCCTTGAATTAACTACGTCGCAAGGTTTTAACTCAAACAAAATAATTTTCTCAATTATCCCAATATTTATTCGTCTCACTTTATGTAAACCTAATCTCCACTTTAGTCCTAATGTCCTTATTACGGAACAACAATCATAATCAATCAATCTAGGTAACCTCCCACGGAATAAAAACTAAAATAACATTTCTGGAAATTTCCCCTACAAATCTGCCCAGATTTTTAAAATGCAGTTTTGAGGCATTTATGAGTCATTTTTGGAGAAAACGTATCAGAGAACAAAATGTAGAAAACAGGATTTTCTACAAGGTAATGCGAACAGAATAACCATTTTTAGAACCAAAACAACTCAAAATAGTTTCTAAAATGACGATTTAATTTACCCAATTTCATAGACTTCTTCAAATTCAAGAAATTGTTCTACAATTCAATCATACCCATCAAAACCTAGACTTCTTCATCAAGATTCAATATAATTTTACGGGTTTCATACTACCTACATGGAGGATCCTATTCTATATCAATTTCACCCAAGATAATGATGTATGTCTTTGAAAGTTCATTCAAATCACACGAATTTCATAGTTAATTCAACCTACACTAACATGGATATTATATATGCTATAAGTTTGCAAGATTAAATACTTGCCTCTTTTGGTAGGTCTGATTCGTTGAAGATGATGGGTATATTGGTGTTCTCCTCTCCTCAGTCTACATTTCGGCGGTGGTGATGGTGCAAGAAGGTGGTTCTAGCCTCGGAACTCCTCTCCTCTTGACTTCTCTTTGTTTCTCATGTAACTAGCCTTAACCCCCATTCTGTAATTAGATATATTGCACTTAGAAATTCGTAGGTGCTATTTTTTCAAAAATGCAAATGACCAAAATGCCCTCCCGGGGTGCCGGTTTGGCCAAAAACTGCCCCGGAACCCAAACTAAACCCCCGAGTCGACTTTTTCGACTATCTCGACTCTTACGGATACTTTAGCGCACTCGAAATGGATATTTGGATGACTTAAAAATAAATTACTTTTATTCCATTAAATTGAGTTCCAACACGACTCACACGCGCGTCCCGACTTAATTACTGTAACTTTTATATTTTTCACTCGCGATAATTTTAATAAATTCATAGTCACATATTACTTTATTCCCCAAGTAATAATCAATACAATTCACGTCAATAAATACTAACCCTCATCTCGCTAGTTAATATTTACTTTAATTCGAATTAATTATAAATTAATTTCTCATATTTAATTTAATTAATCCTATATTTAAAAATTATTAAAAATACAGGGTGTTACACTCTTGGGCATCTAGCTTGATGGATGATTGATATTAAGTGACTGTTGGAGATTTAGGACCTGTCTCTGCCTATAAATAAGTGACTGATTTTTATCATTCAGACACTCAAAAAAGACAACATAAAGGAAAGGAGAGAAATCTAAATTCTCAAGGAGAGTAAATTTTGAAATAGTGTTTTGGATATATAGGGAGATCTAATCGTTGGAATGCATTGAAATTGGAGTATGTTCTTGCCATATAAAAGAGGAAGTCATGTTCTGAAATTCAATCCGATTGAACATCATTGAGGTTGACTGCTCCATCAATATTTTTAGTTGTGACATGGTGGATCTATGTTATTTTAATATCATTTTATGTTCCGCATAATTGATTATACGTGATTATCATCAAGATCCAAGCTCCTTTTTTAAGAACAATTGTATGTAAAAATTTAATCATTAATGTATCAATGATTAATATTATGGTGTTCTTAAAAATAATTTTACATCAAAATCACAAACAAACTTTGTGTCGATCCAGACACAAATGGTTTCCTAACTTAAGTAACCATCAACTTCCAAAAATTTCACTAATAAAGTTCATATTAACAAATCTAACGACGTTGATTAATTTTTATTTGGAATAATGAAATATGCTTGAAAAACTACGTCAATTTAGCTAATCCATAAAAAAGGCTAAATTTGATAGAATAAAGTATTTCTCATAATGATCATTCATCTATTACATGGAGTGATTATAAAAGAAGGTTTACGACATTCCATTAAAATCTGAGATGACATGAAAAGTACTTAAATGTTTCATCCCAGTGTAGCGATATGTAATAAACTACTTACTACATAACACATGATATGGGTTAGATATGAACTAGTTTAATAAGTTCATATACATGCAATCATAGTTGTCAAATCGCGAATCGTATCGTGAATCGTTTACTCCCCGAATCGCGAATCGTGAATCGAATCATGAATCGAATCGGTCGAACCGGAACCAAATGATAAAAACGTAGTAAAACATAAGTAAATGGGATTTAAAACTATAGATTTGGTAATTAAGCGTAATATGACAAAAAACTAATCATAGCACAAGATAATATACCAAAATATATCACAAAAATTAACCGTAGCATATGTTTTCATTCATTTTAAGATTAAAAATGTAAAAACTAAAAATATATCATAAAACAACCTACATATTAATTTAAAACATCCTACATATTAATTTAAAATAATAAAATAAATACAAAGGTTAATTTAAAATAATAAAACTGTAAAACAAATACTTCTAAAAATTTTAAACAGGCCTACCTACTAAGATTAACAATATTAATTTAAAACAGCCTACAAAATTACAACTATATTAATTTAACATAGTAAACCATATTAATTTAAAACAACAAAACATATGCTAAGATTAACTATAAAACAATATTAATTTAAAACAGCGTTCATATTAATTTAAAGCAACAAAACAAATATACCTTCAAAGATTTTATAACAAATACAAAAGTTTTATAACAAAAAAAAAGCAAAAGATAGAAGACACTCAGCTAAGAGAATAGACAAGAAAAGCCGGCTGAAAATAACCGAGCCAAGAGAACATATTTTTCTCCAAAACTCAGTATCTTAACGGTATCCTTTGTTGTGTGCTTATTTTGTTATTTATTTTATTAAAACACACGTATGGTTAAAAGGTAAAAAAATCGCGGAAAAAAAAAGTTGAATCGGAACCGAATCGGGAATCGGACCCGAATCGGAAGATTCGAATCGTGAATCGCAGATTCAGTTCGATTCTTTAGACATTTGCGATTCTCAACTCGATTCGAATCGTTTTATGTGAGAATCGAATCGAATCGTAAGATTCGAATCGCGAATCGTAAGATTTTGACAACTATGCATGCAATATATACCTTGTATCCTGCTTTTCCCATTTGTCAAATTCATCGTAATGCAGTCTCATTCTTTTTGTATATAAAGTCCAATCATAATCATATTTTCAAAATAATAATAAATAGATACTTATCAATTAATCAAGCCCATAAATGTATAAGAAGAAACATAAACTTTATTATTATGCATCATGCTTCTCATAGAATCTACATACACAATAAATGCATTTATATGAATATCAACCCATTAAATTTTCACATTGAATTTTGAGGGATGATAATGATTTGTGAAAAGTGAAATATCATATGCCCTACTAGCAAAGAGAGAGGATTAACCCATTTTGAAAGATCCCTTAATTTGAAAATGGGATTGCTCTAATACATAAAATATGTGACCACCCCATTCTGAACATATTCATACGTGAGTCATCCTTAAAAACTACATGGTGAACTCATTACTATTGTTCCAAATCGCACCAAAATAGTAAAGGATAAAATTATGCACTCATAAGATAACTATAAATGAGTCTTCTGGGTACGCATAAAAATGCAAACATCATAAAATATAAAACAAAACGCCGATTCCAATATGATTTAATTCGTCCCAAAATAAATTATGTAGCTGTATTCATTCACCATTGAAATACATGATACTACATTAAAAACTGATATGGAGAGAAATGGCAACCTCTCATATGTGGAGGATCACTTGGTATAAAATATATTATAAATACATGCTAATGGCAATCATGCAGTTAATCCAAACCAATAAAGAAAGATGTATATAATCCAGTCATAATGTTATGAATAGAAACTAAACTGGAAATTTACATTTGATAAAAAAAATGCTTCAGTGAATAAAACACAAAAAATAACCAAAAATTTATCACACGAACAAATTGTCTTAAAATTGTTATTTATAATATGTTGTTTTGTGTTTGATTAATTTAAAATATGAAACAAAACATATTTGTATAATAAAAAATTAGAACAATAGAAAATTTACAAACGATGAAGATGACTGAGTTGAGTGTTGGACACTCTCTCCTTAACGAAATGCGCTTCCGTTACAGTGCTTACAACAATGAACAATGCGCGTCTACATCCCATAATGTAACTTTCTTGACACGCGCAAGAAGCACTTCAAGTGTGTGTCCCACGAATCAATTATGTTTGATACTCTCTTCAACTCGATTAGGAATAGAAAATATAGAAAATATTTTTTTCTCTCTCTCTTAAAATGAAGACAAGCCTTGGATTTGTAGGAAGCAATGGTTTCTTTCATGGAAATATGTGCCTTTTTCTTAACATTACCTTTAGGGGCGTTTTTCATGAACAGTCACAGCTAATGATGTACAGTAACGACCTTTAGTGGCGGTTCTAAAAAACAGTCATTACCCTTTAGCTATAGGATTAAAAGAATCATCCCGGGAAATTAAATAAATTTCTCAATAATTTCCATACATAAATGGGTCGCTTTGAAACTAAATTTCTCATTCAGTAATTTATCCATTTTAACAAATGAATATATCACGTGACTCGTCTTACTACAAGAAACGCATATGAACTTGGTCCCACCGTGTTTGAAGGGTGAGTCCTACTTTTATAATTGCTCAAAGCTGACCAATATATTAATTTGGTCAAAATATAAATTTATATAAAAGCACAATATTTTCCAACAATTTTAGCATCATGCAATTGCTCAGAACGCGTGGACAAACTACTTATGACTTTGGATAAAGTTTAAGCAAACGTTCCACCTTAAAGATTGAGTATTCAGTTTATAGGAATTGGTTCACATGTTTTTAAGAATTCTGGTTCAATGTATGTTACATAAAATTTAACTCAATTACTAAGAAATTTTTTAAAGAGACATTACGTGTTTTTGAATAGAGAAAGAGAGGGATAGAGAGAAGGATGAAAAATTTAAAAGTTCTAAATATGCATATTGATGATTCTATGTGACAAAAATTCCATATTATGAAAAATCTTAATCTGGAGAATAGAAAATCCTAAATGGTAAGACACCCTATTCCTTTAAAATATATATACATATTATAATTTTTTTGTCTTAGGGGCATATAACAAAAAGTTCATGGAATATGTTTTGTAATTTTTAGTTGAACATATTTCCAAAAATAATTTATGCTTATAGTAGTGACATTAGCACATGAATGATGACATTGTCACACTGATAATAACATTAAATATATGTCCAATTAATACCACTATATGTGATATATATATTAAAAAGTGAAAGCTTTAATTTGAAGCTTGATACCTGTCTCATGCAATTAATTTTATTAAGAGGGGACTCCAAATAGAACTATTAGTGGTTGAATTGTCTTCGGGCTGTCTGATTGCTAGAGCCTCAAATCTCATTGACTTTACAACTTCCCCTAGGTTCACCAATTTGTAACCCTTCTTTCATTGGAAAGAGCTAGCACCCTCTTCTCTTTCATTTGTCGTTATCTCTTCCCCCACACAAACTGGCATATCTCTCTCCACAATACCACTTTCACTATAACCCATGAACTTCTCCACCCTTCTATTTCTACCATTAATTTATATCATTTCTCCTTTACATACACCTCTCACATTTAAACTTTAAATACCAACTCTTTAGCTCACCAATTTCCCTAAACCACTCTCTCTCTCTCTCTCTCATGTGTGGAGTATCATCTATCCAGATAAAGATATTGACGCAATACAACATCAATATAAAAAAACCCATATGTACATGATACCTCTCTCTCTCTCTCTCTCTCTATCTCTTATGTGTGGAGTATTGACTATCCAGATCAAGATACAGACGCAATAAAACATCAATATAAAAGAAACCATATGTACATGATACTAAAAGTTCTATCGCCCCATAAATATAAGAGAATCCGTATGTACATCATTTGTAGAATCTGGCGCGCGGGCCAGGGACACCTACATCTTAATGATTCACAATTAAATATCTAAAGAGCAAGGGGATTGAAAGAGTAAAGAAAATTGTCTCAACAAAATATTTACGTGGTTCGACAACTGCCTACGTACACGAAGGGGTATCTCAGTTTTTATTAATTTCTCAGAGGTTCAAAATTATATGCCCCCTTTCTCTAGGGTGAGGGTTGTATTTAAAGTAGGAAAAAGTAGTAGATTTGTATAAAAAAACTCTCCTAGATCCTCATTGGTTCATAGTTGATTCATATTTATCTCCTCCGAGAATGTGGGTAACCAACCGATTCTTTAATTATCCCATTGATAAGTTCTTTTATTTATCCATGCAACATTGAATTTGACTGGGGTAGCGTGCTGGGCCTATTTGGGCTACCAAAAATTGAGCCCTCATGATTTTGCCCCCGCAAATATCAATAATGAGAAGGATTAGTGATAATAAAGAGATCTATTAAGGCTGTAGCACGAGTGGCCTCAGTTCTGAAACATTAAATTCACAAAGTTAATAGCAAATCCAAAGAGATGTATAACTAAAATTGGAATTCATCATAACTATAAACATACCTACCGCATTTCAATGTCTTTTAGATTTTTCCCATCCAATAATCCTAGATATAATGTGCGTATAAACTCCCAATCCCAAGTGAATACCATAATTATGTTTTATCCTTCACAATTGACTACAACTAATGGATTCATAAAGTTTATTTCAATAAACAATTCTAAGTGTATAAAATAAATTAAATGGTAAAAAAGTCTATAATCATGATATATAACAAGTCCTATAGAAGTAGGTTATCACTTAAGTTGGTAAAACTAACGAAGGCCTATCCTTATTTCCCTCGGATATCACTCGTGCATACCAAGTATAGTCTTAGGTCATCCCAAACCTAAAGCCTTAACATGAGCAAGAGATGAATCATCGTGCCTACCCATAACGCATATAGTCTAACACACTCAAGTCTGTAGGATGAAATCTCCACACCAATCCATCTCGGATACGGGCACCTAGACATATAACCGAGGGGTTATATGACCAAGGCTTACTTGTCTACTCACCAAGGCGCCATTGTTGTCCATGTCGTACATACCCCCATAAATAAATCCCCCTTTGGTATTATATCCAAGAGGATACGGGTACCTAGACATATGATCGAGGGGTTATATGACCAAGGCTTACTTGTTTACTCACCTAGGAGACATTGTTGTCTGCGTCGACGTACACACCCTCATAATGGATTGGAAGTTGTCAAATACCTGTCATGACAATATGGATTCTTGTGACGCATGGAAGTCTAATCAAAATTTAGGAATTACTCACTTTAGTATTTTTATAAAGTTAGGTAGATAATGAATTATCCACACGTTAGAAACCTATTAATCACCCTAATAACATGATTTATTATAGTCAATTAAATCCAAAGGCAAACCTAAATTAGCCCCCAAAATCAAATATCCAATTCATTAACCCAAAGCCAAAATTGTTAAATACCTATCATTGTCGATCTATTGGTCATTTATTGATCGATCAATCGCTACAAATCTGCCAAAAAAAACACTTCAGAATTTATCTTCCCCAACTCAACAAAACTCTATTAATGACCCTCGAAACCTCCATATAATATTTATGTAACATCTAATTAATAAATCAACAAATTAAACATGATCATCAAAACCCCAATTCCAATTCAAGATTTAATATAACCACTCAATTCTCTATCAAGAACCCTAAAAATTCCATCTCTATGAATTTGATTCCAATCTCTATAGATTTATGCATATAATCAAGGGGTTTGTGAATGATTCAAACTAAAAGTCCATTCCTTTACATAATCTAACAATTCCAACTCAGATTTAAATATAAATTAACACACCAAGGCAAATTGACACTAATTTTTACTTAATTAGTTTATTTGTGAATTTAATCAAATTAATTCATAAAATCATATATAAACCAAAATTAGGGTTTAGAGTTACATGGATAGGCATAATCTAAATCAAGGTCAATCGCGCATATGTACCAACATCAAAACCTAAAAATAATGAAAAAAATGTGTAAATCATACCCAAATTGAGTATATATATATATATATACATATATCAAAGCCAAAGTCAAAATGAGTAAATCATACCTTTTGGGTGGAAAAAAATGGAGGTTTTTTTACCTAAGAGAGAGAGGCAATCGAGCTACATAGATAGAGGAGAGAAAAAGTGTGTAAGGTAGGAGAATGAGGGATCTTAGGGTTGGAATCCTGATTTTTATTGTCACTGTCCTTGGCACGATGACCGTGACAAAAATAAGTGATCGTGTGAATGGCTAATATTTGTCATGCGCATGGGTATTATCACGGTCAAGGACCGCGATAATGCTGGCGTGTTTTTTGTCATGGTCTGTAAGGACATTTTTATCATGTTTGAAATGTTACATTTGTATATGTCGTAGGCCGCTACAAAAGGCATGTCACTTCACGATCTCACATGACGGCCTCTATCCGAATTTTGGGAATTAAGCATTCAACATCTCCATCATGTGTCCCACATCTGCCTCAATGACTTCACGTTCCACGATTTTAGGGACTTTATGCAAGTGGTATGCAAGAGAAGTCAAAATAATGAAAGAAGGCAAGATATGGAAGTTCAAGGGCATTTTGGTAATTTTACAGCCACCATCTGGAGGTCTGGTCAACTTGAAAGTTGAATATCTCGACACCATGAAGATACTGGAAGAAACTACACCTCAATCTGAGCTACGGTGAAGAAGTTATTGCCCTTTAAAAATGGAGAAAATTCCAAGAAAAACCTTATAGAGAATGCTGTATTTTTTATCCCCAAAACCAGCGAACTATCACGAACCGAAAATCAAATCGATTCAGGGGGCCAACCAGTTCAAGGTACCTGCCGAACCGGTTAGGGGTACTTGACACTGGCAAGAGTCCTAATAACTCAAAATTCTTTTTAGTTTCCTTATAAAAGCCAACTTCGGGGGAGTTATTTTTCAAGACTTTGAGAGACATTTTTTAGAAACAAAATACATCAAGTCTTCATATTTTTGAGTCCCAAAACTCAAGTTTTATTCATAACGAAATTCCCATATACTTTTGTGAATCTTTTGGAACCCATTGAACACAACTTCTTCTGTTAATCTTTCGTGGAGTGCGTCTCTACACCATATGGCTGCGTGTCATTAAGAATCTTGCTGTGTGAAAAATCTTTGCTGAAGATTGGGCTGCGAGTCCTTGGAGGTTCCTACGTGTATTCTCTTGCTGAGTTCAAGACTGCGAGTCTTTGTGGGTTGGCTGCGCGTTGATCCATTACAGATTTCTCTATGTAATTGTAAGTTGCGATTTATGAATTCATAGTGAAATAAAGGTTTTACCCGAAAGTTTTGTTTTAAATCTGTGTCTCAACATATTTACTGTGTCGCATGCTTTATATTTGATGGGTTGATTTAGATGCATGTTTAGGGGATGAATTTATTTGTTTAAAAATAGGATCTAATTAAATAAGGTTTAACTGGATATTTGCGAATTTAATCAATTATCACACCGTCATACATTTTACATGGTCCTTGTTCAGGACAATACCTGAATGGATTTTGGTGCCATTTTATGTCTTCAGGTGTAGTGAATTTTTTTTATAATGTTAATCCCCTACACTAGTCAAGAATGACAATATTAAGAAAATGTGAAAAAAATTACTTCGAGCGATTATTGAATGAAGATAATGGAAGTAGAGTAGATATGGAAGAACTTAGGGAGATTCGAGAAAATATAATTTCTCACAAATTAGGACAACGGAGGCTAGGATTTCTCTCAAAGGAATGTAAACATGGAGGGCTTTAGGACTAGATGATATCCTATTGAGGTTTGAAAGTACATAGGAGAGGAAGGAGTGTCTTGGACTACACAATTATTTAATAAAATTATAATGATTAATAGAATGACTGCTGAATGGAGAAATAGTGTTTTAGTACCTATTTATTAAAATAAAGCACACATACAAAGTTGTTCAAATTATCGTGGTATTAAGTTAATGAGTCATACAAAGAAACCTTGGGAGAGAGTGATTGAGTATAGAATTACATTAGAAGCAACAATATCTGAGAATCAATTTAGGTTTATGCCTTAAAGGTCAACAATGAAAGCTATTTATTTTATTAAAGAGATTAATTAATAGGAATGGGGAGGGAAAAAAGGATCTTCATATGATTTTTATAAATTCGAAGAAGGCACATGATAGGATATCAAGAGATATAATATGGTGGGATTTATATAAAAAAAATTAAAAGACTCGTAAATATTTTGATGTAATTAAGGATATATATTATGGGGTCACGACGATAGTAAGAACAACACCTAGATAAATTATAGAATTTTTAATTATCATAGGTCTGCACCAATATTCAACACTACGTCATTATATCTTTCCTCTTATTATAGACGAGTTTACTGGACAAATATAAGATGAGGTGTTGTAGTTTATGTCATTTGCAGATGATATTGTTCTGTGGATCAAACTAAGACAAAGATTAATTCTAGATTGGAATTGTGGAGAGACACTCTAGAAACAAGAGGATTTACAATAAGTAGAACTAAAACATAATATTTGGAGTGCACTTTTAATAATAATAGTAGGACAAACGGGGATGTGGTAAAACTAGAGGGACAAGTGAATAGTGATGATGTTACTTATTGGATTAAAACATATTGGGCCAAGTGGAGAAGTGTTATTGATGTATTATATGATCGGCGTATACCTTTGAAGTTAAAGGTGAAGTTCTATAGGACGGCCATTATACCAACCATGTTATATCGGACGGAGTGTTGGGCAACTAAAAAATGTATCGAAAATGAATGTGGAAAAGATGCGAATGCTATGATGGAATTGTGGTAAGGATAAAATATAAATGAACAAATTAATAAAATGGTAAAGTAACTTATATAGAAGATAAACTGAAAATAGGCTTAAATGGCTTGAACACAGTAAGTGTAGAGCAATAGATGCCCCCTATAAAGAATAGTGATTTATTTAGTACTAGTTTACACTCACATGCATTGCACGTGTGACTCACGTTGGATGTATGCACGTATAAGGAGGCCCTTGACTGATGTCATAGTTAATTGACATTAAGAAAGTGTGTATGAATATCTATTTTTTTCATTCAATAGACATAGTTTGTTTGTATGTTTAGTTAATTATCTATCTTGATAAAATTTCACTAAAACATTTAAAGGAAATAATAGTAATGGAAGTGTATAGTAATGGCATATCAAAGCATAAATATAAAAAATTAAACGTAAGATTTATAATTTCTACTCCATTTTTAGGTCTATTATTTTTCATAATATAATTAACATGTCTACCATGCTAGTATTACAAGGATTTGCAACTTTCTATAATTTTTAATTGTCATTGCACGTATAATTTAATTACACTATAATATGTTAATAATACATCCCTAAATTTTCCATATAGGTTTTTTACCATATGATGCTGCACTGAAATCAAGAAATGAAAAATGAAATATATAGAGAGGAGATATGATTTATAGTGGTTTGACATCAAGAAAAAAAAACCTTAGGCGTGAGTGATTTCTTACTTAATTTTGAATTTATGATCTCATATGGTAGAATAAGGAACTTTAATGTTATAAAGAAAAGAATATTGGTCCATTTCATTTGTCCAACTCTCAATTTCATCTCCCACATTTCATTTGTCTCAATTTTGTCCCCTACCTTTTATTATTGTCAATTTCATCTTCTATTTATATTCATCCATTTTACTTAACGGAAAAGAGACTATTCATGTTCAATTTTCCTTTATACCCTTCAATCAACTACTTTCTTTTTAAACATACAAATTATACTTAACTACATTCTTTGTAAACATACAAATTATAATTTAAAATATTTTGTTTAAAGTGTTTTTAATGGATTTGGTTTTATAAAAAAACTATTTTTATACTTATTTCCCATTTTTAAACACAAAATCTTATTTTTTTTTAAACAATTTTGATTAAATTATTTTTAAACGGTGTAAAAAATTAATTTTTTATATTTATTTCCATTTTTAAACATGAAAACTATACTTTAAAAAAATTGTATAAATGTTATGTAGCAGCTTTGGTTTTAAAAATATTTTGATACTTATTTCTCTAAGAAAAAAATCTTAAATAATATTGGTACCATCATTTTCAACTTGATAAAATCTAAAGGTATGTGATTTTCATTATCTTAGTATCACTTTAGATTTTCAATCAACTTTGCACACATGTTTTTATATTATCAATCAGAGGACTAAATTAAATATCACTCTTCATTTCATAACGAAGAGTTTGTGATGATATCAGTTGTGTATAGAAAATGCAAGCATCAACTAAAGCTAGATTTTATGAATTAAAATAATTAAAGCAAAAATAACAAAAGATTATGAAAATATAAAGATTTCATCTCAAAAATCACCTATAGCATCCACAGATGAAGGGTACAAAGGAGAAATTGGAAGCATTGGAGTACAAAGAAACAAGAGTTTCTTCTTACATATATATAATAATACTGGATGAGGCAACACAAAACTAAAATTATGACCTGATAAGAATAAATTACTAATCTTAGGTAAATAGTACAATTATAGAATCAACACCAATAATAGGAATATAAATGGAAGAGATATCGACAGCAATCAACACAATAAAATCGTATTCGGGTCTCCAACACCAATAAATCCTTGTTTTTTTTAATGTCAATCTCACCAATGGATCAAATTTTCTTTTGTGAATCTAAATGATTACGATTTATTCATGTAGGCCTAAATTTTTGGTTAAGGGTATGTGGAGCCGCATAGTGAAATTGATCTATCTACCTTTGGAAGGGGTATTGCCTCCTTATTGATGTCTAAAATTGGAATATATATAATCTTCCAATTTTATAATCATATATATATATATATATATATATATATATATATATATATATAAAGAGTAGGCGAGTCAGGCAGGACAACAAAAGTTTTTAACACAGTTCGGCTAAATAACAAGCTTACATCCACGGTTATGTTATTGCTATTGGGGAGTAGTTACATAAAACTTAGTACCGGTTTGTTCGTACTGAATTCTCCTTCTCTTAAGCTAAGGAAAATAATATATTTATAGTGGTTGGGAGACTAAGGGATGGAATGTTTTTATATATTCAAGCATTTACACACATATATAATAAATGAGACACCTGATCTTCAAATGCACATGTGTAATGGTTGTTGATATCCCCCACATGAGTGATATTTCCCGTTCTTGATGGTTCACCTTCTTGGTTATGGTCAACCGGTTGGTCGACCAAGTATCTCGGGAGCCAACCAAGTATATGTGGAGCTGTGAGGTGGATGTTTATGAGGACAAATGTCCCTATCTCATTGGTCCACGCATATGACTATTTTAACCCACAACAAAAACCCACAATGCTCCATACTTGATGATTTAGTGAAATTAGAGGAGTTTATAGAGAAAAGGAAAATTTTCAGTTGGGTATCTTTGGAGATAGTTGATGGACCGTTAGATGTCCTATCTTTAAATGAGATTCATTCGATTCCCACCCTATATATAGAGCAGAGTGTGGAATAATTTCCCCCCCAAACCAGTTCCTTCTTGAGATTTGTCAATACTTCGATGTAGTCCCTGCTAGGGTAGGCCCCAATATGTGGCGAGTTGTGAATGGGGTCAATCGTTTGAATGAACTCCATGGAACCCGCATAGGGACCAATGAATTAATGTACTATTATAAATGGGGAACCACAAGAGACAACACAACATATTACTTAAAGACCATAGAGGCTAATAGGGCTTTAGTAGTCAACCTGCCTGATTCTAAAAAGACTATTGGTATCATGGAGTGGTGGTCATGAACTGGCAACATGCCCCCCTTCCTGAGGGGGGTTGAATATACTAGTCCCAAATGCCCCCAGGAAGGGTGTGGCATAAGCTGACCATCATTTTGACCTGCTTTTCATTTATTCTTGCTAACTAATTGATAGTATGCCGACTAATAATTTTTACTTGGTTTTCTCGGCAGAGGAAAGGAAAAAGAAGTGTCCTCATGATTCAGAAGTCAATTTTGACGAGTTGAAATTTATTTGGTCAATCCATCAAAGAATAGGAGAAGAACACCCCAGGTCGGCGTCAGTACTGTTTGAATATAGAATCTCAATCACCTCTTTCGTTGTCCGACCAACAAAAGATATGCCCCAAGCCTCCATCAATCTAGAAGAAGAACCAGTTTCTACCTCTTTGGCTACAGAATCTTTTGGGCCATAGAGAGATTTAGCTCTTGGAGGAACTTCCTCTTTATTTAATTCTTTTGACATCACCACCATCCAAACTTCGCTTGCTCAAGACATGGGAAAGAGGAGAATTCCCAATTTGATGTCTGGCTTGCCTTCTCCCCCACCCAAGAAGGCTACTGTTGGTGATAAGAGGTCGGTAGTTATCAGTGTTGATGAAACAAAGAACACAGAACCTCAGTTCGAAAGATTGAAGAGGGGTCCCACTCCTCTACAGGAGTTGATACAAAAGACCTTAACTGACCAGGCTACTGTTGATTATGCCTTAATGGCACTGAACCTTAGTCTGTCCAGTGGATTGATCTACTCGGAAGTTCTTCCTGCTAATAGGGCGACAATGGCTCCTTTGTCTAGAGCCCATTTATTGGAGAGGCCTAATCAAAATTTAGCACGGGTAACTTGTTTAACCGCTTACCTTCAGTGATTTTTATTGTCCTTACGTATAGTTAAGACTTACATTGTTGTTTCCTTATTTTGCAGTTCGTGTTCGACTATGACCAATTATTGATAAGGGACGATATGTTGAGGTCATCCTCACCTGATGTGGAAGAATCCTTCAAAGGCCTAAAAGAATCCCTTGATGCCACCAAGAGGCCCAGGAGAGGGAATAGAAAAGGTGGCAGGATCAGTTAAATCAAGCCGAAGAGAAGGTGAAGTCAGCTAAGAAAAAACTACAAACAACTGAGCAAATGGCTGCTAACTCGATTATGGAAGCTGCTCTTGAGAAATTTTTAGAGTTGAAGGCTCAGAGTAAGAAGGACACGTAGGATGTCTTCAATAGGGGATATTATAAGTCCTTTGATGTTGTCACTGTGCAAATTGAATATATGAAGAAAGTCTCCTTCAAGGATGGTTAGACCAATGCTCTGAAAGAGGTTGGCACCATTACCGGCTCAGAATTATTTTTGAGACATGACACTGGCACCCCTCCTAATTTGGAATAGGAAGTTGATGATAAGGAGGGGACAAGTGAGTCCTCCTTAGTGCCTGTAACTGAAGTTGAGGCCATTCCTCTAAAATCAGCAGTAAAAGATAAAGAGAAGGACTAACTCTCTCTAAGTCTACTGGATAGTCGATTCCCTCCTGTATTTTCTTTTTTCTGATCTTTGATTTTCTTCTTTTATGTTTTGGTTGTAAGGAAACAATCAATTGTAACACCTTTCTTTTGTAATGAATGAAATTTCTTACTTGGTTAACTAACCGGTTTAATCTTAGTTGTACTTGTTTACCATTATTGCTAGGCTATTATTCTTATACTCTTGTTTTCAGTTTAATTCCAGGAAGAATGCAATAATATCCTCGGAGATAAATCTGATGAAACGTAGCCTTAGACTTTTTGGTGTTGTCCATGCGACCCTGACTAAGGCCGATCTAGAAGGATTGCTCGAAGATGATGCATATGACCAAGTTAAAGAGGCCTACGATCGTCTGCGTGGTCTTTTTAATCGGGTCATGGCCAATAATTCAGCCTACTATAAAATTATTGAACATCTGCAAGACGATCACAACCTTTCCTTGAATTTACTTTATTCTGATTATGAAGCTAAGTATAAGGCACTGAGTGAAGGTTGGGCTTTGACAATAAGCTCCAAGACATTTCTCCGGCCTTCAGGAAGATGGAATTTTTGCTCAATCGAGAGGTGGAGAGTGCTCGAGAGGTGGCCATTATGTTAGAAAAGAAAAATAGTTCCCTCGAAATTGAACTACAAAGTTTGAAGAGACCTTCGGAAGTTGTCCCAAGTGAGGGCGCATCTTTTTTAGAGATTAAGAATGCCATGATTATGGAGGAGCTAGAGAAATATAAAAAAACTAAGTCTATCCTATTCCAGACAATTGGTAGTTGCATGGTCAATGATCAATGAAGAGAGGACCAAAAATACCTTAGCCGATCAAGCAGCCTTACTTAAAGATAAAGATGCAATCATTAAGAAACTGACTGATAAGGTTGATCGGTTGACCTTTCATTTTAACAAGAAACCTAGGGAAGTTTGAATAGACAGCTATGATGCGGATCTATCTCACTTTGAAGATGAATTGGAACAAGCTCGAAATGAGGGTCACAAGTGGGTTTGGTTGAATGCCTTGACAGTTATGAGGATTCACAAATCCAACGAACTTTAGTATTAGGATGACCCAGGTATGATGGATTAACCAAATCCTCCTTTTCAAATCGATGTGAGCTGGATTCCAACTGATGTCATTCCTTTGAGTCTGGTTACAAAGTATTTAGGCAATTTCGACTTAGAAGAGGATACTTATGTTCGCCCCCAGCACTAATAGAGCAGACCCAGCTCAAGCAGTCAAGACAGGCTGAGAGACTTGACTTCTTCCATTCTCCCCTCAACTATTAATGTTCCTCCTGCTATGATGAATAAGGCTTAAGGAAAATTCCCCGTGGAGTGACTTTTAGTCTTTTTCCTTATAATCTTTAGCTTAATAGTAATCCTGCAGAATTTACTTGAATAAAAGAATTTATGTTTGCACATGTTTGTCTCTTTTATGTATTTGAACTTTAGCAATTAAGCTTTCTGATTATTTGGTCGGCTAAGCAATCGACTAACCTACTTGAATGTTTATTTTTTGTTATCAAGTATGAACTTGAATTGTTGGGTCTTAGGTTCTATAAAACACTTAGAATGGACGGTTTGTGAGTCTAAGTGTTTTCATTAGTTACCATTGGCGACCAAATGTTTTAGCAATGTTGTAGGATTTTCCTGAATTTAATTTGGTCTGGTAAAACCCCTTGTTTTTTACTTTAAGCCATACATGAAGTTTTAGGAACTTCTTTTTCGCGACTTGTCAAAGATAAAGTCATATATGAAGTTTTGAAGTTTGTGACTTGTCAAAGATGAAGTCATAAAGTTTTGAAGTTTTTGATGATACAATTGTCAATATTTTCATCAACCATATCCCCAAAAAAATGATAAAAAGGAAGCGTAATTACTAGGAAACCACTATTTTATTGAAATGATTGAAATGAGCACATCAAATTTTCCATCGATTTGCTAATAATATTTTCAGAGATGATCGGAAATCCATGGATTCTTAAATTCTTCTCCTTTAAATGTCTCTAAGTGTTAAGTTCCTGGTCGAACAACTACCGAGATATGATAAGGACCATGTCAGTTTTCTTCCAATTTATTCCCTTTCTGGAGTACTTTTTTCAAAACACAACCTCCTTCCTTTAAATTGGTCGGCTTCACCCTTTTATTGTAGAATCGGGTTAGCATCCTCCCTTACTTCCTCAATCAGGTCCAAATCTAATCTTCTCATGAGATAACTCTTTAGGGAATCAAATTTTAACACTCTATGAGTGGCAGACCTACCTCGGATGGCACCATTACTTCAATCCCAAAAGCAAGCATGTAAGGGGTTTCTCCGGTAGATATTCTTGGTGTTGTTCTATAGGCCCAAATAATGATGTGCAACTCATTAATCTAGTTACCTTCCGCATAATTAAGTCTCATTTTCAGTCCATCCAGTAGCATTTTATTGGTTACCTCAGTTTGGGTGTTACACTAGCGATTACCTTGGGCAGAGTGAAGTTTCTGGATCTTGGAAAACAAAACTCCTCAAACTCCTGATTAGAAAATTGTATGCCATGATCATTGATGAAGGCGTATGGCATCCCTTATCTATCGATGATGTGATTTCAAATGAATAGGAAGACCCTTTCATACGGCATTTCAACTAATGGATCAGCTTATACCCATTTTATGAAGTAGTCTACTGCAACCACCAAGTATTTGAATTTCCCTTTTGTCTTCAGCAATGGGCCGACCAAGTCAATTCCCTATATGGAAAATGGCCATAGAGAAATGATTGGTGTTAATACAACCCCCGGTCTTCTATGGATTGTGATAAACCTTTGACATTTGTCACATTTCTTGGCAAAGGAGATATATTCCGTTGTCATGGTTTTCCAGTAATACATTTGCATAGATATCCTTCCCACAAATGATCGGTCGGCTAAATGAGCTCTATAATAACCTTCACGCACCTCCCTGATCAAATCTGGCACTTCGGTGGGTGTGCACACAGAAGTAGAGAAACAGTGTATCCTCTTTTGTATAAAACTCCTCGCTATAGTACATAACTAGTTGCCTTGTATCTTAACTTTCTGGCATCTTTTGAGTCGACACACAGTACACCCTTGTTAATGTAGATTTTTATAGGATCCATCCACGAGGGTCCTAAGTCCACCGAAATAAAACTGACAGCTTTTGTATCTATACTTCTATGTGTAAGGATTTCTACCGGGGTGGTTCTTTTGAGCTCTGTCTGGGCCGTGGAGGCCAGTTAAGAAAGTGCATATGCTCGGGCATTCTCTATCCTTAGTATCCTGGTCATTTTGACTACTGCTAATTTGGATATGACTTCGATGGCTTTAAAAAAATACCTGACCATGAGATCTCCCTTGACCCCGTATATTTAAAGCATCTGGTTGACAACTGAGAATCGCTACATGCTATGACCTGCTCAGCTCCAAATATAAGGCTAACTCCAAGCCTATGATTAATGCTTCATATTATACCTCATTATTGGAGGCCTGGAATTGGAAACGAAATGAATACTCCACATCTATGTCATCAGGGGTATCGAGATGATGAGCCTAGCTCCACCAGTGGCGCACGAGGAACCATCTACCTATAGTTTCCAAACTGGGATGTTATCATCAAAGTTCCCTTCACACAACAATCCTTGTTTAAATAACTTGCTTTGTTCCCTATGTAGCTGGGCTATCTTTTGCACAGATGAATTCTTTAGTTGGTCGACTATCAATTCTATTTCCTTTGGAGCTGAGCTCTCTTCTAATGTAGTCTGTCAGTAAGCAAACTAGGGCTATTGACTGCCTCTTGATACATGAATTCAGCCATGAAATCTGCTACACCTTGCCCCTTCATCGCAGTTTTATGCTCATAAAGGATCTTATATTCTCCTAGCTCTACCACCCATGCCATCAATCTCCCTAATTTCTCTGGTTTGTGAAACGCTTGGTGCAGAGGTCAATCGGTATAAACCATTATGTTATGTGCCTCGAAGTAGGGTTTCATTCTCCTAGAAGCTTCTATAAGAGCAAGGACTAATTTCTCCAAGCGTGGATACTTGATTTCTGCTCCCCTGAAAACTTTACTAGTGTAATATACTAGTTTATGAACTCCATTTTCCAACCGAACTAGTGTCGAGCTGATGGTAGATTTTAATATAGCCAAATATAGGTACAATTTTTCTCCCATCTGTGGTCGGGAAATTAGTGGTGGTGACCCCAGGTATATCTTTAAGTCTTGAAAATCTTTTTCTCATTCTTCATTCCACTCGAACATTTTTCTGAGCACTTTGAAGAACGGTAAGCACTTATCTGTAGCTCAGTAAATAAATCAGTTGAGAGCAGCCACCCTTCTAGTTAATTTATGTACATCTTTCTTGCACGTGGGAGATTGAATGTCAATCAATGCCTTAATTTTGTCCGGATTGGCTTCATCCCTTTTTGATTCACAATGATGCCTAGAAACATCCCTTCATGTACACCGAACACGTATGTTGATGCAAAAAACTAGACTAGGTTAATTAATTAATCACAGATAAGTAAAAATAAGAGACAAGAGATTTTTAAAGTGGTTTGGCTTAAGGAAAGAGCCTACGTCCACTGTTGTATACTGTCTTGGGATTGTTCAATTGCCTCTTTTTTTTTGTGTCCCTGTATGTAGGGTTTACAATGTATTTATAGCCCTCGGGAGGTGTACAAGAGCTGGAATATCAAAGCATGAAATGTATTTATATCATAGACATTTACATATGTACAATCATTAATGTATACAACTGTTGGTGTTTACTTGTCATTGTTGGTCGGCATCCTTGAAGTTGGTCGGTATTACATCCTTAATGACTAGGATTAATCTCCCATTGTATATCACGTGTCAGTATCTAAATGGTCCATATAGATGGATAATTTTTTATATCAACAGAAGCCCCAATGTTTCATGCTTGAAGTTTTTACAAAAGTATGGAGCATTTAGCTCTTAAAGTTGCCCAGGCAATAATTTTAGGCCTGGTTGGTTGCCGACTTCCCCTACTTTTAAAATTTATGAAAATATAATGCGCGTCTCATTTTTTAAATTATCCACAACTTTAACTAATCGTTTTTGGGCAAATCCGTCTCTTCTGTCTTTTAGCCGCCCCTAGTTTAATCAACACTGTCTTTTAATCATTACTTTTCCAATTTTTAAGGTAACCTATAAATATCGGGAAAAGCCACAAACTTTTACTATCTCAAATATTCTAAGTGTTTTTGGCTACAGTGTCTTCAAGCTTTCTTTGAGCGATCGTATTCTGTTCTTCAGTTATTGTTGAATCCTTAACTCCTGTAAGAATTCTTTCTTTCTCTTTTATTCTTCATCATGGTTTACTTTGTTGATTCTCTTGAAGAATTCAGAAATGAATTTAAGATTCCCTCTTGGGTTGTTTTGGAGCACGCTATTTTACCTGCTAATTTTTTCTCACTTGCTGAAGGTCACTGGTTTCCCTCAATTTTTATAGCTGAATGTGGGTTTACTTTTCCTCCCAACCCACCGTGCCTTGAATTTTTTCAATACTTTGACATTGTCCCAGCTAGGGTAGCCCCCAATACTTGGAGGGTTGTGAATGGAGTGTATAGGTTGAATCAAATTCATGGAACCTATCCGGGGATTCCAGAAATAATGTTTTGTTATAAGTGGGTGATTAGTAATGCCACTTTTTATTTAAAGACTATGGATGTTAATAAAGAGTTAGTAGTTAATCTTCCAGACTCCAATAGGGATTATTTTGAGCATGGGGTTGTTGTAAAAAACTGACAATACGCCCCGTTGACAGGAAATGCTGAGTACTAGGGGCCTAGATGCCCTCCTTTTTACAGTGGGATAGGTTATTCCTCATTTAACTGTTTTACCTTGTACATATTTGTTTAAATGTTACACTAATTGTTGCTCAGTAAATTTTTTATTTCAGTTGATCAGAAGAGAAGGTGCCCAAAGGAAAGTAAAGTGAATCTGATGGAGTTGAAGTTTATATGGGGACTTCATCAAAAGATTAGCGAGGAACACGTTAGGTCTACATCTTATTTACTGCACTACAAGAACACAATCTCTTCCTTTTTTGCTCGTCCTAATCCTTCCCCTATGATTGACCTTGATCAAGAACCTCCATATATTTCCTCAGTCACTGCATCTGGTAGTGGTGATCTTGCTGCCCTTTCCCCTTCTTCCTTAAATTCAAATTTGCCCCTCATTGTATCCATGGGGAGGAGGAAGATTCCCAAAATTTTGGGAGACATAGCTGCCAATCCCCCTTCCAAACAAGCTGATACAGGGGTTAAAAATAAAAATGAGACTGGAAATAAGCCCCCAGCCAAGAAAATTGAAGGGAGCTCGCTGAAGAGAATAAAAAAAGGGTTGCCTTCTAAGTCTGCAGAAGGTTCTTTTGCTCTTCCTGACTAGCGTGAATTGGTCAGCATATCTTCTTCTGCCTCTCCAGTGGTCCTTGGCCCTAGATTGGCAAGACAATTAAATAAAGTCTGGGACTTTACCAGACCACAGGAGTGCTGCTGCTTCATTACCTCGCTCCAAGAGTTCTGATATGGCTGCTCAAAGCCTTGCTCTGGTATATTCTTTTTGCCTTATTTAATTTTATCTTTGTTGATTTTTTTCTTCACAATACTGACTTTCCTTATTGTTCTTATGCAGTTCCTCATTGACTTCAATAATATGTTGGAGAAAGATAAGGCTTTGAGAGCTTCTTCCTATGGTGAAGTTGAAGAAGCTTTCAACGAATTGAAAAATTCATTGCTTGATTCCCAACAAGCATTTGCTAATGAACAAAAGAAATGGGAGGAGGAGATAAAATATGTTGAAACTGCTCAGGGTCTGGCTGACAAGTTGTAGAAGGACTTAGATGCTTAGAAAGTTAAGTATGCCCAGCTATAGAAGGACCTGTGTGCTGAGAAGGTGAAGAGGGACAAGGCCAGAGAGTCTGGATTCAATAGAGGTTGGGATAAGGCCCTTGGAGTGGCTTCTTCGCAAATGGAGTTTACGAGGAACAAATTCTTCAAGGATGGCTGGTTTGCTGCTCTGGTGGTGGTCAACACTTTGAAGGATTCTGAGCTATTCTCACGACATGATCCTGGGACTCCTCCAAACCTGGATGAGGAAGTTATTGAAGGGGGTTCCAGTGAATCTTTGATAATGGTTGAGTATGTCGATCAACACCAGGATGTTGATTCTACTGCACCTTCTAAAGTTAATCCTCCTCTTCCTTCAGCTCTCGCTTCTTCTTCAACTAATCCCGAGGCAGATAAGAAGAAGGTGTAAAACCAAGAAGCTTTTGTTTTGCTTTCTTCAATAGTTGTACTTTTTTCTTTTTTGAAGATGTATTTGTACTTCCCTTTTTATTAATGAAAAGAGAAATATTTATGTTCCTTTGCTTGTGTTTTTTAATACTTTACACCTTGTTGATTGATGACTTTCTTCTTTTTATTATTTTATGGATAAATTGGAATACTTCTCCTCTACTGACTCCAAGCTACTCGATCGGTGTAATGAGCTTTTAAAGGCTGGTCACTTATCTCTAACTGAGGATGACCTACTGATGTTGCTCGGGGAAGGTGTGACACCCCACTTAAAATAATAATGGGTAGCCAGCACTATACGAAAATAATCAGGAATCACAAGTGGATCATTCTCAGCATCGACTGACGAAACCAACTTGACACGGCTAACTACCCATTACTACAAAAAGAGAGTGCCAAAAAAATCTATATAAACATACAATGCGATAACTAACCAACAACATAACCATTACTGAATATGATAAAGAACACACGCAAGCTAATATAAAAGATAATAATTCTAGAGTACAACAAAGTTTACAAAATGAAATACCCGAATTAGCTATCGGGTCACAGATAATATAATAACCTTACAAAACAAATATAAATAAAATGCTACAACTACAACTCTTGGGGTATAAACCCGATATAAAAACTGAATCCTAATCTAGATATAGAAAAGATAGGAATTGGCTATAACAAAATTCCCGCAAAAGTCCGCTATTACTACAGCTCCACGAATACTCTGGATAGAAAGCATCAATGGCGTCCTTACGGAGGAACACCTAAAATAGTACAATATATACGAAGTAGGGGAAAATATAATCGGGTCAGAGCCCGAGGTGTGAAAACATTTATAGCAAGTGCATTAAAATGCATAATAATTTTAAATGCAATATAACATGATTAAGGTGGAGTCGCACTCTCCGGAAAATCCAACTCACCTCTCAACTAAAGTGCGCACCTGACCGTATGCACATGATCCTCAATTAACTACCCCATTTCTCTCTAGGTACAATTTCAATTAACCTACGCCCAAAATTGCACTCTCGCGTAAACCCAATCTAAAACAAATCCATAACCTCCTATCATAACTTACCCCACGAACATCTAAAATTATATTAACTTATAAATATATAAACATATCCCTCACTAGAATTTAGCAGATTCTAGATATTAACTACATGAGTTATTAGCATCTAAATTCTAAGGACTAAACTTCTCCCAATTCTTGACACTGCACTGCGTTTTGTGCGTGGGACGTCTCGGAGAGCGAAATCCAAATAAGGAAGCCCCCCAATACACTACTTCTTGACAGTGTTGATTATCGAGATTCATTATGCCCTCAATGCATGATGCATATAACCCCAAATACTAAAATTAATATATATATATATATATAGTTCACTATTCCCAACTCTCAACAGTGCGCTGTGTTTCGTGCGTGGGACGTCTCGCAGAGAAAAATCCAAACAAGGAACCCCCCAAATTCACTACTCCTTGACAGTGTCGATTGTCAAGATTCACAAAGCCCTATGTGCACGGTACATATATTGACAACTATATAATTACGATATTCTACCCGTTGGTTTCCCATAACACAGTATTCCACAAATTTATAATCCTAAGTACTAAGGACTAAACTTTTCCCCACTCCCAATATTGCACTGCGTTTCGTGCGTGGGACGTCTCGCAAAGCAAAATCCAAACAAGGAACCCCCCGATACACTACTCCTTGGCAATATTGGTCGTTGAGATCCATTACGCTGCCGGTACCCCACACATAACTACGAATACATATGAGGAGCAATAATCTCTAATCACGTAACTAAGATAACGCTCTGAAACATTTAGGGATCTATAGCATTACACTAGTTATAAAGCATAATCATACAACCCTAACAATCAAAGTACACATAGCACACTTTGCGTACAATTAAATATTCAAATCCAATCACTTAAGGATATACAAAATACTTCACAATGCTATCATCTTCCAGGAATTACTCACTTTATCCCGGATTACCATATATCGGACTATTATCACACCGCCATGGTAATAAAACAAATCACAACGTATGGGAAGCAGTCATAGTTCCTAACCGAAAAGTGAGAACGAATCATACCCAAGACTTCTCACCCCCAAATAAAATCACACAAATAATAATGGACGACTATGAACTGGGGACTATAAGCACCCTGCTCCTCAAGCCAGGGGCCTCACCCACATCGCGCAACTTCCCACGATAGCACTGGAGGGTATGCTCACACAACACACACACACACACACACACACACACACATATATATATATATATATACACACATTCACATAATATAAATGTAAACCATCACACAAGGTATAAGCAATTTCACCATATAGATATACATACTCTTTTCACATTCGTAAGTATAAAAAAAATACTTCATTTATAAGTATATATATATTACTCTCGATATATTAACCATTTTTAACTCGCATGACGTCCCATATATCACAATACGGTCCCTCACTTGAATTTCACTCATCACTACCAAAATTCAACAAACATTGAGGATACTCTCTATACCCGTATGCACATCGATCAACAATCGTTATTCCTCAAACATTAACCTCTACACTAAGAGGATTTCCCATTAAATCGATACGATAACTTAAGTTCGCACTCTCTCAAAATCCATCAATAGGACCTCAACATCTACAACCAATCACCCACTAATTTTTGCTCTCATTCCCTAAATGCGAGAGACACTACACAATTAATTTCATTTCTAAAATAGCCCCAAACATATTCTCACCTTTCTAAGGTCCTTAATCCCCTTATATAATCACTTAACCCTTTAAGATACTACAATTGAGAAGGTCCATTAATATAAACCCAAAGAAAAGAGGATAAACTTAAATTCCCAAACTTGGGCCAAAAACAGAGGCCCGGTCGACCGGTCCCCTGACCGCGGTCGATCACGATTTTCAATTATGCCTAAAATTGAAGACAGTATGCTTTTCCCTTGAGGCGCGGTCGATCGGCCCCCTGGCCACGATCGACCGACCTTACTAGTAACCTCGGCCAACTTCCATTTTTAAGGAACTCCAACCTTTCATAAACCTCAAAATACTCACTTCAAACCTCAAATCTTCAACCCAAACATAATACCAACACTAATACACATCAAATAACTCAACCCAACTAATTTGCAACCCCAATTTCATCATATACACATCAAATGTAATATTTAACCCAAAATCTAGGTTTTAACACTATTAACCCAAAATCCATAATTTTAACCACAAATTATGAAATAAAAGATGCACAAGAATTATTTAGCAAGTTTAATCACTTGCCTCAAAGTTGTAGAGTCTGAATCTCCCTCGAAATCACGAATTTGTCGGAATTCCCAAGCTTTTCCTTCTCTTTCTCTTCTTCCTTTCTTCTCTCTCTCTCTCTCTCTAGGGCTTTCTCTTAATCTCTAATGAGATTTGCTTTCTCGTAGGCTTTTAAACCTTATCTCCCAAAAATAATTAATTTGTTGGTCCAAAAATCTCGGGGTATTCAGACTTCCCCACTTACAAGAATTTTGCCCTCGAAATTAAGCTAAGCCTAATACTCCAAATCTCAACTAGTTCTTATGACACCTACCCTCTCGATCACTATACCTATTCCTCCCACTTCTCACCGCGAATCATTTTAATTTATAAAACTAAATCTGCCAACTAGGGCGCTCATACACCCTGAACCAAAGCTCTACTCGTATAAACATAGTTAGGCTTCACTTAGCCTCAAATTGTACAATAACTCGAAATAAATTATTCTATAAGAACATACTAGTTATATAAAAATTTGGAAATGTCCAAATATTTAACTCCTCTCAATTCCTGACATTCGCTACTTTCATGCGGGGGAGGTCTCGCAAGTGAAATCCAAACAAGGAACCCTCCCAATACACTACTATGTAGCTCTGTCGGGGATTGAGAGCTAGTTAGATCGGGACTACAATTTAAAAAAAAAATTGTTTAAATCATTTTGATATTGCCCGAAGGCCTATAAAAAATTTATTTTGAAAACTAGTTTATGTCTTTCGACATTCAAATTAAAATACCCTATGCCCAAGACACAAGGTACTAACAATTACCATACACATACTAATGTATAGTTCTCAAAACTAAAATAACTATGAGATAAATCCCTCGCTCAACAATAATCCACTAAACTTTGAATCTTTTCAGTAACAATAATCTCTTACATCATAATAAAATATTGACGTACACTAGGCTCTTCCATAACTGGAATATAACAATTTTATAAGTCTATCATGACTATAAAACAAACAACTTTATCAACATTACCCAACACATTTCAACAATTCCTACATTCAAAACAAAATCATAGTTCTCTACTAGCACATCACAAGATAACCTATAAGAGCCTCACCTGCTCAATCATCCCTTTCGGGTCATTCCATGAATAATAGGGTTATAACATCTAACCGTTAATCCAAACCTTACATACGATACTCCCCGTGCCCCTCAAAACATAATCCTAATCACAAATGATAGAAATTGACATCAAACCTCTCTAGTCCGACTGTATCTCTTCCTCAATGGGTTCCCACTCAAAGTCCCTCGGCCTAAAATGGCCTCGAACCTGTTGTAAGGGTTTCACCTCCAAAACCTCCTCAAAATGTGGCCCTATACCTCTTTCGGGACAATCTCTCATCCTATGACCTATCTCTTTACAAAAGAAACATCTACCAGTAAATCCTCTCTTCCCGTCCCGAGGAACAAAATGCTGTTGCTACCCTCTATAATTTTGCTTATACCAATTTGCCTTAATGACATTATCTTCTCCAAACTTACTAGATGAACCCGAGTTTCTAAAGTTATCACCCCTTTGCGAATGAAGACGATATTCATGACACTGTAACAGTGTCTCATTCATTACCTCGGCGAAAGTCACTAACGTTGGGTTCTCTAACAAACGCTGTCGAATCCACCAATCTAAACCTCCCATGAACTTTGCTATACACTTTTCTTCTGTATTTACCTCATCAGGCACTAAATTTGCCAATCGAGTAAATTTCTCTTCATACTCAGCCATCGTTCGATCACCTTGAATCACATCTAACAATCTCTTCCTCGTTTCCTTCTGGATCGCGAAAGGAAAATACCTTCAATCAAAGAGTTCCCAAAAATCTGCTACGGGCAATGCATCTCTCTGTTCTGATGTGGTGAATGACTCCCACCAATGGAGAGCTGCTCCTGTTAACTTAAAGGTGGTGAGAAATTTCTTCTGCACTTCACTACATTCAATCATACGAAGGTGCCTCTGCATACTATTCCTCCAACGACTTGCAGCCATCGCATCAAATCCCCCTAAAAATTCTGGAGGATGCTGCTTCAAAAAATCCTCCCGTACTCTTTCCCATGAAGATAGACCTGAGTGGGCTTGGGCTACTTGAGGTGCAGGTTGATGAGCCATCGCAGAAATGGCAGCAATTATTGTTTATGCCACAATATTGGCAACCCCAGTGGTGGTCATAGTCCTTTGAGGCATTTGGGGTTTCACACTCTCAGCCCCTCTATTTGCCTTGTCTGGACGACCTCTCTTCGGTGGCATCTGAAATAAGAACAAGTGTATCAGAACGCCTTTCAAGTGTTTTCTCATTACAGAATAAAATATAGACGTGTGAACAAAACAGCCTTAATAATAGGGCTCTACATCAAGAACGCTTACGGAAGAACGTAAAAAACCCACACAGATCCTAAAGACACTAGAACCTGATGCTCTGATACCATCTGTGACACCCCGCTTAAATAATAACGGGTGGTCAGCCCTATACTAAAATAATCAGGAATCACAAGTGGATCATTCTCAGCATCGACTGACGAAACCAACTTGACACGGCTAACTACCCATTACTACAAAAGAGGGTGCCAAAAAAAATCTATATAAACACACAATGCGATAACTAACCAACAACATAACCACTACTGAATATGATAAAGAACACACGCAAGCTAATATAAAAGATAATAATACTAGAGTACAATAAAGTTTACAAAATGAAATACCCGAATAAGCTGTCGGGTCACAGACAATACAATAATCTGACAAAAAAAATATAACAAAAATGCTACAACTACAACTCTTGGGTATAAACCCGATATACAAACTGAATCCTAATCTAGATATAAAAAAGATAGGAATCGGCTATAACAAAAATCCCGCAACACTCCGCTACTTCTACAGCTCCACGTATACTCTGGATAGAAAGCATCAATGGCGTCCTTGCAGAGGAACACCTAAAATAGTACAATATATATGAAGCAGGGGAAAATATAAACGGTTCAGAGCCCGAGGTGTGAAAACATTTATAGCAAGTGCATTAAAATGCATAATAATTTTAAATGCAATATAACATGATTAAGGTGTAGTCGCACTCTCCAGAAAATCCAACTCACCTCTCAACTAAAGCGCGCACCTGACCGTATGCATATGGTCCTCAATTAACTACCCCATTTCTCTCTAGGGACAATTTCAATCTAACCTACGCCCAAAATTGCACTCTCGTGTAAACCCAATCTAAAACAAATCCATAACCTCCTATCATAACTTACCCCACGAACATCTAAAATTATATTAACTTATAAATAGATAAACATATCCCTCACTAGAATTTAGCAGATTCTAGATATTAACTACATGAGTTATTAGCATCTAAATGCTAAGGACTAAACTTCTCCCAATTCTCGACACTGCACTACATTTCGTGCGTGGGATGTCTCGCAGAGTGAAATCCAAACAAGGAACCCCCCCCAATACACTACTCCTTGACAATGTTGATTATCGAGATTCATTATGACCTCAATGCATGACACATATAACCCCAAATACTAAAATTAATACATATATAGTTAACTATTCTCAACTCTTAACAGTGCACTGCGTTTCATGTGCGGGACGTCTCACATAGTCCAAATAAGGAACCCCCCCAATACACTACTCCTTGACAGTGTTGAATGTCGAGATTCACAAAGCCCTATGTGCACGGTACATATATTGACAACTACATAATTACGATATTCTACCCGTTGGTTTCCTATAACATAGTATTCCACTTATTTATAATCCTGAGTACTAAGGACTAAACTTCTCCCCACTCCCAATATTGCATTGCATTTTGTGTGTGGGACGTCTCGTAAAGCGAAATCCAAACAAGGAACCCCCCGATACACTAATCCTTGGCAATATTGGTCGTTGAGATCCATTACGCCCCCGGTACCCTACACATAACTATGAATACCTCTGAGGAGCAATAATCTCTAATCACGTAACTAAGATAATGGTACAAACATTTAGGGATCTATTACATTACACTAGTTATAAAGAAAAATCATACAACCCTAAGAATCAAGTACACATAACACACTTAGCGCACAATTAAATATCCAAAATCCAATCACGTAAGGATATACAAAATACTTCACAATGCTATCATCTTCCATGAATTACTCACTTTATCCCGGGTTATCATATATCGGACTATTATCACCCACAAATAATAATGGACGACTATGACCTGGGGACTATACGAACCCTGCTCCTCAAGCCAGGGGCCTCACCCACATCGCGCAACTTCCCATGATAGCACTGGAGGGTATGCTCACATAACACACACACACACACACACACACACACACACACACACACACATATATATATATATATATATCATTCACACTAGATATATATACACAATCACGTAATATAAATGCAAACCATCACATGCGGTATAAGAAATTTCACCATATAGATATACATACTCTTTTCACATTCATAAGTATAAAAGAAATACTTTCATTTATAAGTATATATATATATATATTACTCTCGATATATTAACCATTTCTAACTCGCATGACGTCCCATATATCACAATATGATCCCTCACTTGAATTTCACTCATCACTACCAAAATTCAACAAACATTAAGGATACTCTCTATATCCGTACGCACATCGATCAACAATCGTTATTCCTCAAACATTAACCTCGACACTTAGAGGATTTCCCATGAAATCGATACGATAACTTAAGTTAGCACTCTCTCGAAATCCATCAATAAGACCTCAACATCTACATCCAATCACCCATTAATTTTTTCTCTCATTCCCTAAATGCGAGAGACACTACATAATTAATTTCATTTATAAAATAGACCCAAACATCTTCTCACCTTTCTAAGGTCCTCAATCCCCTTATATAATCACTTAACCCTTTAAGATACTACAATTGAGAAGGTCCATTATTTTAAACCCAAAGAAAAGAGGATAAACTTGAATTCCCAAACTTGGGCCAAAAATAGAGACCCGGTCGATCGGTCCCCTGACCGCGGTCGACCGCGGTTTTCAATTATGCCTAAAATCGAAGACAGTATGCTTTTCCCTTGAGGCGCGGTCGATCGGTCCCCTGGTCGCGGTCGACCGGCCTTACCAGTAACCTCGACCAACTTCCATTTTTAAGGAACTCCAACCATTCATAAACCTCAAAATACTCACTTCAAACCTCAAATCTTCAACCCAAACATAATACCAACACTAATAAACATCAAATAACTCAACCCAACTAATTTGCAACCCAATTTCATCATATACACATCAAATGTAAGATTTAACCCAAAATCTAGGTTTTAACAGTTTTAACCCAAAATCCATAAATTTAACCACAAATTATGAAATAAAAGATGCACAAGAATTATTTAGCAAGTTTAATCACTTACCTCAAAGTTTTAAAGTCTGAATCTCCATCGAAATCATGGATTTGGAAAAATTCCCAAGCTTTTCCTTCTCTTTCTCTTCTTCCTTTCTTCTCTCTCTCTCTCTCTCCCCCCTCTTTCTAGGGCTTTCTCTTAATCTCTAATGAGATTTGCTTCTCCCATAGGCTTTTAAGCCTTATCTCCTAAAAATAATTAATTTTTTTGTCCAAAAATCTCGGGGTATTACAGAAGGGGTATCCGATCAAGCCAAAGAGGCATATGTTCATCTGAAGTGTCTTCTTGATCGGGCAGTAGCCAATAACGTTGCCTACTATGAAACGATTGAAGAGATGCAAGAGGGCCATAATGAAGCTAAGGCAAATTTGCATGAAGATTATGAGAAGAAATTCCAGCCCCTTAGTGAAGGTTGGGGATTTGAGCAAAAGTTGGATAAATTTGCTTCTCATTTTCGAAGATAAGAATTCCTGCTGAAACGTGAAGTGGATGAAGCAAGGGATATTACCAAGCTTCTAGAGGAAGAGAATAACAACTTGAGAGATGAACGTAATGCCCTGAAGTTACCCATTATTGTTGCTACTACATATGAGGGTCATTATTTTTTAAAGGCTGAAAATGCAAGGTTGAGTGAGGAGTTGGAGGATCTGAAGAAAATAAAACCTTCTTCTTCATCTTCCCGAGATAGAGTCAAACTTGGCCGAGGTACTATAGAGGAATTCAAAACCCAACAGGCCCTTGCCAATCAAGTTGCACAATTAAAAGCTAAAGATCAAGCTATTGCTAATATGTCCCGAAATCTATAGGCCTTGTTTGAACAACTATCCACACAATCTTCTCAGTTACAAGCTAAGGATGGATTGTTGAAGAAACTTCATTCCCAGATTGACAAATTAAACTTTCAATTCCATAAACAACCAAGGGAAGGCTGGATGGACGGGTATAATGAAGCTCTGGGGAATCTTGATGACAAGCTTCAACAAGCTAAGTATGAGAGCTATAAATGGAGTTGGATAAATGCTTTGATAGTGATGAAAGTGGATCAGAACAGCTCATTATGGGACTGGTATGATCCAGGCTTGCTTGAGCTTAACAATCCTCCTTTTAAATTATATTTCAATTGGATTCCAGTCCATCGTATTCCTCAATGCTTGATTTCAAAATACTTGGGAGATTATGAGCTTCATGATGAATTAGAGATCATCTGACCTCCTCACCTGCTTGATCGTCCTAGTAGCAGTAATACCATAATGCTTTAGGATTTTAACTTCATCAACTCTCCTTATACTTTAGATGATCCTCCTGCTGGAATGAATCCAGTTTCAAAAGCTTAAGGGAAACGTCCTGCAGAATGAAGCTTTGTACTTTGTTTTGTTAACATAGTCATGTAATTACTTTGATTGAATGACATGAAAATTTTATTAACTTATCTTGTGTTGAATGTTAATCCTTTCTTTATCATTAATTCTACTGATACACTTTGATTATGTTGAATATCAATGATCAATTAGTGCAGATGTTATACTAGCATACTTAGATTAAAATCTATATTTAGAGTCAGTTACGTGAATATATAGGTTCTACTAGCATACTTAGATTAAAATATAAATTTAGAGCTTGTTACCCATGTGTCTCCAAAGGTTTTACTAATGCACCCAAGTATTGGATTTTTGCATTAAATACCAGTGGTGTGACCAGGCGTTTGTGGAATATGGGCTTACATTCCTCTTGAGGAACCCTTGCAACGTTCTTCCTGTACTTTTCTCAGTAGGATAAAGATCTTGTTTTATCCTTATGTTTGTGGACCAAGTTTCTTAAGGATTTAACATCCTGTTAAATTGGACTTCGTGTATCAAAGATCAAGTTTTGTAGCTGCTCTGAGCAACTTATTACTTCTGTCGAGCAACGTTCGGGGTAATATTTTCTGAGCCAAGCAATAATTTATAACTTTTTATCAAGTATCTAGAGTAGTGCATAGCACTAGTACTCCAAAAAAATGAACAACAAAAATGGAAAGAAACTAAAGATTTTATTAATATTACAAGTTGAAATCTGATTACAACATCATTGATAATACTATATTAGAGGCTCTGCATGCCATAGGTTTTTGAATTCTTCACCTTCCAAGGTTTCAATTCGATAGGTTCCAGGTCGGATTACTGCTGAAATACGGTAGGGCCCATGTCAATTGGCCTCAAGCTTATTGTTTTTCTGCAACACTTTCTTTAGCACATAATCTTCTTCCTTCAGGTTGGTAGTTTTCATCCTTTTATTATAAAATCGGGTTGTTCTTTGCTGATAAGCCGCATTGCGTAGGGAAGCATCTTCTCTTACTTTTTCCAGCATGTCTAGATCTAACCTTCTCATTAGGTCACTTACACGAGAGTTAAAATTTAAAACTATATGGGATGGTAAACCTAGCTCGACAGGAATGACAGCTTCAGTCTCAAATGCTAACATATATGGGGATTCTCCAGTTGGTATTCGCGGTGTTGTTCGGTATGCCCAGAAGACAGAGCGTATCTTATTTATCCAATTTCCCTTGGCATCATCAAGCCTTTTCTTCAACCCATTAATCAAGGTTCTGTTCCTAACTTCAGTTTGTCCATTGCTCTGAGGATGTCCTGGAGCAGAATGAAATTTTTTAAAATTGGACTGAGCACAGTAATTTGCGAATTCATCATTGTCAAACTGTGTTCCATGGTCGGTAATGAAAACATAGGGTAGCTCGTACCTATAAATGATGTTTTTCCATATGAATTGATAGACCTTTTCATAAGGCATATCTATCAGAGGCTCTGCCTCCACCCATTTTGTAAAATAATCCACGGTGACCACAAGGTATTTAAATCTTCCTCGGGTGGTTGGCAGTGGCCCGACCAGGTCTATACCCTACATAAAAAATGGCCATGGTGAAGTGATTGGAGTGAGAGCAGCCTGTGGAGTTTTGTGAATTGTGGAAAATCGTTGACATTTATCACACTTCTTGGAAAAAGTTGCACAGTCTGCTCGTATTATTGTCCAGTAATACCCTTGAGTGATGATTCTTTACAGAAGTGTTCTCCCTGTTATATGAGCTCCACATGATCCTTCATGCACTTCCTGAATTAGATCATGGACCTTTGATGGATGCACACAGTGCTGCAAATTGATTGTTAGTCCTCTCCTGTACAAAACACATTTATCTAATACATACCGAGCTGCTTTGTATTTCAACTTTTTTGCTTCTACCATATCTGTGGGTAGAGTTCCTTATTCAATGTATTCTCTGATGGGGTCCGTCCAGGATGGCCCCATATCTATGACAATGAAATTGATCATCAAATCTTCATCTATGCTCCTATTGGTCAAAATATCAATAGGGATAGTTCGCCGGAGTTTAATTCTGGTAGCAGAGTCTAGCCGAGCAAGGGCATCTGCTCAGGCATTTTCCAACCTTGGGATTCTTTCCATCTGAGCAGTTGGTAATTTTGTAATGACTTACATTGCCTTGGATAAATACCTAGTTATCAATTCTCCTTTGGCTCTATATAAACCCAGTGTTTGGTTTACTACCAGCTGAGAATCATTGTGTGCCACAACTTTCTCGGCACTTAATGAGTGGGTTAAACTTAGGCCTACAATAAGATCTTTGTACTTTGCTTCATTGTTTGAAGCCTGGAATTGAAAACGTAGTGTATACTCAATATCAATACCATTAGGAGTGTTAAGTATTATACCTGCTCCACTAGCGGTTGAACAACATGACCCAATTCCATATAAGGACGTTGTTGTCAAATGCTTGATCTGTTAAACTCCCGTAGTGGAATATTTTTCTCTTTGCTTCTTCGTAGACATCTCCAGTGTTCGAGAAGAGGAGTGTGGTAGGTCTGCAATTGCTTCTTCTGAAGAAAGTTCTTCGGGATCTTTCTTGATAATATTACTTTCTCCTGATTCTTATTTCGCAATGAAATATGCTATTGCTTGACCTTTCAGAGAAGACCTTGGCTCATATGTGATATCATACTCCCCTAATTCCACAGCCCAGTACATTAATCTACCAGATTTCTCTGATTTATGCAAATCTTGACTTAGAGGCATATTAGTGTATGCTATGATTGTATGGACTTGGAAATAGGGTTTCATGCATCTAGATGCTTCAATCAATGACAATGCCAATTTCTCCAAGCGAGGGTATCTGATTTCTGCTCCTCGAAAAGCCTTGCTAGTATAATAGACGGGTTTTTGAACTCCATTCTCTTCTCGAATCAATGAAAAACTCACAGCGGACTCAGAGACAGCTAAATACAAGTATAATTTTTCACCTATGATTGGTCGAGAGAGCAATGGAGGTGATCCCAAATACTTTTTTAACTCCTCAAAAGCTTTTTCACATTCTTTATTCCATTCAAAGCTTTAAATGAGCACCTTGAAGAACGGCATGCATCTATCTGTAGCTCGAGACACGAATCTGTTCAAGGCTGCTACTCGTCCAGTTAGTCTTTGCACGTCCTTATTGCAAGTTGGAGATTTCATTTTAATTAGTGCCTTGATCTTATCTGGGTTTGTTTTGATTCCCCTTTGGTTTACTATGTACCCGAGGAACATTCCCTCTTGCACTCCAAAAATGCATTTGGTCGAATTCAGCATCATCTGATGCTTCTCAAGTTAATCAAAAATTTGGCCGAGGTCGGTAATGTGATCGGACGCCTTTTTGCTCTTTGTAAGCATATCATTTATGTAGACTTCCATATTCTTGCATATTTGTTCCTCGAACACCCTATTGACCAGCCTTTGATATGTAGCACCTGCATTTTTCAAACTAGAAGGCATAACATTATGACAGTATGTTCCTCGGGGAGTGATGAAAGAAGTGTTTTTCCTGTCCTCAGGTTTCATTTTTATCTGGTTATAACCAGAATAAGCATCCATAAAGCTGAAAAGCTTATGTTCGGATGTTGCATCCATGAGTTGATCTATTCGAGGCAAAGGAAAATGATCCTTTGGACATGCTTTATTTAAATCTGTGAAGTATACACACATTATCCACTTGTTGTTTTTCTTTTTGACCATAACTACATAGGCCAACTAGTCTGGGTATATCACTTCATTAATAAAACTATTTTTTGAAACTTTTCGACTTCTTCCTGTATGGCTTGGTTCTTCTCGGGGCTGAACAATCTTCGCCTCTGTTTAACTGGTTTAACATCTTTGTTTACATTGAGTTCATGACAAAGTAAATTGGGATCTATCCCAGGCATGTCTTCATGACTCCAGGCAAACACATGCTTTCTCTGTTTAAGGAAGCTCACCAGTTACTATTTAAGAACAGGATATAATATTGTCTTTATTTGAGTGATGCGCTTCGGTTTATCATCATCTAACACAATGCTTTGACACTACACCAAAATACTAATTTTGTGAGTTCCTTCTTGTAACTGCTAATGGGGATGACAAACTTTATCACTGCCACTAGGAGTCACAACATTATTTGGAACTGCCAATAGGAGTCATAAAATATTTGGGTAATGAAAATTTTGAGTCAATTAGTTTGTCACCGCTAATGACAGTCACAAATCTTATCATATAATTAATTTGTGACTGCTATAAGGAGTCACAAGTTTATAACTGCCACAAGGAGTCACAAATTTATCACTAGACTTAAGTTATAACTCTTATGAGCAGTCATAAAATTGTAACTGCTATGAGTAGTCACAAATTTTAGATTTGTGAATGCTCGTAGCCGTCACAAATTTTAACTTAAGACTTAATTTGTGATCGCTATGGGTGGTCACAAATTTATGACTGCTCGTAACGGTCATAAATTTGATGTAAAAGGGTCACTAAAATTTCGGTATAGGTTTAATTTCCCTCCTCTATCTCCCGGTCCCTCCTTCATCCCTCTTCAATCTCCCACTCCCTTCTAGACAAAATTTTGGCCTAGGTTAAACTCTATCTCGATTGACTAAAAAGTTTCCTCTCTCTCTCGACTAACCTTCAAAGTTGGATAACAAAGCTTCCTCTCCCTCTCTTTACTGTAAGCGATTATTTTTAAGTTTCATCTCGACTACATTAAGTATAAGGGCTGTAAGATTTCAATATGTAGTTGCTTGATTAACTTCGTGTTTGATCGTTGTTTAAGATTTTAAAATCTTAAAATCTGCGATCGTTTTTTTTTTTTTTTGCTGTAAGTCCTCTTACTGTTATGTTTCATGATATAGTTGTTGAACATTAGCCCACAAGGATAAATAATCACTCCCCACCAAACTTTTTTGTTGAGAATGCTATGTAACTGAAATGTCAGGCCTTAATCATTTAATGGATTTTGATATAGGATATTTAATTTTTCCTCTTGAATATTTTGATATTTGATATGGGTAACCAAGCTTATGTTTTTCATTTATGGGTATTTGACAGGGAGCTACTGCATGCTTGGTCGTTTTCCATTCATTTTAGGACATTTTATCTAAGCACAGACATTCAAGTTAAAATATTGAATAATTTCGGATACAAGGTAATTTTAATTCTTAATTATTTTCCTATATCATTAGTTTTTGTACATATGATTTTTAGTGGTGATTGAAGTTGAGGATGAGCCAATTAAAAACCTGGATTGATTTGTAGTGGTGATAGGAGGTTGAGGGTGAGCCAATTGAAAACTCGGATTGCAAATTGGTTGTTGTAGTATATTTTTATATTAATATAATATAATATTTGTTTACTAGTTTGTGTGAATTTTAGTTAGATTATTGATATGTTTGTTTATAATCGATCATCTAATTCAATGGGACAAATTTTGACGGGGACCCACTCCGCACCCATCCCTAATGGGGGAAATTTGGGGTAAATAAATGGGTTCGTCGGGTTTGAAATAAAAAAAAAATGTCAAGTTTAGGGCAGGACGGGCTTTGTGTGTAAAAACCCCGAACCCACCCCGTTTAAGGGTATTATTACAAATATTCTAGTTAAATCTATGCACCATAGTTAGTTTGGCATAATAATAATTCAATGCATACTCTTAGTCAGAGGACTTCGAGTTTTTATTATTTTAACATTAAAAAAACTTGATATCGGTTAAAATACTTGAATAAAATAAGTTAGAAAATATCATTAAAAATGTTTTGGGGCGGGTTCGTGGCCCTCGCAGGGTTTTTAAACGGGTTTGGGGCGGAGGCATGATAAGCGGGTTTGGGGCGGGGTAATGGGGTCGCGTTTGGTTAAACCTGCCCCGTTGTCATCCCTAAGTGTTACACTTGCTAGTCAGTTAAGGGGCCCCACTCCCAAGGAAATGTTTATATCTTTGTGATGATTGTTTCTCTAATGTGTCATGATTTATTCCGTGTAGAATGGCATCGGATATTTCCTATGTCGCCATATGGTACTTTCAAGAGATTTTGTTTTATCTTCACGTTGTGTCCATAAGTATTACCTGTGACCGGGGCACTGGGATGTTATGTTTCAAGTAACTTCAAATTTTCTACTACTGTAGAGGTTATTTAGAAACATTATGCCTCCTCCATATTGATGGAATTTATTTGGAATCTTATATTAAAAAATAATTATAAATTAACATGTGGAGGATCATTAATAAGCTATGAAGCATGGACACTTTGTCGAAGGTGACGTACCCGTGTCGAACACTCTCGCGGAGAATACATGGAATATTATTAAAAATATATTTATGTGTATCTGTGTCCCCCAGCGTGTCGTGTCCATTTTTTTTAAATTATCCATGTCGGCGTGTCCGTGTCATGTCGGACATGACACTCGTGTCCGTGCTTCATAGTTAATAAGTTTATTCGAGTTAGTGAGAGCATTCAAACTTTGGGAATCAAACTTGCCTATACATGCAAGGGTTGCCTCGGTCAATCATAAAATAACCACCACTTATTCATCTCGTATGAAAATCCTTAAAAGGTTAGGTATTTCTTCGCAAAACGCATGGGGATTCAGATTGATCAAAGTGGCTTAAATGGATTACTAATGATTTGGTCGTACAAATCTGGTAACAAAGACTATATTAAGTTCTTCTGTAAGGTGATTCCAACTATTGTATGTTGGGAAATTTGGAAGGCACGAAACAAAGATTGTTATGAATACTCTAAAGTGAACGATCATCAAATTTTCAATCCAAGTGTTACTCTCATCACTGATATTGGCAAGTGCATAAAATTTGAAGACACGGTTAACACTTTTGATTGTTGAATCATTGATTTGTTTGATTTTTCAATTTTAAGCTTCAGGAGAATTTTTAATGCCAAATTATAATAATTGATTTGTAAATTGCCAATATTTACGCTTCAGAAGAATTTATGCTTCATCTTTAATAATGTGCATACGTGATAATGAAATGTTTTTAAAATTGAATGTATACACTATAATATTACAGTTAAAATATGCAATGTAGTATGCATATTACAGGGTAATCTGCATTATACACTGTGATATGCATATTACAGTTGGAATATGGGGTAACAGCGATAACTGATAACTAATTTGCAAGAGGCGACATACACTGTATATGGAATATACACTGTATATTCTCAAGAGTATTAATATAAAGGCGACATCATCTAGTTGATCCAAGATAACAATATGGGGTAACAGTGATAACTGATAACTAATTTGCAAGAGGCATAACGCAAACCAAAACCCAATCTTCAACACATCTCAGAATTTCTCATCACGCTTGCCTCTGTTTGATAAACAACTTAAGTTTTTTTCCAATATCTATTCCACTCTACAATACCAGGCTTAAGAATCTGGAGTAGGTTGAAGATGTATTTGGTGGAGAGCAAAGGAGGTGCTATAGTATGCATGCTGCCAGCTCTGCTCTTCTTGGGCACATGGCTTGCTATTTTCACTCTCCTAAAAGACGCGAACATCTTCCTCGGCACACTTGCCTCGATTACACCATCACAAAAATCTTGGTTGATGTCATTATTTCCTTCACGTTCAGTGAAATCGGTAAAACCACACCTCAACAGACAAATTATCAAAAGCCCAATCAAATGTGATGGACAGGAATTGAAAATTTTGAAAACAACGAAATACCAAACAAGTGTGCAACATGTTTTTTGATCCTTTGGTAATACCTTTGTCAAAGAATTAGTAATAAAATAAATTTGAATATCCATGTTATGTCTAACAATGTAGTAGAATTGCCACATTTGCTGTAGGAAAATAATTCCTTATGCAAGTTTATTTTCATTAATTATATTGATTTTAATTCTAATTTTGCATTACTTTAATTTGATCGTCACGACTAAGGACGCTAAAGATACAGTTATGTAGTGAGTGTTTGAGTTGACAATGTAAAAGTATATTGGGATTTTCGAGGACTGAACATGGGATTGAACACAATTATTTTCTTCTTATGTTTCTATCTGATAAATAATACAAAACTGATTTCTCTTATTTTATTTTTATCTTGTTTGATCTTCATAGGATTAGTATAAAACTATATAGATTCTTATATAACAGCCCTTGGAGTTGGAATTGGTTGATTTTTATATAAATGTTGTTTATATAACTTGGACTTGGACTTGGAGTTCTTATATATTCTTATATAACTGTTGTTATCTTAATCTTCATTGTGACACAAAGGTTTAGAAGTGTTGTTTTTTGGAATTAGTTGATTGGTTTCTTGGACTTTCTTGAATGTCTTTTTCACCTATTCTTTAGTGGTTTCCTGTCTAATTGTAACTTCTTTCTTCTTGTGACCATTTAGAACTGTTAACTTACTTATGTGGATTAGTTCGTGTTTATTTGAATTTCATTACTCATGGATTGGATCAATTTTATTCCGCGGGCTAAATTCCTCAAAGCTTTTGGTACTTTACCCAATACTCCTGCTGAAATTCGAAAAACGTCCTCGAAATTTAAAGATTCAACATCTCATGATGGAGATTCTGAATTCCATTCATGGCTTCCAAACACATCAATTCATAAGCTCAATTTTGACAAGCTACCTGATGCTGATCAGCCTCCTACTCCGATCAAACTTTCTGAAGACCGGGTAAACGTATCAGGTTATTCCGATCAAACACCTAGTAGGTAGAACCTCCAACAACTTTGGATGCTTCCAAATATCTTGGATTTTATCAGTTTTGTTATTTTTAGCATGCCTAGCATCACTATTGACTACTTGGGTTTTACTTAAAATTTTTAAATATTCTCTACCAGCTCTACTGAGGATAGTTTCAGTGGGAGTAGTACCACTACTCAGGTTGATGCTAGTCATGCTAAGAAGTCTATGGTTGCGAGTGTATAAGGCAAATACAAGTCAGTTCTTTTTTGCTGTGAGTCAGAAATTTTTGGCTAGCAGAATTTGAAACACACTGAATCAACCGACAATCAAAGTGTGTTTAAACCTTCACCTTACCCGACTCTACTAAAACTAACTAATGAGAGGAATCCACGGATCAGGTCTTAGTATGTTTACTCTGTCTTAAACCCTGTCGAGAACTTCTCTCAATTGAATATGTTAAAGGAAGAATACGCTAACTCCAAATAACTATTGCGAGAATCTCTTGAGCACGCAGAGGAAGAAACTGAAAATTCAGTATAGCAAGGATTAAAGGTGGAAGCAAGCTTGTCTTCTTGGATGCCAACCAATCAAAATGATAATGAAAATGCTAAAAGTTTCGGCTCCATCCCCAATGAAAATGCTGCATCTGAAAGAATAGTCGCGGATATGGATATGCCTATCATTGGGATGGTTGTTGCCCACTGGACTGAAGCTGAACCTTCTCATGTATCACCAAAGTGGTGGGATGGGAATGGAATTCCAAATTCAACAACCAAGTATAAAGAGGTATCCCCCCCCCCCCCCCTCTCTCTCTCTCTCTTCAGACATGCATATGTGAGTTCCAATCTAAAAAGGAACAAAAAAATAAAGAAAAGGAAAAAGGGAGTGCATACATTTAGTCTCCCATTTGTGAAGTTAATTGTGTTTATTTTATTTTATTTAGTCTTGTTTGCCAAGTGATTAAATAGTTTCACACATGACTATCAGCCCACGTTTGTAATCGAGAAAACTTAAAACAATCAAAACCACAAGCCAAATTCGCTAATGATGTTTTGTTTACAGGATCAGAAAGTGAATTGGCACACCACACCATTTTGAGGAAATATTAGAAAAGGCTTTGTCTGAGGAGACTCTCATCTCTCAGAGGTACGCCATGCTTCCTTCTTGTTGCCTTTTCAGTTATTCTCATGATAGTATTAGCTTGGTGCCGATTTGTTGGTTTTCATAATAAACCCTTTTGTCAATTAGGGAAATTGTTAATGCAGACTAAACTCACGGTGTGTTTGACCTGGAGAGTTCAATAACAATTTTATGTGTGGCTAAGCATGTCACGCGTACTCATATTTGCTTGTTCCAGTAGATATTCTTTGCCTAGATGAATAGAACTTCCAGTGAATAAAAATATAGTTATATATTAGTCTAATACTTCACGTGAATGAAACAATGTAGAACAAATGTGCTTGTCAATCTGCGTACATGGTGTTTTAATATTTTGTCGCACTATATGGTGAGCTAATTGTTAATAGATGGAGAAAGCATGTACATGTTGATATGAATTTAACACAATTTTGGGAGCCGTGTAGAAGTAGTTCATGTTCAGATGATGGATGATGAAAATTCAGTAGCCATAAGTGAAAATCGTTCTATTTGAGTGCTTCCCACATTGACTTGAAATTATATTTAGCTTATTAAAATTCTGATAAGGTTTTTGTTTGATTCACAGGAAGAATTTTAGTGGGACGCCACCTATAGATTTTGAAAATGAGGAATGTGATACTGCTATATCTCAAGTGTAATCTTCTACTCATTTCAACTCCGTGGTTTGATTCTAATGCATACACTTCCAGTATCAATGTTAATTTTGTTGTAAATTTGATATAATAAGCCATCAATGTATATCTGCTCTCTGGATTTAGATATGAACTTTTACTATGAGCTATATGACATTTCTTTGAACAATCAAACTGAATTAGAATCCTTCTCGTGGAAATGTAGCTTTCAGTAGCTTGATGGAGCTATAAATAAAGTCAACCAATACTTCGCATAAAACTCCCGTGTTTTTCATCCTCACTTTTGCTTTTCCTCTTGTTTTTATGTTTCTTTTGATTATTTGAAATCATATTCTTACGTTATCATGTGAGATACCAAGATAATCTCCTCATATCCTCCACTTATATGTAGGATATTCAGTTTAGAAACCATATTTAGATTAGGCTTGTGCTTTATTCTGTTCTTGGTTAGCCTCATTAATTTTTCGCAATTTAAAAACACGTAGTGGTTTGTTGTGAAATTTGGCTGCTTTATTAGTGTCATTTCCTCCATCATATCTTCCCCTGATTCCTCCTCATCTTGTTGTTGATTAAGCTGTTGTGCCCCTCATGCCATACCTTATTTGAAATCTTGGGGTGTCCCACCTGAATAATCCTAAGGGCATGTTTCAACAGTTTCGTGCAAAATATTTGTTATTCAATGCAAAAGGATAAATTACCAGACATGATATGTGTGCAATACTATTGAAATAGCTCAATGATTATTTTTTTAGATATTTTCAAACTGTTATGGAGCCTATGTAAAATTCAGAAAATTGTGATTGTGTATATTACTCCAAAATTTGACACAGGTTGATTAAATAATTAGAAAATTTATCTTCCCTTAATTCTCACTTTAGAACATCGATATAACTGGATTCTCTTTCAATTGTGTTCATATTTGCTTAGTGAGCTTCTCATTCTTACTACTATTTTTTTTACTTCTTGCCAAATTAGGTGGAGCACGGTGCATGATTTTTCATAAGGTATGGAACCAAATACTCATTCTGTTTATATCTCTATTTGGTAAATATGAGGCACCTGCTCCATCCAAAAAGAAAATTGACATTTTACTTTTCCCCTTGCATGTATTATGAAAATAACATTGTGCCCCACCTTCTTTATTGTAACTAACATAGTTACATTTTATTCTTTGTAGGCATACACATGGCATACCCGACATACGTAGTATTCAAAGGCCAAAATTCAGGTGTTTACACTTCGTGGAAAGCAATACAAGCAATACCGAGATGCCATATTCAAAAAAATTGAGTCTATTGAACTTGCTCAGCAGGGGTACTCTTAGTACACGAGAGAGAGGATGTCACCGCATTAATACCTCCACGGTTGATATACGACTTCACGAAGCGTATCCACCGCGTGGTGACCCTTGGTCTAGGTTTAGAATATTTGTTACAAGTTCATGACATTTCATGTCATCAAAGTGTTGTGTCGTTATTTTTTTTAGTTTTTTTTTATTCTATGTTCATTTTGTACTTGGCGTCCAAGAAGGGGTTGTTTGATGTTAAATTAAGTTTAAACAAGTTTTATGTGTATCGGATATTTGGAATATCAGAAATATAAATGAATTGTTGTCAAATTTTTTAGACTTGTTACATGTTCATGATAGTTATTCTACTCTCATCATTTCATCATTTTGTGAAAATCTAAAGATATTTGTAACGGCTCTTACCAAATTTAACAAATTCAACTTTTGTAACTGCTAATAGCAGTCACAAATTTGTCACTATGGTCAATTTTGTAACTGCTAATAGCAGTTACAAATATAAGATTCGTAACTGCTAACAACAGTTACAAATATTATATTCGTAAATGCTGACAACAGTTACAAACAACAGTTACAAATTGGGGTCATCAGTCATAACCCTATAGGAGTTATAAAAATTTGTGACTGCTTTTAGGAGTAATAATATTTCTTTTGTCACCCCCTAAATTATGACGGTAAATAGCAATTATAAGGTCATTTGTGACTCCTAACAGCACTCACAAATCACCCATTTTGGTGTAGTGTCAGTTGCTTCGATAATCTGTCCCTTTACCAGCTCTGTTTCCTCTCTTGGATCTAAGATTTCTACCTCAAATTCTTCATCAAGTTCAAGAGTATCTACTTGGTAAGTAGTGGTTTTCTTTATTTCTTCCACGTCTTCTCGCTCGGCACAAGAGTAATAACATTCCCGAGCTACTTTCTGATCACCCTTCACAATTCCCACACCAAAATTAGTAGGGAATTTTAGACACTGATGAACAATGGATGGTATTGCTTCGAACTTCTTTAGCCCTACTCTTCCCATGATTATATTGTAAGTTGAATGGACGTTTTTATCCATTACAAAGAAACGGATCTTCTCTATTCGTCTAGATGGACATGTTCCTAGCATCACCTCCATTTTAATAGTTCCCGAAGGGAAGACTTTCTCACCTGCAAAGCCTATTAGTGGTCGATGATAGGATTCTAATTGGCTGAGTTTAAAATCCAAATTGTTGAAACAAGGATAGAACATGATATCCGTCGAGCTGTCATTATCTACTACGAGACAATGATTTCTTCCTTTCTGACTTTGATTACTAATGGGTCGTCGTGAGGATACAGTACTCCTGAACGGTCATTTTTAGAGAAACCAATTACTAGTTTGTCTTTGTTAACCTTCCTTGGTCGATCTTCATCCGCAAGGTTGATCATTTGCATGTACGAGCAAGATTGTGCCTCATAGAGGTAAGCTTTTTGCTCTATTGTATGATCTCCTCCTCCTGCATCTCCAACTGTAATCATTTGGCAATCAAAAGAACCAAAATTGATACAGAATACCTCACGTTTTGGTTGCCGGGTTTTTTTAGGGAGATCAGCGTCATCATCCTGATCATCTTCATAAGTTCTTTTCTTCTCCTCTCTAGGCTTGCAAGGAGACTTAGATCTACGCTGACCTCCTTCGTTGTTCTGCCGATCAACGTACTGATTCAGCTTTCCTCTTCGGATGAGAGTTTCAATCTCATTTTGAAGAGCTATGCAACGTTCCGTCGTGTGACCGTGATCCCTGTGAAATTCGCAATACTTTGTTTTGTCTCTCTTAGTTGGGGAACTTCTCAACTTATCAGGCCAACGTACATCTTAATTATGCTTGATTTCTTCCAAAACATGGTGAATTCCCATGGTCAACGGAGAATAGTCATTATACTTCTTGAGTCACTCCAAAACTCCTTTCTGTTTTGATTCCCTATGTTCTCTGGGGTCTTTGTGATCTTTCTTATCATTTTTGCCATCGACCCTTTTGCTCGAGCTACGCTTGGATGCCACTGCCTCTTCGGCATTCATGATCTTTGTTGCTTTAGCCATCAATTCTGCCATTGTCATCGGAGGATCCTTAGCAAGAGTGTAATACAGTTTTTCGGGGAGCAATCCACTCATCAGGGCAGTTATTGCAATCTTCTCCTCATAATCTACTACTTCTAGTTTCTCGTTATTAAAACAAGTGATATAATCTCTGGTGCTCTCTCCTTCTTTCTGTCTCACACTAAGTAAGTGTGCCACCCTTTTCACAGGCTTTGCTCCAAAGAAAAAGTTATTAATGAATAGCTCGGCCAGTTGGTTAAAGTTGAAAATTTGTCCCCGAGGAAGACCATTATACCAGATTTGGGCAGATCTAGTAATGGTTCCAGAAAATGCTCTACACCTCATTTCATCGGGGATGACATATATATTAGCAGCTGCCTAGTTTTGTTTTATATCAGCAGATTTTTCATCATATTTGGGCGTTACTACTGGGGCCTTGAATTTTGCCGGAGTGGGGAAATCCACAATTACTTGCACAAATGGAGACCCGTTTACAAAACTTCTTTGTAGTGGGTTTTTTGTCTTCACCATTCCTCTCAATCTGTCTTCCAACTTTATTAGTTGCTGAGCTTTCTTCCTGGAGTTGTTGCTCGGTCTGAGTAACAGTTCTCCGATCGTTTGATCTAGATTGAGATGTACTTTCCCTTTGATCAGATGGTCGTCTTCTTTTACCAGATCTTGCCCTAGGAACATTTATGTTCCCCCTGGGTCCCAAACGATCAAAGGGAGATGCACGACTTAATCTTTCTAATGTGCTTGGTCTTTCTGGAGAATAAGACTGCGTATGAAAAGATTCTGATGTCCTGAGTAATGAAGTTGACCTTGGATGGTAGGAGACATCTCTTGTTGATATTGAGTGGCTACGTCGACCACCTCTTGGTGGGGGTGGGGGCATATTTCCTTGAGCAGATAGAGTAGGTGCTCCGGCTTGAAGGGTTTGTGCAAGTTGTCTGATAGTATCTTGTATGGCCTCTTGGCCTCTTGCAAGACTGACCATAATCTCGGTTAAATCATTTGCAGATGGAGGAGCAGAAGGAGCAGGCAGAATACCTTCGTTCATGAGACTTGATTCAGGAATATCAATTTCTTGTTAAATTCTGGCACGAACACGACACAACCCGCTGTGAGGGCCAAAAAATTCTAGCACAAACACAATACGACATATCGTTCGTGTATGTGTTGAAAATTGTCAATCCTAGCTCGATAAAGTAGATGATTTCGTTAAAATCCTCCACCTTAGCTATACCGATCCTTGCACCTTCGAATCTTTCATTTGCGTGTCTAAGGACATTGTAGTACCTTGGCTTATCACTAAACCTATTGGATGTGTTCTTTACCTAGTCCAAGAAAGGACCGTAGGCGCTTCCATTCATACCATATACACCTAAGGTCGTACATAGTGCACAAGGCTCCCGCTTAACTGCTGGGTCTGAAAGAGATGAATGTGAGCTAGTCTTACCCCCACATATTTTATATATGGAGAGGCTGCTCCTAGGTCTTGAACCCGAGACCAACCGTAACTTGAACGAAAGCACTTGTCTTCGCTCCAAGGTACGACCATTTACACCTGTAAAAACAAAATGTTCCATGTTGTCTTTAATAGTAAGATTAATCACTCTCCATTTGTAGGAGTATTGTATGACATAGGCCAGTGCCGAAAACAATTCTCGCTCACATTCTCAATATGGTATCTTCTCAATTTAACTTCCACTAAACACATAAGACTAACACAATTATCACTAATTAACTTATTCACCTCATTTTGCTCATGAAGGGCATTACAACCCCTTATATTCTATGAAACCATTTTAATCATGATTTTTAATGTTGTTTATTTCAAAATTATGTTCCTAATTTTCCAAGGAAAAAAGAATACGGGATTGAAGTATTTTCTATTTAAGGTGTGTTTGATTGACATGAAAATTTTTTCATGAAAAATAATAGTTTTGACTCATGTTTTGCCTTCGTAGTACCTTAATTGTGAATACTTCATTTAAAAACAACATTCATCCACATTACAAGTGATCCATCTCAAACCTTATTTTTAATGAAAAATACTTCTTATCCACCCACCAAAGAATTGATTTCCATAGAAAATAAAAAAATAAAACCAAAAACTCGTATGTTTTTCCACTCATTTTCCAACTTCTCGTCCAAATGAACTATTTTCCACGCATTTTCTATGTTTACAATCAAGCACACCCTTAGTGTATACTTGTATCTATTGACTAAAATTTCATCTTTCCTCTCCTATTTTATCCCAACACATTACACAAGTAAACTTCGATCCTGAGTAAAATCAAAATTCTAGAGACCGAGGTTTGAATATCTCGAATTGATGACTAGTTACATTCATTTTAGTTCTATTTCTTTACCGAGTAAATTTCACATCCACATCCAAAACTGAAAACTGCATAGATTGGCTCCATAACTGTATATTAATGAATTCAGGATCAAATTGGTAGTATGTTCACCCACAGCTTAATCACTCAAATAACTACACAGCAGAGGTAAATGTAGATGGATATTAAATTCTCCAATATCAAATTACATGCACCGTGCACCATTTTATTTCACGTGCATCCAACTCTAAGATGGTCTGAAAACTCGGAGAAACAGGAAAAATCAAATGAAGATTACAATGAGAAACTATGAAAATACCTTCAAGTTTGATCAATCAAGGCAATAATTCTTAAAATCCCATGATAGAAAGGAAAAAGGAACCAAGCAACTTCTTCAATCAAAAACCAGAAAAGAAGAAGCAAGATACTGGTGAGAAAACAACCAACTTCACTGCTATTCATCCTCACGTTTGGGTGCTTCTTTGATCTCATCTCCCCCATCATCCTTTATACAAAGCCAACAATAATCACTCAGAAATAAAATAAAAATACACCACAACTAAAGGGGAATTATGAAAGGAATAGTGACAATAATCGTAAAAGAGTGGAAGCAAACCTGCATATCAGAGGTCCACAAAGTCAGATTGTCACGAAGAAGCTGCATTATCAGAGTGCTATCCTTGTATGAATCCTCTCCAAGTGTATCCAGCTCCGCAATGGCTTCATCAAAAGCCTGGTACAAAACCAAGAGCTTTAGAAAAATGCCAGCAACTAACAAACTAGACAATTAATGAGAAACAGAGTAACCAATCTAACAAAAGGGTAAGACTATCAAGATGGGATCCTCAGCTATGTAGCATGAACCTGCGTATATCCTGGCAAAGAGAAAATTGTGATGACATCTCTCCTCTTTCCTCCAACCAACACTTTGACTGAACAGTTATGACCCATAAGTAATTTTTATTTAATCTACAAGAGAGTTGTAGCCTTGCAATAAAATGTCTGCCAATTCTTCTAAATTAATAATTTATTATATTCAAATTAATGATGCATTCCAAATCGGACAGAGACGCGTACCACTGTCCAACAAGGATCCACCAGTTTTTTTTACTTTTTAGAAAAGTTTGAATCAAACCATAACACATTATGAAAACATAGGCAGGGCATACACTACCATAGACAAAGTTAGCCCACAAAATATTTACATACAAAAAAAATAGTAAAGTACCCTTCGATCCCTCGCAAACAAATTTTAAACACTGAAGGAATTTTGACAAATTTTAAACACTCAGGGCGTGTTTGGTTTGCAACTATAATTCTGTTTTTTGTGTCTAAATACAATTCTGATAAAAATCTGCGTTTGACAACCTGTTTTTTAAATACAGAACTACAATATTTCTGTGTTATAATCAAGTTTTTCAGAAAACAGGTTTAGGGTGTTTTATAACTTCTGTTTTTTATTTTTCGAACTTAAAATTATTCATTCTTAATATTTTAATGCAGTTATACCTTAATATATAATAAATATACATAATACATTAATATGTGTGTAATTCTTATAAATAAAAAATATATACGTATATGTACACAAAATTATGTATGGAATAATATAAAATTAAATAATATTATCAATAGATACATGATACTTATATATAGTTTTATACATGTATTCTTAATGTATGGAATAATATAAAATATACATATAGTACATATGTATTAAAAAATATTATCAATTCATGTATGTATATAATTTTATAGTGAATTATACATGCAATTTTATTATATATATTTAAATACAGTTTTTTGAAAATTTGATAAAACTGGCAATCATGTATATATATATATATATATATATATATAAACATACATAAAACACACCAATAATTATAAACATAAAAAACTAAATTTTAAAACTGTATTTAAAAACATCGTTTAAATCAAGTTTTCTGAGTAGCGAACCAAACGGGCCCTCAGGTGCACTAATTCTCTTCTCACTAAATCTCTTCTGGTAGAAGTCCCTACTAGTGGCATAACAAGTGGATCTAATAATAATTTGTCCTTAAATGTTTAAAAATTGTCAACAAGAGACCTAATTGTAAATTGCCCTAAAAAAGATAAAAATGCAAGCTCAGTGCCAAATTTTCAATTAGACCATCTCCATGCGTTAGGCCGCGTTACATAGCCAAAATGGGTTAAATCCCATTTTACAAGGTGGGGTTAAACCCAGACAAAATGAGGAAAAAGTTGCTTGCCGCCCAGAGAAAAATAAATGGAAAAAAATAGATGAAAATGTTGGGGCTGCAAGTGACCGCTCATCAAACCCAAAATTTTGAGCAAATTTGGGTTTAAAATAGGTTTTACCGATTTTGGCCGGTAATTTGGATTAAGTTTGACCGGGCAAAATGGGTTGAAATCTTAACCCAAATTGGCCAGCCAGTTGGGTGATGGTCTAAACCAGACAGTTATCATAATTTCGAATTATCCCACAAATTCTTTTAATTATAATCTCCCTTATTTCTTGACAGGCATATGAATGGACGAAACAACTCAATAAGTTTGTTGGGCTGTTTTAAGTCGCTTCAATCCCAAAACATTTTGTCCACGGAAGTACACGAAGGAAGTAGGGCTGCATAGAAGTCCTAAGAAAAGTGGAAGATGAAGGCAACTTTCGCAAATACCGTGAAAAACTACATTGGCAGGCTATTTTGACTCGCTGCGATTCCCCAATATTGTGTCCACGTAAGTAAATTGATAGAAATGGGTCATATTAGGGTTTAATTGTCATTTTTAATTTTTTTATTTTCTTTAGCAAGTAATCATCTCCATATAAATACCCCATGTAATCTCATTTGTACTTACTTTTCCCATTCTTGAAATATAAGACAACTTTTGATTCTCTCTCTAAAATTAGAGTTTAGTATTTCTTTTTAGCCATTGACGTGTAGTTTACGTCAAATTAGTATCAAAGAGAGGTATCGTTCCTCAAGTGGTGTATTGGTGTGATAGTGTTCAAAATCGTACACTACTTGTAATGGCTCCCAAGAAATCCAAATAACACAATGAAGAGATTCAAGAATTGAGGCACATGATTGAAAAGCAAGCGCTAGTTTCCCAAGACCTCAACCAAAAATTTGAAACATTTTTCCAACTCCTCTCGTCCAAAATTCAAGATCCCACCACCATGAAGGCCCCGAAGTCAACCTAACCCTGGCCAGGCATGAATCCACCGGCGGAAACACCACTGAAATTCCCCCGGACCACCAAAACCTTGCCACTGCTGCTCAAAACAGGGCCGGACAGCCCTTGGGATTGTCGGTCGGACCTCTTGCCCCTTACCAACGACCTCGACAGCCCTTATTCTCCAACTAAATCCTCCGACCCCATTACAATTTCATCCCCAACCATTTTTACTCCCCAAGAAACCCTAGTTTCTAATTAGAATCCTAATTAAACCCTAGCCTCCCTCAAATTTCTTACCACAAACCCCTAATGCTAGTCGCGTACGTCAGCGTCTCCCGCATCAAATTGAAGAATGAATTCTTGGAAAGACGCCTCACCATGTTGACCATTTACATTTCAAATTCGAGAACGAACTTTTTTGAAGACGGGAAGAGTGATGGAAATGGGTCATATTAAGGTTTGTCATTTTAAATATTTTGTATTAGTCTTTCTTTTATTTTAGTTCTTTTATTTTCTTTTTAGCCTTTAATTGGTCTCCAAGCATGTTTGGGACTTATTATGCATTCTTTTGTTTGTAGTTGGTCCTTTTAGATTTTAGTCATTTTAGCTAATTATTTTATTAGCATGTAATCATTTACATATAAATAGCCATGTAATCTCATTTCTACTTAAATTTTTCCCATTCTTGAAATATAAGACAACTTTTGATTCTCTCTATAAAATTAGGGTTTGGTATTTCTTTTTAGCCATTGGCGTGTAGTTTACATCATAAACAAAGGAAGTAGGGATGGATAGCAATAGTGAGAAAAGTGGAAGATGGGGGCAACTTACGCAAATACCGTGAGAAACTACTTATGAGTTTCTAAGAAGTTTTGAAGATCTATTGGCAACTCAATCTGTTACTTATGCCAATAGATCTATTCATTACACAACCAGATCTAGCACAACCCCACATTGCCGTAAATCTCTACCCAAGTCAGCATATAATACAGCGTTGAGCAGGTGGAGTCTCGTTACAGAAATAGCGTTATTCCGAAAGTATGGAGTTGGATAAAAAAAAATGTCCCACAAAGTCTTACAGTTTAACTTAACAAACTCTAAAATTCCTCCACTACTTTCTTTTCTTTTTTTTTTTCTGGTAAAATAACTAGTCTGGAAACTGAAGAACCAAGAATTAGCAAAATCGTAAAGGACTTATAGTGATACAATTGCAAAGATTAATGGTAAGGGAAGAATTAGAGTTGGCCACAGGAAGCTTGGTAGCACTACCAGATAATAAAAGGTCCAGAGGGGAGATATAACAAAGTTGATCATAACTATGCATTTGAGTTGTAAAAATATGGTTGTGATATGGCAGAGCTAATCCCAATTCCAACAATTTGATAACAAATTGCCACAACTTTTTTAATATTACAAACTTACTAAATTTCCTTTTTCGTTACGATCTTTTAAATATGAATGTGTTGAATTCAAATCATAGAATTCCTATGCATAATCGGTGTTTCAGCAAAGGATCCCCAGCCCAGCACATCCAGACCCCACGTATGGCACAATAAAAGACTTAGTTTAGGGATATATTGATCCACAAATAAAGATGGAGTGGAAACGCAAAGTTAAAGTGTGGAAATTTCCCCTCCTTATATATACACATGAATCGAAGGGAGACAAAACCATCACCAAGCTCGACTATTCTCTATGATCTAAATAAGGATTTGCACCCAAAATTCAAGCTGACAAAATACGATGAGTAGAAGTTTAGAGGCTCAAGACATAGTTCTCTCACCTGTTTTGCAAGACTACATGCTCTATCAGGCGAATTCAAAATTTCATAGTAAAACACTGAGAAGTTGAGGGCCAATCCAAGTCGGATTGGATGCGTAGGAGGTAGTTCTGCATTTGCTATGTCCTGAAAACACAGATATAAAGACAACATAAGGGAACATCAATAAGGTTCACATACATCTGAAAAAATATAAGTATTAATACCAATCAAACTCTTAGCATCAGCGATTAAATAGAAGGAAAAAAAAACTCATACAAGCAGTTTTAATTTGAACACAGACGCTACGTAAAGTGACATGGAGACTAGTACATATGTTAAAATCTTTGGCACACATGATCTGTGATAAGACCACAAATGTAAAAGAAAAAGTATGTAACAAGTTCCAACTTCATTTGTAGTTCCCAAGGACACCCTTTCAGATTTATGTGGATGAATTAAGACAAGTAAATTTCCCATGTCTGAGTAAATGATACAGGAATACAAAATTTTCATCGTTAACTGACAATTTGATCATGCTTCTGCCCTAATTTTGTAGATAGATGAAGTCCCAACACCTGAACATATGAAAGCATCAAAACCCTACATCCCCTACAAATATTCATAACAGCCCCACCCAAAACTATGTCAATTTAATAGAAACACCCTCCGGCCTACACCGTAAATGCATAAACCAAATTTCAACTTGAAAAAGAAAAGTAGGTGAATAAAGTAATTTTTTTCTTGTTTTTTTTATAGTAATAATTCAGTAAAAATCACTACAATTAAACTCAAGAACGAACCACCTTTGGTCATATACACCACCGAAATTTAGGTTGCGATCTTTAAATTTAATATAAAGTAATACTAGGGAGACCCTCAAATCAATCCCTGTCCGAGAAGCTGTTTGTCATACATATCCCATTTATCAGGAAATGTGTGAGGTTCACATGTGGTCCATTTAAATCATCTTGACTGTGTGATTGTGTAATGTAAGATATTGAGTGGTCCCCCATTGTTATATAAAAAACTTTATGTGTCATATTAGAAAATTTTATGTCATACAAAATATTTGGTTTGGGGTATTTTGACTTTACTGAATGTCAAAATGGGGGAGTAAAGTCATAATGCCCCAAAATATTTTTGTCATATTAGACTCCAAAGTGCACAAACCAAAACACCCATCAGCCTAGGGCCTGAAGGCAAGTTTGTTAATTTGTGTTCCCAAGTATTGCCTATCTTACCAAAATTGCACAGATTTACAAAGTAGAGCAATAATTGAGTGATAATCATATAAAGCCATTAAAAAAAAGGAATCATACCTGGGCAGCCTTATAGGCAGTGAGAGTATTTTCAGCAGCCTCCTTCCTCTCAGCACCGGTCTTAAATTCAGCCAAATACCTATGATAATCCCCCTTCATCTTCAAATAAAACACCTTCGAGTCCCCAACGGACGCCGCCGGAATCAACCTCGAATCCAAAAGCTTCAAAATCCCATCGCAGATCGACGAGAGCTCCGTCTCGATCTTGGTCCTGTAGTCCTTGATGGTGGCCACGTGGTCGGCGTTGCCTCGAGACTCCTCCTTCTGTTCGATCGACGAAATTATACGCCACGAGGCCCGGCGGGCGCCGATCACGTTCTTGTAGGCGACGGAGAGGAGGTTGCGCTCCTCAATTGTGAGCTCGTCGCCTTCGCCCACGGCGGCCGACACTTTCTCCATGAAATCAACCATCTCCTCGTAACGCTCGGCCTGTTCGGAGAGTTTGGCCATGTACACGTACTCTTCGCGAGCTGACGGAGACGCCATTGATGGAATTTCAATTTGGGTGAGAAATATCAGATCTGATCGGATTAAGCGAAGGAGAAACGAACTTGTGCAGAAATAGAATGTGATATTATATACAGGGTCCCAAGGCTCATGGCATGTTTCAGTTGCAACTTGCAAGCCCAAAACTAAAGCTATTGCGGACTTTAAGGGAGGCCCCGCCCCGCTTAGAATTAATAATTAATAAATTAATATACAATTGGGCCAGTTTAACATCATGATGACTTGTTCAATTCTATCTTAATTAATTACACTTGTCACTCACAAATTAAAGCTTTTAACTTATTTCGATTAACGTAAAAATTCGAAGGATTTTGCGTATATTATATTGAAATGGTACTTGATTATGGAAAGCATTAAAATTTACTATAAACACGAGTTATAGACTAGAAAGGCTCTTTAACTTGTATAATTTCAAAGAATAAGCTATACCAAATGGAATCGAATGCATAATTATAATTTTACGTATAAGAGTTTATTAATGACAAATATAGTCACAGTTTTCACAAAACGAACACAAAATAAAGAATAATGACGTGTGTGAGAGTGCGCGTGTAGAGTATGGGATTTAAGAAGATCGCTAAGAGAGACTACCTAAATTAAAACTATTATTAAGATTGGGCTAATAATGTATTTAATTAATTTTATGGGCAAATAAACAATCATATGTCTATGTGATAAAGTTCGCCAAAATGATTTAAATTAAATGTTATCTTCTTATATATAAGGTGATGAAACAAAATGCAAAAAGGATAAACAATCACACAACACAAAGATGTACGAGGGCAAAATTCACAACAAAGGAATTATGGTAGAGATTTACAAAAAAGAAACAATGACTTACAATCACACAACGCACTACTTTCACGATTCACAATTTCGCTCCATATTTCTCACATTGGGAAAGCGCCACAGTGTTATGGACGTGTGTGTTATGAAGACTTCGAAGAAGAAGAAGTGATGTACATTATTGTGTGTTTGGGTTGTGTTTGTTTGTTTGTTTTGAGAGTTTGAGTTGTTAGATTTGACTTATATTGGCTATATTTATTGAAATCCTTATAACTCTTAACCTTTTATGAAATGCTTATTACTTTTTAGCATACCTTGTATATTTTTGCATGATATATTTTATCTCTCCACGTGTAGTTAAAATTATTGTCTTATGCCTAGTTTTCTCATGATTATATCTTACCTAGACTTTATTCTAATTGTTCACTCACTATATGATTCATTCTATATTTGTTGGTTTGATGCTTAATTCTTTCTTTTGTTGTTTTTCGTGATAAAAGGGGGAGAAGTTTATAGATAGGGGGAGTTGTTTTCAAAACATAATAAGTTGCTTAAAGTTATTTGTTGCTATATTATGTTTATTGAGAAAAATTATATACTTGAGGGGGGTTATTTTAGATATATATAATGTTCGTGTTCTTATTGTTATATTCACATGTTTATATTTATTATATTTTCTTGTCTTATTCTTTCACATTGATATCTTGATGAGTTTGTTAGTGTGTGATGGGAAGGTATTTTTATAAAAAGCACTTTTAATCCATGAAGATGGTTGAGTCTATTGTAATAATTAGTTACTTGCAATAAAATGTAATTTTTTATTTGTATATTTGCACTTGGTCAGGAGAGTCGTAAAATGGTAGATTTTTTTATTTTTTTGTAATTGTTCTTTTATGTTTTGTTTTGAAATTTAACAAGGGGGGTTATAAAGAGTATAGTACACTCAACGTGCTCCGTAAAATATATTTTCTAAATTCCTTGCCAAAACATGTTTGAGTTCTTTTTCCAAGAGGTCCCCGAAAAGCTTCATCAACTTCTACCTCGATTCACTCGTGTCGAACCTTAAGTACACCACTTAGGAAAGTTATAAGTTTTAGTGGACTTAGATTCACACCCTGGTTAATTGTTTTCATAATTGAAAAATCATTTAAATTAAACTTGTTTGGATAATGTAATACCCCGACCCAATACTGTATCTCTTTTCGTGTAATTCAAAATCATGAGAATTTAAATAAATGGAATCATTGTTCAAAGAGTTTCTATCATTTTATTCGGTTTGTTCTGGTGAATCTTTCATGAATTTAAGATATTGTTGGGTTAATGTGTAAAACTTAGAAAACCCACTGCTTCAAACGAGATTGGAATCGTTGAAGCGACTTTCTTATGTCGCTCGAGCGAGTGATTTAGTCGCTAATAACGAGCCTCAAGTGACCTAGGGAAAGGATTACAGTAGCATGTCACAAGAAGGAGACATTGAACGAGAGGCTATTGTCGTTCGTTCGAGCGACCCTGACAGAGTCAGAATCTGACAAGTTTGTTGTCACTATTTCAGCCTTAGATGTGGAAAACGTGTCAACTTCTTGGAGCCTGGCGGATCTGATGACTTTTATAGGGTATTTTATATGTTTTAAGAGGGTTTTGTGTTGGTTATAAAAGAGAGACAGGGGAGGGTGAAATCCCACCACCACTGTCACATTCTTCCCCTCTCTCAAGAGCTTTAACATTTATCCCCATTCCCTAAAGCCATTTTTCCTCCATTTTTTAGCAGTGTCAACTACTCTCACACCATAAAATACCCATATCTACACATTTTCACTATTTTCCAAGCTCTCTTCTTAAATAAGAAGGTAGTGGAGCACCCTTGTATAGAAACTTTGGTGGAGCTCTGAAGAAGCTAAGGCATTGTGGAACTAGAGTCTTGGAGCTTAGGAAAATAGGATCTTTCAAGTCACTCATTGGCAGTTCTCCTCTTAAAAAAGAAAGGTATGATTTCTTTCCAAACTTTCAAGGTTCTTCTAGCTATGAAATTGGTGTAGGGAGTGCTAGATGAAGTTTCATGCCAAAAATATATAGTTTTATTCATAAAATGTTTTGTCATGCATAAATAAAATATTTTCAAAACAAACCCTTTTATATACATAAAGAAAATGGCATTTTTATACCTTGATACTTAGAAGAAAGCATGTGAAATTTTAAAGCTATGAGTTATGTACAATAAGTACATGATTGAGGTATTTTAAGGTTTAAAACCTCTCATAAACATGTAGGAATATCTAGTATGCTAACGTGTGATAATATAGGCTTAAACAAGCATGTTAAAATGGGTTTTGTCTCCAAACTAACAAGTAAACAAAAATAGCCCCAAACTTGTTAGGGCTTAATATGGTGGAAATGAGATAAATGTTGGAATTTACAAGAAATTATTGGATAAGACATAAACTTTGGTGAAAATGGTCTTAAGCATGTTAAACATTATTTTATGTAGAAAAACATAAAATGGAAGGATATGGTTTTGAACATGAAATGATAAATTTAGTATTGTGAAAATAGTTAACTTTTGTGCTACTAAAGAATAGAAGTAAATGGATGTTTTTTACAAAATATAACAAAGAGGGGTAAAAAGGGGATTTTGATAAAGTTGAGGACCCTAAGGGTTAGGACTACTCTCGAGACCCCATCGGTCTAATTTTGGGTGAAAACGGATAAAAGATGAGTTTTTGGTAAGATTATTTAAGTAATGATGCTTCAAAACCATGGATGATGAAAATAATGAAACGGAAAATGGAATAATGTGGACATTTTTTTTTTTTTTTTTTATATAAGAGGGAAAGAACCCCCACCATTATTATAAATCAAGGAGAAACAGCCTCTCCAAAGTGGCAAACACATTACAAAAAGCTTTAAAGCAATAAATGAGAGGATAATAAACAACCCCATTACAAAATTGAAGATCTGATGTAGTGACAGCCCATCTTGTCAAGCCTAATAGCCCCCCTGACCAAAGGAGGAAGCTCTGCCATAGAAGAGAAGATTTGAGAATTCTTGCAATGAATGCCAAAATTTGCTAAATAATCCGCCACCATATTAGATTCCCTGTAACAATGGGATAAAGAAAATTTAAGGAACTTCAAGTCTTCTTTGATCTCGGAAACCAAATTCTTTAGTCTCCATGGGGGCTTCCAGTTCCTATTGATAAGATTCACCACGAACATTGAATCCACCTCAATGTGGATCTCCTCAATATGAAATTCAATACATAACTTCAGCCCCATTCTAAGGCCATATAATTCAGCATAAGAATTGGAAGCAATATCTGTCGAATGTGCATATGCAAGAATTGCATTGCCTTTATCATCTCTAACAATACCCCCACATCCACTAGGACCTGGATTGCCTTTAGAAGCACCATCAATATTGAGTTTGAAGCAATTCGAATGGGGAGACGACCATTTGATAGGCTTGCATAATTTGAAATTATATGATGACTTTAGTTGAAAGATCTCTTTAATTCCAACATCAAACTCAGAGATTGAGTTTTTAAAATGAATGCCTGAACAAATCTTGGAAATTAAAGAAATGGCTTGAGAGATGATATACTGAGAGTCCATATTGACATTATTATATGTAGAATTAATTCTACTTTTCCAAATCTCCCAACAAGTCACTGTAGGAATGCACTTACAGAGGAATTTGTGATAATCTTTGGACCCTGCTTTCAGCCACCAACTGTGCATAAGAGATGAAATAGAAGACATGTCTAATGACATACCCATCAAATCAGCAAAAAACTTCCAAATAGGGGAGATGACAGGACATTGAATAAATGAATGAGAAATGGATTCTGCATGATTATAACAAGATTTGCATCTAGAGCAAAGCCTAACTCCCACCTTCTGAATGCAGTCGTCAATAGGAACACACTGGTTCAATAACTTCCAAGAGAGAATAGATAATTTTATTGGGATATTAGAATCCCATATCTGCTCAAAAAATCTGGATGGAGGAAAATGATCTATAGACAACTCATAAGCTGAAGAAAATGAAAATTCACCGGAAATACTGGGCTTCCATATCCAAGAACCATCTTCTTTGATCATGTTGTCCAAGCACTCATCTTCAACTGCTTTGATTCTCTTCCATGTCTGAGATCCACCACTAGATGCAGTCTTTAGGTTCTTGTACTTGTTGGCCATAAAAGATGAATAATGTGGACATTGGATAAATGTTAAACATATAAAATATTAAGACTCGAATGACACCCAAAAAATTAAGGAGGGTCGGAAGCCCTGGGGTGAAAGTTCCAAAACCACTGGCCAGAGCATATGGTGGAATCGTCGGCGGTGAGGAGCCCGTTAAAGCACGTGGTATTTGGAAGATTCTGAGAAATAATAAAGAAAGAAAAATTTAATGGTTGTATTGATGATTTAAGTAAACAATCCAATTAAATTAATAATTGAGACTAAGGGGTAAAAGATGAATAATTAGTCTCCAAACCCAATAAAGGGTGGTAAAATGGATTAAGTGTGAGTATGAGCTTATCGCTCAAGCGCATGGCATGTAGTTGCATTACGGGTAATTAAACTGTCTATGTTTTTCGTAATTGAATAAAATACTCATTATACGTTTAGTAATTCGTAGAAAAAGTGTTGCCTAATATTAATCCCCTGCTGATCATTTTCTCACACCTACTTTTATTTATGTTAAAAACCCTACCCCCACCCCAGGTATTGCGAGTAGGAATGTCGGACAGGATGCGAGTAAAGCCTCGGGGGGCGACTAGCGTCGTTATAATGCTCTGTACTAATTTTTGAACCTTGAACTTTTGGTACTTGGACCTTGGACATTTGGACTTTATTTTGGACTTGGCCATAATTTGTAATAATATAGGATGTTATGACTTATTTCAGTTTAATTAGCACTTTGGATAAACTCGATTTTCATAAATAAATTCCACTAAATAACTAATCTCATAGTGGCCACCTTTTCTCAAAATATAAATAAGAATTTAAAGAACTAAACTTATGAGTCAAAATTAAAGGATTTTCTTAAATAAATTGGCTAAATCCTCCCCCTCCCCCTTTTAATTCCTTGGCTCGATGTGGGTTGATCCAACGGTGACCCAAAACCAGGTCGGGCATTACAAATGGTATCAGAGCAATAGGATCCTCGGATGTGTTAGAGTGGTTATATTTCCTTACTACGTTTCCCCTACTTCCTGCACAACTAATGATTAGTACTTCTTAGTAAATCGCTTTCGCTATCATTTCATAGGTGTCAATGTGTGTTAAACTTTCCATTTTATGTAGATGCCTCCAAATCGTGATGTAGCTAGTGGTTCCGGCTCTAGAGAGCTCCAAAATATGAAGCAAGCCGCCCAGCAGTTTACTAACTCTCTCTCTCTCAACGGCATGCCAATCGTAGATGAACAGTCGAAAGTACCCCTTTCACATCGATCCATAAGGAATTCAGGAGGCTGAATCTGCCTAGCTTCAATGGGGCATCAGGCCCTGATGCAGCCGAGGCATGGCTCAATGAGGTCACGAGGGTAATGGAGATACTAAATGTGCCAGTTGGGCATAAGGTTAATATTGTGACATTTTCGCTAACGGAGCAAGCACATCACTGGTGGAATGCCTACTCTGTTGGCACCGTCGAGACCATTGATTGGGATAACTTTAGGGTTGCCTTACTTGATTGATACTTCCCGTAGATATATAGAGATGCTAAGAAAGACGAATTTCTACAGATGATTCATGGCAAGACTTCAATGAATTAGTATCTAGTAAAATTCTAAAGCTTATGCAAGTACATGGACTCCATTCAAAGGGAAAAAGTTGAGAAGGTAAGTCTCTTTGTTAAGGGTCTTAACCTAGGCATTCGGTGAATTCTAGTAAGTATGGATCTGGCCAACTTCAAGACAGCTGTAAACAAAGAGATTAGATTGGATATTGATGTCGAGAATAGAAAATCTATTAGGGAGAAAAAGAGGGAGATAAACAGCTCTCACTCGGGTGGTCACAAGAAGTCCCAAAAGCGGGGCTCGAGATTTTTTTGCAAAGCTCAAGGTCGTGATGGAGGTGGGATCCTCCCCCAACACATTGTACTAGTGATCAAAACACTATTTCCCCCACAGAGAGGACTTACTTCAGTTGTTGACTCCTGGGGCACATGAAGAGGGATTGCCCCCAATGGTTATCGAGCAGTCAGTAGGGCAGCCACTGACCATTAACTTTATACCGAGCGAGAGTTCCAGTTACACGGGTCGCACTTAACAACAACAATAATGTTCTTGATACCAACAACCGTCTAGGCACAGTGTGGGCGAATCGTGTCCAAGTTAGGGATAGGGTGGCCGCGGGCAGGGCCAAGTGCCCAGTAGTCAAGCCAGCAGATTTAGTCCTGGTCGAACTCACATAAATTATTAGTAGACTGCACCTCCTAGTACCCCTACAGTGATAGAAGGTATGATTCTCCTATATAGTACTTGGTTAAAGGCATTGTTCGACTCTGGCACTTCACACTGTTTCATATTTAGTTTCTTAGCCTTTAGTCTGGGTTTGGTAGTGAATTTATCTTACCCCCCCCCCCCCATCTTTATTGGTCTCCCAGTAGATGGAGGCATATTCCTCGATAGGGTTTGCCGTAAGTGTGTCGTTATAGCTGGAGACTTCATCTTAGAATGATATGATCCTTATGGACGTAGATGGTTCGAAGTAATTCAGGGTATGTATTAGCTAGAATGTTTTAAAGCCACTATCGAATGTCATGGGCACAATGTCATGGTATCACTTCTAGATAGGTCTCGCCATCGTTTTAATGGTGAGCAGGGCGTCGGTTATCCCTATAAATTTTCCACAGTCCATGAGAAGATAAAGTATTTTGGTTGGATGAGCAGTATGGTGGCTCAAGACGAGCCAGAAGGTATTATTCTTGACTATCCCATGCTCCGAGAGTTCCTTAACGTATTTTCAAATGATATTCTCGGGTTGTCTCCTCGGAGAGAGGTGGACTTTACAATAAAGGTACATCATAGTGTGTCACCTATCTCAATCCCACGGCATAAAATATCCCCAATAGAATAATAGGAATTACGAGTTAGAGTAACTAACTCACAAAGGATTCATACGTCCAAGTGTTTCTCCATGCAGAGTTAAGATGGAGTCAACCGAGGACAGTCTCAGAGGTGCGCAGTATCTAGGGTTGGCTGGGTATTACCGTAGATTTGTACAGGATTTTTTAAGGGTAACAATGCCTCTCACAATGCTTTCTCTAAAGGATGTGCATTTCGAGTGGTTCAAGGACTGCGAGTTAGCATTTCAGGAACTGAAGGCCAGATTGACCTTCACGCTCATTCTTATTCTTTAAAAATGGGGCAAGGGGTACACAGTGTACTGCGATTCTTCAGGTTCAGGACTTCGAACAGTATTGATGCAAGACGGTCCGGTAGTAGCCTATGCATCTCACCAGTTGAAGGTGCATGAGAAGAACTACCCCGCCCATGACCTGGAACTAGCCGTAATGGTGTTTGCACTAAAGAGTTGGAGGTACTACTTATACGAGGAACGATTTGAAGTTTTTTCTGATCACTAGATCCTTCAATATATATTTACTCAGTGGAATCTAAAACTCCAATAAAAAAAGTGGATAGAGTTAATGTAAGATTATAACTTCTCACTAGAGTACGACCTAGGGAAGGCCAATATGGTAGCCGATGCTCTCAGTCAGAAATCTAGTCTCACGCTCGCAATAATGAAGTACCACTGAGTAAAAATGTCCAGGGAACTGCAGAGGTTCGACCTGCACATGTAATGGGGCTATGATAGAGCATATCTTTACGGTGTAGTGGCTCCCTTCATCCAACAGAGAGTATTAGAGGTACAGTCGTATGATCCTGAGTTCGCCCAGTATCGTGACCACATTTGGAATGGGGAAGTGTTCGACACCCTCACCCTAGACAACGACGATGGGGTGCGACACAAAGGGAGGTTGATTGTCCCCATCATTGAGGAGCTACAGGATGAGGTGATGGTAGAAGCCCATCACTCACATTTTAACATACACCCTAGTGCCACCAAGATGTATAAGGACCTATACAGGGATTTCTGGTGGTCCGGCATGAAGAGAGATATGGCGAAGTATGCGGTTAAGTGCTACATATGCCAATAAGTAACAACTGAGCATAAGAAACTGGCAGGGCTACTGCAACCACTACCCGTGATCGAGTGGAAGAGGGAACACATAACGATGGATTTTGTTACAGATTTACCACGATCGGAGCGTGGTCACGATGCAGTATGGGTTATAGTAAATCGGCTCACCAAGTTTGCTCACTTAATGCCAATCAAGATCACAGACAGTATGACTAAGTTGGCAAGATTGTATATTTGGGAAATAGTCAGGTTTCATGGTGTCCCGCTATCAATCGTATTAGACAGGGATACCTAACCGATTTTGGAAGAAGTTTTAACAGGAGTTGGGTACAGAACTAAACATGAGTACGTCTGGCCATTTTGAGATCGATGGGCAGTCAGAATGGATAATACAAATCTTAGAGGACATATTGAGAGCTTACGCACTTGACTTCCAGGGCAATTGGGTAGAAAACTTGCATCTGGTAAAATTCACCTACAACAACAGCTATTTGGTAAGTATTAAGATGGCCCTCTCTACGAGAGGTCATGCCGTTTGCTAGTTTGTTAGGCAAAAGTGGGAGAAAAACACTTCACCAATTCAGATTTGATCCAGGAGATGACGGATAAGGTATGAATAATTCGCCAGAGAAAAATGATGACACAAAGCCAGTAAAATAATTATGTCGACAACTGACGAACACACTTAGAATTTTGGGTGGGCGATCACATGATGTTCAAAGTGAGAGTCAGAATCGAGAGAAAGTGATTCAGGCAGAAGGGGAATCTAGCCCCACATTATATTGGCCCCTTTGAGACCCTCAAACATATTAGAGATGTGTCGTATCGATTAGCATTACCCCCATAGTTGTCCTAGGTACACAATGTGTTCCATGTATCCATGCTAAAGAAATATCTCCACGATCCCCTCTATCTTATCAATTGGAACCTTATTGAGTCGTTGGAGGACGTCACATTCCCCACTAGGATGATATCCATCTTAGACCATGAAGAGAGGGTCCTCTGCAATAAAGTAATTCCGTTAGTAAAGGTCCTTTGGGAATTTTAAGGTGTTGAAGGTGCTACTTGGGAGCGCGAGTCAAAGATGTGAGAGAAATATCTGAAACTCTTTATTTAGTCACTTGTCTGATTTTAGGGACGAAATCCATTAAAGGGGAGATTATAATGCCCTACCCAATATTGTATCTCTTTTCGTGTAATTCGAAATCATGAGAATTTAAATAAAGGGAATCATTTTTTAAAGAGATTATATCCTTTAAATCGGTTTGGTTTGATGACTCTTCCATGAATTTAAGATATTATTGGGCTAATGTGTAAAACTTAGAAAACCCAGTGCTTCAAACGAGTTTAGAGTCATTCAAATGACTTTCTTATATCACTCGAATGAGTGATTTAGTCGCTACTAACAAACTTCAAGTGACCTAGGGAAAGGATTACAGTAGCATATTACGAGAAGGGGACATCGAATGAGAGGTTATCGTCGTTCGAATGAGTTTGATCTCGTTCGAGTGACCCGAATGGAGTAAGAATCTGACGAGTTTCATGTCATCATTTAAGCCTTAGATGTGGAAAAATTTTCATCTTCTTGGAGCCTACGAATCTGATGAGTATTATGGAGTATTTTATATGTTTTAAAAGGGTTTTATGTTGGTTATAAAAGAGAGACATGGGAGGGTGAAATACCACCACCATTGTCATCTTCTTCCACTCTCTCAAGAGCTTCTACACTCATCCACATTCCCTAAAGCTTTTTTTCTCCATTTTTTAGTAGTGCCAACTACTCTCACACCATAAAATACCCATTTCTACACATTTTCACTAATTTCCAAGCTCTCTTCTTAACGAAAGAGGTAGTGGAGCACTCTTGTAGAGAAACTTTGGTGGAGCTTTGGAGAATCTAAGGCATTGTGGAGCTAGAGTCTTGGAGCTTAGGATTATAGGAGCTTTCAAGTCACCCATTGATAGTTCTCCTCTTAAAAAGAAAAGGTAGGATTTCTTTCTAAACTTTCAAGGTTCTTCTAACTATGAAATTGGTGTAGGAAGTGCTAGATGAAGTTTCATGACGAAAATATATAGTTTTATTCATAATATTTTGTCTTGAAAAAATAAAATATTTTCAAAACAAACCCTAAATGGGTCTTTTATATACATAACAAAAATGGATTTTTTATACCTTGATAATTGGAAGAAAGCATGTGAAATTTTAAAGCTATCAGTTATGTAGAATAAATGCATGATTGAGGTATTTCTAGGTTGAAAACCTCCCATAAACATGTAGGGATATATAGTATGTTAACATGTGATAATATAGGCTTAAACAATCATGTCAAAATGAGTTTTGTCTCTAAACTAACAAGTAAAGAAAAACAACCCCAAACTTATTAGGACTTAATATGGTGGAAATGAGATAAATGTTGGAATTTACATGAAATGATAAGATAAAACTATGTGAAAATAGTCTTAAGCATATTGAACATTTTTTTATGTGGAAAAATATAAAATGGAAGGATATGGTTTTGATCGTGAAATGATTAACTTAGTATTGTGAAAATAGTTAACTTTTGTGGCACTAACGAATAGAAGTAAATGGATGTTTTTCACAAAATATAACAAAGAAGGGTAAAAAGGGGATTTTTATAAAATTTAGGATCCTAAGGGTTAGGCCTCTCTCGAGACCTCACCGGTCTAATTTTGGGTGAAAATGGATCAAAGATGAGTTTTTGGGATGATTGCTAAAGTAATGATGCCTCAAACCCATGGAAGATGAAGATGATGAAAAGGGAAATAGAATAATGTGGACATTGGATAAATGTTAAACACATAAAAGATTAAGACTCGGATGACACCAAAAAAATTAAGGAGGGACTAGAACCCTTGGGTGAAAGTCCCAAAACTATTGGTCAGAGCATATGGTGGCGCCACCAGTGGTGAGGAGCCCGTTAAAGCTCGCGGTACTAAAGAAAAGAAAACTTAATGGTTGTATGGATGATTTATGTAAAAAACCCAAGTAAAATAATAACTAAGACTAAAGGGTAAATGGTAAAAGATGAATAATTAATCTTGAAACCCGGTAAAGGGTAGTAAAAATGGATTGAGTGTGAGCATGAGCTTATCGCTCGGGCGCATGGCATATAGTTGCATTACGAATAATTAAATTGTCTAGGTTTTTCATAATTGAATAAAATACTCATTATATGTTTAGTAATTCGTAGAAAAAGTATTGCCTAGTATTAATCCCCCGGTGAGCTTTTGCTCACACCTACTTTTCTTTATGTTAAAAACCCCACCCCAAGTACTGCAAGTAGGAATGTAGGACGGGATGTGAGTAAATCCCAGGGGGTGACCAGCATCGTTAGAATGCTATGTAGTAATTTTGAAACATTGGACTTTTGATATTTGTACTTTGGACATTTGGACTTTATTTGGGCCTTGGCCATAATTTGTAATAATATAGGATGGTGTGACTTGTTTTAGTTTAATTAGCACTATAACTAATCTCATAGTGGCCACCTTTTCTTAAAATATAAATACAAATTTAAAGCACTAAACTTATGAGTCAAATTTAAAGGTTTTTCTTAAATAACTTGGCTAAATCCTCCCCATCCCCCTTTTAGCTCCTTGGCTCGGTGACCCAAAACAAGGTCGGGGCATTACAGATAATTTTTCAACTACACAATGCAAATATACTCTTCGTGTAGATAAATCAATTTTCTTCGAAATTGCATTTTTTCATGTATTTTAAATGTGAGTGTTCTTGGTTATGACAAACATACTTAGGGTTTTGCAAAAACTAATTTTTAAAATATTTTTCGGCAAAACTGGACAAAAATCTTTGGACATTCTCACGGGCTTCTTCGCCGTAGCAACGAATTTCTTAGTTACAGTGAAATCCATCGAAGACTGCCTTTTGTCCTATTCTTTTTCCTTGGAAGATCGCCCGACTTCATCACTTTAGGATCGCCACGATGAAGAATTTCTTCGCCTCAGCGACTCCGTCAGCGATCGAGTCTGCTAGCATCAAAAGCACTTTTTAGTGAGATATTTTCTTAAGATCTCATTCCTTAGTTTATGTTCCAAGTACACCTTTTCGGTTGATTTAACCTTAGATGGAACTACTTGACATCTTAAGAGTTTGACACTTAACCTATGAGCCTCTTAAACAATTTTAAGCCTAAAGCTATATAGTTATGTTCTCAAAACTATAGTTATATGCTCAACACTCTTCTAAATCAAGAGTGAGAGCCTTGAAAAATCTTTTAGCTCATGAAACATTTCAAATATTTTAGAGCAATATTTTCAATCCTCTTCTTTGAGTCCTTCAATCCATTGATTTTGGGGTTTTCGCTTTGTGAAAATCTTAGAGATTTATTTACTCATCTTTATGTTCAAAATTAGTGTTATAAACTTTGTGTTTATGAGTAGATATTTTCTCTTCTTTGGCTTGAAAAATTTATTTTGAGATTTAGAGTGTCATACCCTTATAATACACCAAACCAACCTTTTAGGATTCCCTCAAAATTCTTGATGTATCTTTTTGGGTTGATTGGAGGTTTCATTTTTGGAACAAGTTGATTCTACTTTAAAAAAGAAATTTTTGGCATAAGATTTGACAACATTGGTTGCGAACCAAAATCAGTGTGGCGTCCTTTAGTTATCAGCGCTCTCCGCGGAGGATATGGTGTGAAAAAGTTTCTAGTCAATCATTGAATCGTGTGGTTATAAGTCTTTATCCTCTCGTTTTAATGCTCTACCATAGTGTATTTTTCATTCTTATCGACTTGAGATTTTTCCCATTAGTGGGTTTTTTCCTCGTACGCCATGTCTTATGCTTATTTGACTCTTTCGTATTTTTAAGAATCATTGTCTTAATTAAAGAAGATAATATTTAGATTCTAAAATCTAGTAAAATATTTTTATCACAATGAATTTAGGATTGTAAACCCTTTTGCAATAATACGTTATTGCTTTTTTTTTTCTTGAATTAAGTGAATTAATTTTTATTTGTGTAGTTATCGCCTAGAGGCACACTCTTAATATTTGTATTATTCACCACCGCATTGAATACACAAGAGAGAAATACATTCACAGTCGAAGTATGTCACTCACTATAGGTATTAAAACACTATAAATACTTGTGTCGTTATTATTATAACGTGTGTCTACCTTCTCCTAGTTTTAGGAAACTTATTTTATGTGGATGAGGTGAGAATCAATTTCAACCCCATTACTTTCAAAACCCTTAACTTGTTTATGTAGAGAAGAAGCACACAAATAGTAACTCAAAAGTTATGGACACAATGTCTCAAAGGCCTAAGTTATTCGTGTCCACAAAAATAAGTAAAAAATAAGTCTATCTAAAATATATAGCTGAAAAGGTGGTTTTCACAAAGTTCAAGGAAGAATAGTGTAAAGGGTTTGGTTAACTTTTGCAATAAATGTTCTTCATATTTTTCTATACCCAAAGGTGTTACCATCGAACCCATATTTGTTGCAGCGGAGCCCTATTATGCTAAACTTAACCGGTCACGCCGATGACCAAAACAATTACCTTTTTACAATTGTGCACACCGCGCTAGGAAAGCTTCACTTTGTTGCACCAAACTTAGGCAAATTTTTTAAAATATGTTGAATTTAAAACCAAGTATTATAAATACAGAAGAAGAATATTTTCAAATTATGTTTTTATATGAATTGTATATGTCATATGTATATGGAAAATCTAAAAAACAACGTCAAATACACATATAAGTTTAACACATTTTTTAATTTAAGAGAATCTAATTTTTGTTGTGTTAAACCGTGGGGTTTTAAGTAATCTAAGGCTCTTACCTTTATTCTGAAGTGGATTTTGTGAAACCTCGCTTATTTAATATGATGGGTGGCTAACCCTATACTAAAATACAACAGGAGTCTCAAGTGTATCATTCTCAGCACCAACTGTCGAATATAATTATAACCGGTAACCAACCTATATGAAATAAACAGGTGCCAATTTTTTTTATATAATGTACCGACAAAAAATCATTCATTTACTACGAAGCATAAGAAATAATAGACAAATAAAGGAATATATCATTAACATGCTAATAGTGTACATACAAAATAATCTTCCCGAATATGCTGTCGGGAAACAAACCATACAACATCAAAAGACAACTATATAAGACATCAACATAAAAGACCTTTGGGTATACACACCCGATTTATAATTGCGAATTCTTAACTAGATTACAAAAAAAGGTGCGTCTATAACAAAAATCCTATAACATCCCATACATGCTACATCTCCCAAACTCTAAAACATATAACCATCATGGGCGTCCTTGCGGAGGAACACCTATAATAGACACAATATACATATAGCAAGGGAAAGATATAAACGGGTCAGAGCCCTGGGTTTGAAATTGTTGCAAGTGAATTAAATGCATAATAATTAAATATGCAAGATTTCATAATTGATGTGGAGTTGCACTCCCTTGAGACTCAACCTCCCCTTTCAGCTACAGAGCGCACCTAAATGTACACATAACTATAAAGTTAAGCTACCCAACTAAATCTACGAACTGTACACCCTCAAGACTATACATAACTCCCAAGCGTGTAACTATAACCTAGCATCAGTTAGATGACATTTCCCTTTTATTATGTAAATTAAAATACCCCATGTACTGATGACCAAACATTTCCCCACTTCCAATATAGCGCTAGGTTTCGTGCGTGGGATGTCTCGCAAGCAAAATAAAAACAAAGAACCCCCCCGATACACTACTACCTAACATGGTTAGTCGTGGAAATCCGTCAGGCCCTCAGTCCATAGTATGTACTCCTAAATTCTAGTCTATAAACATCAAAGAATACATACCCAATCTCGTGCTAAAAAGGGGTAATACATATCTCACATATCATATAAGTATGGTAATGCATAACACACATCGTACACGTATACTAACAGTCTCTACAATGCTATCAACTTCCAGGGAATTACTCGCTTATCATCCTGGGTTACTGTAATACCCCGTATTTCTATGGTATTTAATTATGGGATTAATTAAATTAAATTGGGAATTAAATTAAATTGGGATAAATTAATTTACTATTAATCCAGATTTTAATATAAATATTTACTAGCGTGCCGAGAGTTAGTAATTATATGTCGAATATTACTGGACAAGTAAAGTAATATATGAGAGTGAATTTATTAGAAATTATAGAGAGTGAATAATACGACAATTTTAGAAATTAAGTCGGGACGCGCATGTGTCGTGTCAGGACTAAATTAATGGAATAAAAAGTAATTTTATTATAAGTCACCTGTATGGTCATTTCGAGTGCGCAAATGTATCCGGAAGGGTTGAAATAGTCAAAAAAGTGTACCCGGGGGTTTAGTTTGGATCTCGAAACATTTTTAGGCCTAACCAGTAACTCGGGAGGGAATTTTAGTAATTTTCAATTTTAAGGCTTAATTATGGAGAAAAATTGAAGGATTATATCTGATGGGAGTTAGAGTCCTCGAGGATTAGAAATTGTAGAGTTGCAGAGAGGCTAAGGAGAGAACCACCATTGCCAAATTTCACCACCAACGCGTAGATCGGGGAACGAGGGACGCAACCATACTCATCAACACCAGCGAATCAGACCTTCATCTATGAGGCAAGTATCTATCTTGCCGTAATCTTGGTTGATATCACACCCATGCTAGTGTAGGAGGAAAATATTTATGTTTCAATAAAAGATAATTGGTGTTTGGGACAAATTATTGAAAATTGCAGAATAGAAATCATGTTAGGATGATTACTTGTTGAATTTAGATTGGTGAAAACGAAATTGATATCCAGTAGAGATAGGAATATGTTATTCAATGAATTTCTTGGGAAATTAAATAAACTAGGGTTACAGACATATTTTGAATTTAATTCAGTTGGTGATGGTTATTGATGATTTAAGAGGAAATTTACGTTAGAAATTGTCTATTACTGTTTATGTAATGTTCCTTATAGTTGGTTGAGAGTTTGGGACTCGTTAATGGCGTTTTGGGTAATGTTTATGGAGGAAACCCGTAAGTTAGAATTACAGAATCTGGGCAAGAACTGCTTGATCGATCGATCGACTCAAGAATGTCGATCGATCGACGATTCGATTGATCTCATCGATCGATCGACCCCTCCTGGAAATTGTATATTTTTCCTTTCTCTTTTAATTTGATTGAAATGCACAGGAGCCCTCGGATATTATTTAGAGATCATAATGGGTCATGGGGAGGACCAGTAGGGTCTAAGTAGGTTCCGATAAGTGTAATTTTATATGATATGTAACCGTGGGATAACAGGGGCATAAAATTTGATAGAAATCGTGCGTACGTTAAGTGAGGTATTGGGAGACTCAAGAAAGACTTAGAGCAGTATGTTGGTGAGGGTACACATACTGAATTTACATCTAGTATGAGAAAATACTTCGAGGGCCGAGAAGTACTTATGAAATGGAGACAATTGAGAATAAAAAGAAATGGATTAATTATACGTAGGATTTGGGTGATTTGTGCCACTTATGGTTAACATATTATTATGGGTCGTGGGCGAACCTAATTGACATATGTGAATATATATATATATATATATACTGAGTGCTTGTGTATAATGTATATATCTGTGTATAATCATACCCGCGCTACTTGCTACCATGGAGGTTGCCACGCCGGGACAGTCCTATCTCGATGGGACCTTTACGGGGGATATTGACTCGTACTCTAGAACATAGGATTCCTTGGTACAGGCTATCTAAGAATGATAGTCAGACGGTCCTAAGAGATGTGAGGGTATGTGCTGACCTCTTAGTGACTTGGAACTTTGCTTCGCCTCCATTATGTGTGTATTGTGTTAATACAATTCGAGAGTGGTTCCGAACTAGTATTTCCCTTTGTACGAGAGATACGGGGACTTGATAGCAGAGTATGCCAGCACCATAGATTTTATGTTGGGTGACGATTAGTATATATATTGTAGGAGTGATTAGTATATATATATACATATACCTTAAATCCTTCTACTGTGCGTATATGTAGATAACTATTGAATAAATGCTCCTAATTATGGTAAGTGCTTGGAAATTCACAACAATATTGAGAAATACATAATAGACTTAAATAATCCTTAAGAAGTGGCTATCTTAAATAAATCATAGACATACGATCTCGCAAATTAAAATTTATGGGAGGAGGATTGGGTTAGACTTATGAGTCATTTTAGTAGTACGATAGGCGTGCACACTAGATGAGAGGTGAGAATTCTCAAAAGAGTGTCGCGTACTAACATGTTTGTCGTATCAACTAGTAAGAATTTTAAATACTTGTTAAACCATTTTTAAATCTATTTTACACTCGGGCTCTGACCCATTTTTTGTCATTTTCTTCCTTCTCTTGTATATATATATATATATATATATATATATATATATATATATATTACAGGTGCCCAGCCATAGGGGCGTTAGGCCTAGATCTTTGGACCATTGATGTGCTGCAGCTAGTGTGGAAGTTGCAGTTCTTTGCTGTAGACGACTTCATCCTTGTCTTCTCATTCTCCTATTCTAGTCATCTCTAGTTAGGGCATGTGTCGCCCATTTCCATATTTCTTTTAGTTCGGATAGAGACTTGTACTCTTTATTATTTCAGTATTCATCTATTGTTGGGATTGTTTTACTTATTGCTTTGTCTTGCGATTGGGATTAATTATTTGGATTGATTTATCTAGCTTGGTTATTTCATTCCGATGGTTTGGTTTTAATATTAGTATTTGTATTCATGAAAATGGTTTTATAGTTAGTAATAACAATCGGACTTAAATTATAAAACTAAATGTTTTGGCACTTAGCTTAATTAATGATTAGGTGATTAATAAAGAAAATTGTTTTGCGACGGTGATGCTAAGAATGAACCAACCGGGTACGTTGAATTAATTTAATAAAGAACTGATCACTCGACATTTAATTAAGCAGGGTATCACAGGTAGTATCAGAGCTTCATATTCTAGAGTCCTTTAGGATCTGTACGACTTATTATGCTTTTAGCTTAGCATCCTTTGATAAAGAGCCCTATTTTTAGGACTATTGTATTCTTGTTCATACAATTACGTCTTCAGCTATTTAAGATTTAATAATAACTGTGGACTAATAACTTTCCTTCTCATTTCAGATGCCTTCGAGACGAGCATCCCGAGACAGAAATGGCCAGCTCGAGTGGCCAGCAACTCAAGCTCAGGGAATGATAAACGCAACTGAGGTCGCTGGTATAGTTACTCATGTGGTGAATGCAGCGTTAGCGGTGGTACAGCGGGACATCCAGAGGCGATAACGTTAATAACATGGGTTTAGGCAATAACGTCAGTGTCAACACAACTTCCCACAACACGGGAGAGGGTTAAGGATTCCTTTCAGAAGGCACATCCTCCGGAGTTCTCGGGCAGTTCTGACATTGTCATCGCTAGACAATGGAGAGAAGGACATCCAGAGGCATCTACGAATGTATGAGTGCACGGACATGCAAAGACAGTTTCTGGCTTCCTTCAAGCTAGTGGGGGCGCTTTGTAGTGGTGGGAATACACCACCACATTGGAGGATGGGGAAAACATGTCGATTCATACTTTTTGGGTGCAATTTTCTGGCAAATATTTTCCCTCCGCCGTGCAGACATAGATGAGGCAGAAATTACTGAATCTTAAGCAGGAAAGTATGACGATTGCAAAGTATGAGGAGGAGTTCACAAGACTTCTCACTATAGTGCCGGATGAGGTGCCTACCAAGGAGAAGAAAACCTTGATGTTCATGGATGGGCTGACCTGGAAGATTCGTCAGCATGTCATAGGTAATCTGTCGTTGGGTACTTTCACTGATGTACTCAACACCGCTCTGTTGCATTGCGAGGATCACTGCTTCCATCAGTAGGGAAATAAGCGATCAGGGTAGTCTAGCTAGCAGGGCCGGACAGGAGGTAGTAGTGCCGATGGGGCACCAACAGTTCAGAGACAGGTCCGTCACAGTGAGCAGAGTTCCCATCAGGGGGACCCTGCCAAGCGATTTTGATTTGGTGATTCCAGGCGGGGATATAGGGGGTTTCGATAGGGCCAGTCTAGTCAGCATTGTCACCAGGGCCCACATCGTTACCACCAGGGCCAGTTGGGCCAGCAGCAGGTCCAACAGGGTTATTAGCAGGGATAATGGAGGGTTGGTAACGGCCATCAGGGACAAAGGTGAGAAAACTTCCAAGGCAAATGTTTTGGTTGTGGAAAGGATGGACATAGACGTCAGGATTATCCCGAGGGGGATAGGGCCCCACGGCAGCAGGGTGGCCGTCAGGAGCCATAGAGATCGATCTTCCTCTCTGCCCTCCTAGCACCACCCCATATGCCAGCCTTACCATCCATCCCAGCTATCCCAGTTCATCAGGGACAATTGCATTATAGACGAGTTAATATCATCTACCAATAAGCTGCACCGCAGATGTCGCCCGCAGTTGAGGGTAAGTTCCCTATCCATGGTACTGTGGGGTGCATTTTATTTGACTTAGGGCATCACACTGCTTCATAGCTGCTAGTTTTTCATGGGCCACGGGGTTGTTAGACTCGGTAAAGAGTACAGTAACATGTGTAGACTCATCGTTGGGTAATGGGTCGTTGATTTTCTTTATATGTCGGGGAGTAGGCATAGAGATTGGGAGTTTGATTTTTCCTGAAGACATGTTAGTCTTAGATATGCATGAGCATGATGCCATTATTGGCATGGATTGGCTTGGTGCTTATAGAGCCATGATAGACTGTTTCAGTAGGAGTATTATTTTTGTTATTCCGGGCCAGGAGATGTTTTTAGTGGCGATGCCTCATCCTGAGGGCGAATCGTCCACCCATTTATACTATATAGAGGAGGAGACCTCTAAGGAGATAGTGATTCCTATTAATTCGATTCCTGTAGTTTTCAAGTTTGCCAACGTGTTCCATGATATACCGGGACTACCGCCTAACAGATAAATAGATTTTGTTATAGATTTTATGTTGGGCACTCAGCCAATAGCCCACCCATCGTACTATATGGCTCTAGCTGAGATGAGGGAGTTACAGGATCAAATTGAGAAGCTGTTGGGACTGGTCTTCATTCGAAGGAGTACCTCGACTTAGGGTGCTCCCATTCTATTTGTAAAGAAGAGAGATGGTTCATTGAGGTTGTGTGTGGACTACCGTGAATTGAATAAATTCACGATATGGAATAAGTATCTGTTGCCCCGAATTGATGACTTATTTGACCACGTGCGAGGATCTACCTTCTTCTCAAAGATAGATTTGAGATCGGGATATCACCAGCTACAGATTAGGAAGGAGGACATGTCGAAGACTGCTTTCTTGACGAGGTATGGGTCTTACGAGTTCCGAGTCATGTCATTTGGAATGATAAATGCTCCAGCCGTATTCATGGACTTATTGAACCGGGTGTTCAGAGAGCTCTCAGATTATTTTGTCATTGTCTTCATAGATAACATCTTGATTTATTCCCAGACTGAGGAGGATCATGCCGAGCATTTGAGACGAGTTCTTCAGACTCTACGAGAGCATCAGTTGTATGCCAAATATGAGAAGTGCGGGTTTTGGCTATGAGAAGTCTAGTTCTGGGGGCACATTATTCCCGCCAGGGGGAAATCAGTGGATTCGAGAAAGGTGTCCGTAGTGAGGGAGTGGGGGAAGCTCACGACACCGACAGAGATTCGTAGTTTCTTGCGATTGGCAGGGTATTACAGGCGGTTCATTCGAGGATTCTCGAAAATAGCGGGTCCATTGACTAATCTGACTCGCAAGGGGGTACCATACGTATGGGATGATGCTTGTTAGTTGGATTTCGATGTGCTAAAGTATAAGTTGACTTCAGCGTCAGTCCTCGCTTTACCCAGGCCAGGAGTGGAGTACATGGTGTATACTGGTCCCTCTTTACAAGGACTCGGGGGATTACTTCAGCAATAGGAACAGGCTATAGCTTATGCCTCCCGCAAGCTTAAGCCTCACAAGAGGAATGACCCCAGCCACTAATTGGATCTAGCAGCCATCGTGTTTGCCCTACGGATTTGGAGACACTACTTATTCGGGGAGAAGTTTCCCCTGTTCACAGACCACAAGTCACTGCAATACTTGTTCACTCAGCAGGAGTTGAACATGCGTCAACTTTGGTGGCTTGAGTTTATGAAAGATTACTAGTTTGAAATATAGTAACACTCAGGGAAGGCTAACATAGTTGCTGATGCATTGATCCGTAGGCTAGTAAGTGAGGTGGACGATGTGTGGAAGGTGAACTGGAAAAAGTTGGGACATGAGGAGGTAGTGGCTCGATCCTTTATATAAGTTATGATAGTCACACCAGAGATTGTTACGAGGGTGATCCAGGCCCAATCAGATGACTCATTTTTCTAGGATCAGGTTGTACGGCTTCTAGTCGAGGGCGCAGAGTACTACTCAGTAGGTTCAGATGGAGGATTGAGATTCAATGGGTGGTTAGTGGTCCCAGAGGGTGAGGACTTACGTCATGCAGTGATGATGCAATCGCACGGGTCCAGATTTGCGATACATCCCAGAGGGGATAAAATGTATCAAGATATGAGGTGCCAGTACTGGTGGAGTGGTATGAAGAAGGATATTGCAGAGTTCATGTTGAAGTGTGCCACCTGTCAGCTGGTGAAGGTGGACCATCAGAGACCACCAGGATTACTTCAGTCGCTAGAAATACCTACATGGAATTGGGAGAGCATTTCCATGGATGTCATCACTGGGCTGCCTATATCACAGCGGGGTCACGATTCTATTTAGGTAGTGGTGGATCGTTTGACCAAGGTAGCTCATTTTTTGCCAGTACGGACAGACTACACTACGGAACAGTATGCCCAATTATTCATTGATGAGCTAGTGAGGTTGCATGGGGTGCCCCTGGATATCGTGTTCGACAGGGATAAGATTTTTATGTCATGCTTGTGGGAGAGATTTCAGGAGGCCATGGGTACCGATCTGTGGTTGAGTACGATATATCACCCCCAGACAGATGGACAGACTGAGCGTACTAATCGAATGATGGAGGACATGCTACGCATGTGTGTCCTTGATTTTGAAGGAGGATGGGAACAGTACCTTCCTCTGGTAGAGTTCGCTTATAATAACTCCTACCAGTTTACGATTGACATGGCCCCTTTAGAGGCATTGTATGGCAAACCTTGTCGTTCTCTTACTTGTTGGCTAGAATTGGGGGACAACAAGCTACTTGGGCCAGATGTAATTCAAGAGACGTTAGCTACGGTTAAGTTGATCAAGAGTCACATTCGGGTAGCCCAGGACTGGCAGAAAAGCTATGCTGATGCAAAGTGATCTTTCAGGGATTTTGGCATGGGAGACCAAGTATTGCTGCGAGTATCTCCTATGAAAGGAGTAATGAGGTTCTGGAAGAAAGGGAAATTGGCTCCGAGCTGCGTAGGACCATTTTCCATTATCGAGAGGACTGGGCCAGTGGCATACAGACTTGGGCTGCCGGAGTACTTGCACCGTATCATGATGTGTTCCACATTTCGTCGTTTAGGCAGTATCTTTGGGATGATTTGGCCCATACTCATATTGCAATAGATGAGATTGATTTGCATCCCGACAGTTCTTATGAGGAGAGACCAGTGGCTATCCTAAACCATAACGAGAGGAAATTGAGGTCGAAGTTAGTCCCACTTGTAAGAGTTCAGTAAGAGCACCATAATGTAAATGAGTCCACTTGGGAGCGCGAGACAGATATGCGCAAAAAGTATACGGAATTGTTCCTACTAGGTATGCCTTATTTTCCAAATTTCGGGACGAAATTCCGTTATTAGGGGGGAAGTATGTAATACCTCGTATTTTTATGGTATTTAATTATGGGATTAATTAAATTAAATTAGGAATTAAATTAAATTGAGATAAATTAAATTAATATTAATCCGAATTTTAATATAAATATGTAATACCATGACGAGAGTTAGTAATTATATGTCGAATATTACTGGACAAGTAAAGTAATATATGAGAGTGAATTTATTAGAAATTGTCGAGAGTGAATAATACGACAATTATAGAAATTAAGTCGGGACGCGCATGTGTCGTGTCGGGACTAAATTAATGGAATAAAAAGTAATTTTATTATAAGTCGCTCGTATGGTCATTTCAAGTGCCCAAATGTGTCCGGAAGGGTTGAAATAGTCAGAAAAGTGTACCTGGGGGTTTAGTTTGGGTCTCGGGATATTTTTAAGCCTAACCGGTAACCCGGAAGGGCATTTTACTAATTTTCCATTTTAAGGCTTAATTATGGAAGAAAATTGAAGGATTATATCTGACGGGAGTTAGATTCCTCGAGGATTAGAAATTGTAGATTTGCATAGAAGCTAAGGAAGGGAGAAGAGAGAAGACTCCAAAGGAGAGAACCACCACCTTTGCCAAATTTCACCACCAATGTGTAGATCGGGGAACGAGGGACGCAACCATACTCATCAACACCAGTGAATCAGACCTTCATCTATGAGGCAAGTATCTATATTGTTGTAATCTTGGTTGATATCACACCCATCCTAGTGTAGGAGGACAATATTTATGTTTCAATAAAAGATAATTGATGTTTGGGACAAATTGTTGAAAATTGCAGAATAGAAATCATGTTAGGATGATTCCTTGTTGAATTTAGATTGGGGAAAAAGAAATTGATATCCAGTAGAGATAGGAATATGTTATTCAATGAATTTCTTGGGAAATTAAATAAACTAGTGTTAAAGACATATTTTGAATTTAATTCAATTGATGATGATTATTGATGATTTTAAGAGGAAATTTTCATTAGAAATTGTCTATTATTGTTTATATAATGTTCCTTATAGTTGGTTGGGAGTTTGGGACTCTTTAATGGCATTTTGGGTAAGGTTTATAGAGGAAACCCGTAAGTTAGAATTGCAAAATCTCGAAAAGAATTGCTTGACCGATCGATCGACCCCTTTTCATCGATCGATCGACCCCTCCTGGAAATTGTATATTTTTCCTTTTTCGGTTAATTCAATTAAAATGCACAGGAGCCCTTGGATATTATTTAGAGATCATAATGGGTCATGGGGAGGACCAGTAGGGTCTAAGTAGGTTTCGGTAAATGTAATTTTATATGATATGTAACCGTGGGATAACGGGGGCATTAAATTTGATAGAAATCGTGCGTATGTTAAGTGAGGTATTGGGAGACTCAAGAAGACTTAGACCAGTATGTTGGTGAGGGTACACCTATTGAATTTACACCTAATATAAGAAAATACTTCGAGGGGCGAGAAGTACTTATGAAATGGCGACAATTGAGAATAAAAAGAAATGGATTAATTATACGTAAGATTTGGGTGATTTGTGCCTTTTATGGTTAAAATATTATTATGGGGCGTGGGGCGAACCTAATTGAGATAAGTGAATATATATATATATATATATATATATATATATATATATATATATATATATATATATATATATATATATATATATATATATATATATATATATATACACCGAGTGCTTGTGTATAATGTATATATCTGTGTATAATCATATCCGCGCTACTTGCTATCACGGAGGTTGCCGCGCCGGAACAGTCTTATCTCAATGGGACCTTTATGGGGGATATTGACTCGTACCCTAGAACATAGGATTCCTTAATACAGGCTATTTGAGAATGTTAGTCAGACGATCCTAAGAGACGTGAGGGTATGTGCTGACCTCTTAGTGACTTGGAACTATGCTTCACCTCCATTATGTGTGTATTTTGTTAATACAGCTCGAGAGTGATTCCGAACTAGTATTTCCCTTTGTTCGAGAGATACGGGGACTTGATCACAGAGTATGCCAACACCATAGATTTTATGTGGGGTGCCGATTAGTATATATAATGTATGAGTGATTAGTATATATATATATATACACACATATACTTGGAATCCTTCTACTGTGCGTATATGTAGATAAATATTGAATAAATGCTCCTAATTATGGTAAGTTCTTGGAACTTCACAACAATATTGAGAAATACATAATGGACTTAAATAATCCTTAAGAAGACAGTATCTTAAATAAATCATAGACATACGATCTCGCGAATTAAAATTTATGGGAGGACGATTGGGTTAGACTTATGAGTCATTTTAGTAGTACGATAGGTGTGCACACTAGATGAGAGGTGAGAATTCTCAAGAGAGTGTCGCGTACTAACATGTTTGTCATAGCAACTAGTAAGCATTTTAAATACTTGCTAAACCATTGTTAAAGTTGTTTTACACTCGGGGTCTGACCCGTTTTCTATCATTTTCTTCCTTCTCTAGTGTGTGTGTGTGTATATATATATATATATATATATATATATATATATATATATATATATATATATATATATATATATATATATATATATTAAAGGTGCCCAGCCACAGGGGCGTCAGGCCTAGATCTTTGGACCATCGACGTGTTGCAGCTAGTGTGGAAGTTGCAGGTCCTAGCAGTAGACGACTTCATCATTGTCTTCTCATTCTCCTATTTTAGTCATCTCTAGTTAGGGCATATGTCACCCATTTCCATATTTCTTTTAGTCCAGAGAGAGACTTGTACTCTTTATTATTTCAGTATTCATCTATTGTTAGGATTGTTTTACTTATTGCTTTGTCCTGCGATTGGTATTAATTATTTTGATTGATTTATCTAGCTTGGTCGTTTCATTCAGATGGTTTGGTTTTAATATTATCATTTATATTCATGAAAATGGTTTATATTTAGTAATAACAATCGGGCTTAAATTATAAAATTAAATGTTTTGGCGCTTAGCTTAATTAATGATTAGGTGATTAATAAAAAAAATGGTTTTGCGACAGTGATGCTAAGAATGAACCAACCAGACACTTTGAATTAATTTAATAAAGGACTGATAACACGGTATTTAATTAGGTGGGGTGTCGCAGTTACCAGCGGTCAGACTCTCACACCGACTTGGTATAGAACCAGATCACAAACGTATGGTAAGCGGTCATAGTTCCTTACCTAAAGGTAAGAAGAATCATAACCAAGACGTATTACCCCTACCTCACACGCGGTGAAATACTGGACGCTATGACCTGGGGACCGTACTCTCCCTGCTCCTCGAGCCATGGGAGCTTCCCACATCGCGCAACTTCCCATGATAGCACTAGAGGGGTATAAACCACGTACTATATATTACACGTCCAATATACAATCACATCATTTATACAAATTGTCACACTTTATAATGTATATACTTATATTACTAATCCTAGCTATATGTAAATATCACACCTTACACTAGCTAATGATCCACATAATCATCTCAAGTCTATCTCATAATTTACTCGTTTACTTGATTAATGATAAAAAAAAAATCACACCTATGATCATTCATCGATTTTACCCTTGTAAGGACCCAAGAGCTTTCGCTCATCAGCCCGTAACCCTCCTCGAAAGAATTCCCGTTCCTTGAATGATTTACAAAAACGAAGCAATATAATACCCTCTCAAATATGCCTCTATAATAGCCCTAAGGTAACCCCTCCATCGAGTCATATCATACCCACATTAGGCCCCATAAACATGTTTACACATTAACAAAATAAGGGGTTTCCTAAGTATTTAAATCCACTAAAGGAATAGCATCAGAATTCACAACTACAGTAACCGGACTGGACCGAAGGTCCCCAAAAATGAACCGGTTCGGTTATGAAAAATTGACAACAACTTTTAACTCCTGGACCAATCTGGTACCCTTTGAAAATGAACCGGCCCGGTTCAATAAAATTACTAAAAAACTCTTAACTTTCGAATCGATCCGATATCCTTTAAAAACGAATCGGTCCGGACTGCACAGTTCTGCATCCTATGAAATTTTTCCTAATTCTCCAAAAAACCCTTCTTCTACAATATTTCCCTTCATAATTCACCCAAAATATGAATTCGACCATGCCTGTACCTTCAAACCAATATACAGACAATAAAAAAAAAACTTCTACACTAAATTTTAGGGTTTAACATATATCTATAATATTACCAATTTTTTACCACAAATTATGAAATAGGTCACACAATTAATCATTTAGCAAGTTAATCCACTTGCCTCAAAGATTTTAGGGTCGGATTCTTCCTCAAAGTCACGGATTCTACAAGATTTCAAATAGTCTCAAGCTTCCTCTTCTTTCTCTTCTTCTCACGTCCTCTCTCTCTCAAATGTTTTTTCTCTTAATTGAAATTTATTAGTTTTCTTAGGCCTAATAACCCCCTATTATTAGAAATCCCATCTTTAAATGATAGCACACACATAAAAATAACTAGTATACCCCAGTTCGAGTCAAACTGGTAAAAAAGATTCCGAAACCCAAATAAAAACCCTAGGGCAGTCATTTTGACTTTCTCGGCCCTTCCGAAATCAACCGTGCCCTCTAAATTTTCATTCGAAACTCATAATATAAAAACCATCTCCCAACCTCAGATAATTCACTAAAATATGCCAGGGTTGTGAAATAACTAATTCCCGTCGCCAATACACATATATACGACGAAATTGCATAAAATAATATTATACTTACCATATCACTCTAGTAAATGTGTAGTTCTCGTACATAGTAACTATTCTAATCAAATCAATATTTATTATAAATCCTTATTTAGTTCTCAATTATATTAAATCACCCGCACCCGATAATTTAATATAAAATAAATATACAAAAGTAAGGGGTATTACAGCTTTTTCATTGGTCATGGCATGAGGTAGCTCTCAGATGAAGATGGAGAAGTTTTATCTTCAAATCTTAAACATTAAGATTTCTGGATAAAACTGGACTATAACTCAAAGTGTGTTTTTGTCAACGGAATCAAGACAACCAAATGAACCTGGGTCACATGTGTCTACATATACTCTTACGATCTCCTCAATTGTCTATTTCATGACAAAACATGCAAATAAAAGTATTACATATAAATGAAATAAATATACTACCTTTGGTACAACATATCCTATTAAAGTCATACAAGATAGAAAGATACACTCAGATGAATATCAAAATATTCCTCGACCATTAGGAACTCCTGAAACTTGTTGTTGTAAATCATTATCAAACACATCAAGATACCAATGTGTAATCAAATGACATGGAAACTGATTCCAATATACACCTTGAATTCCCCAATCCCTAAGTCCACAAGAAAAGTCATTCATTAGTAATTTAACATCCCAATAATAATTCTCAAGTTAGTGCAATCAATAAAACACACTTTGGTAAAATGGTCATAACTTAGTCTAGTGAGGTCCAAACAACGAATTATTTTTTTATTATATTCCTGACTTCCGTATCTTTATTTTGTTATATGTTCCAACCCCTAATTAGAAGTACACGATTAATGGTAAGCCCTTTAGGTGAAGTTAAATTCCAAGATTATTATTTTGGCATTGGAAAAGTCCTTATGAACCTAGCCATTTTGGTTGATGTGTCATTTATTATTATATTATTTTTAGGTTCATTATTGATTACTATACATGTACTTATTGATGTAGGTATGTTCTAAACCACCTATAAAAGTCTTAATAATGTATGAAGCAAGGTAGTTTTATGATCATTAAGAAATTTCTAAGAACTAGTGTTCTTGTTTATCTTCTCGGGAGACTATGGAAATATGATAAAAGGTTACACATAATGGTCTCAAGAACACAGACAAATTCTATAAAGATGGGGCTAAAGTTATATTAGGCCATTTGAAACTTAAGAGTACTCTTGATTCTTCCAATTATATTGAAGATCATTTACACTCAACGGTTGAATTCGATGAGGCTTTTGGAAAGGATTATAGAACAATTCTCTCTTGTTGTAATGGAAGAAAATGTGAGGGTGGTTTATTCTACAAAATATGTGTAACTCGAATAAACCTAAAAGGGGGTGGATAGGTTTTCAATGAGAATTATCATTAATTTTTTGGATTAGCTCAACTAAATTTTAGCATTACCTAATTAACACAAATCTAGGTGACAAATCTAAATAAATTTAATCAAATTAAACTAGTTAGGATCTAATCAAAGTTAATTAAGTGAAGTCAATTCAATAACGAATCATTTTGGTTCGAAACTTTGATTTAGGCAAGTGTGTGAAATCAAATGTGTATAAAAACAAATATCAACCACACAAAGAGGCATGAGATGATAATTATGAGAAAAAACTCCCATCTACGGGTAAAAAACCTCGGTGCATCCTAATCTCTCATTAGATTTGAAATTTTCCCTTATACAATGCAATATGGTACCTATCTCTTATCCCCAAATAAGAAGTTACGTATGGTCACTAAGACTTTCGCTCGTTCTAATGAGAACTTCATTCCGAACTCCATTGATCAGACATTATTGTCAATTTTATAAAATACCGCAAGGGCACAGGCTATTATAGAATAGCGAGTGTAAGTACGGGTCGAACCCACGAGGATTTATCAATTTTAATTATTAAAAGAATTGCAACTGTCCAACTAGATCAAATGGGGTAGAGAATAATTATAAATTACACTAAATAAAAGCAACTACGATAAATGAGAGTAACACAAGAGATTTATAAACAATTAGGAAATAATTAGGATTCGGGGTCCATTTATCATGTAACTAATATTGCACACTAATTTAATGTTGTCATTCCCTTTTTATAACTCAAATTAAACCGACTCTCGCCGTGTTAAATTCGGAAAATATGACGGTTATGTTCAAAATATTTTTAACGTCTCTAAAAGATGGCTAAAATCCCTATTCCCTTAGAAAATACAAGTTTTAAAGTTCGCAAATGTATTTAAGCATGGACTATCAAAACAATCAAAGTGCAAGCATAATCCATCAAAAACTACTATTTTTAAAACTCAAAACTTGATTTGACAAAACAATCTTGAAGGTTCTAAAACACACTCTCGTGTCGCTTTAAAATGAATACCGAATCTTTAATAACAATTAAAACAAGTAGGGAATAAACAACGATAAAATTAACGTGACAATAGTAGCTAACTATGAATCTATGATAAACTTCACCCTACTCCTAATATAAGAATCAAGCTACCATAATGAAAGAGAAATTGCAAGAATGAGTAGATATCTTCATTAATAAACCAAACTTACAAATAGTTCTCTCACAATAATCTTCAATCCTCTAAAAAAATGATAAAAACTTGGCCCTCAAATTTATTACAATCACTCAAAGTTGGTCCCCGAAATCACTACACCAAAAACAGGAATCTGGCACGATTTAAAACTGTGCCAGATCAAATCCGACACGATTTTGAACTGTGCCAGAATCAGGTGTTCCAAAATGGCAATTTTTTTCTGGCATGGCTCAAAAGTGTGCCAGATTTGGCCAAACAGGAACACTTCTAGCACACTTTTAAACCGTGCCAGAATTTGATATTTCTGGCACACTTTTGGCACTGTTTCTAATTGTGCCAGATTCAGCACAGCTTAAAAAAATTTGGTACAGTTCAAAACCGTGCCAAAATATGATACACTTTTGCCACGGTTTTGAACTGTGCCAAATTTTTTATAAAAAGAAAAAATAATAATTATTTGAAAGCACAAAAATTCACAAATTAAAAATATTGCACGTTGTTGATAAACTAATTTACATACAAACTTCAAAATATTACAAGTCTTTAATAGTTCACATGCCAAAAAAAAATGGGCAGAGTTTCCTCTATTTTCTGGACATTCCAAAACCTGCTAATACAAAACCTGCCTAACAAAAGCCCGCACGACCACAAAATATAACAATTAACTTACAAAATCCCGCACGACTATCAAAGTTAACAATAAAACTACAAAAGCCCGCACGGCCATAACACAAAAAATTGGAATCATGAATAAACCCCTTGTTGTAAACCATTGAGTTCTCTGTGTGTTCCACGTGAATAAATGCCAACGATAAACTGTTATCCTGCAAAAAAAATACGATACAAAAAAGATACGATATTAGTAACCCAGTAATTTATAAAAAAAAACTTACTCAAACTAAAAAATTACTACCCGATCAGTTCCTACAAGTTACATTGGTCCCGTGCGAGGTGTTCGTGCCTCCTACGGGGTCGTTTGGGGGCTGGTTTGGGTTTTCACCCTTTAACGCCTGTTTTTTAAGTTTAAGTATTGATTTTTGTAAATTATTATCATATTCTCAAATCGGGAGACCCGGGACTACGCGATCAGTTCCTAGAAGTTACATTGGTCTCCTGCAAGATGTTCGTGCCTTCTACGGGCTCGTTTGGGGGCTCGTTTGGGTTTTCACCCTTTAACGCCTTGTTTTTAAGTTTAAGGGTTAATTTTTGAAAATTATCATCATATTCACAAACCGGGAGACCCGGGACTACGCGATCAGTTCCTACAAGTTACATTGGTCCCGTGCGAGGTGTTCGTGCCTCCTACGGGGTCGTTTGGGGGTTGGTTTGGGCTTTCACCCTTTAACGGCTTGTTTTTAAGTTTAAGTCTTAATTTTTGCAAATTATCGTCATATTCTCAAACCGAGAGACCCGAGACTACACGATCAATTCCTATAAGTTACATTGGTCCCGTGCAAGGTGTTCGTGCCTCTTACGGGGTCGTATGGGGGTTGGTTTAGGTTTTCACCCTTTAACGGCTTATTTTTAAGTCTAAGTGTGAGTTTTACAAATTATCATCATATTCACAAACTGAGAGACCCGGGACTACCCAGTCAGTTCCAACAAGTTACATTGGTCCCGTGCGAGGTGTTCGTGCCTCCTACGGGGTCGTTTGGGGGCTGGTTTGGGTTTTCACCCTTTAACGCCTTATTTTTGAGTCTAAGTGTTGATTTTTTCAAATTATTGACATATCCACAAACTGGGAGACACGAGACTACGCGGTCAGTTCCTACAAGTTACATTGGTCCCGTGCGAGGTGTTCGTGCCTCTTACAGGGTCGTTTCGGGGCTGGTTTGAGTTTTCACCCTTTAACGACTTGTTTGTAAGTCTAAGTGTTATTTTTGTAAATTATCGTCATATTCTCAAATTAGGAGACCCGGGACTACGCGATCAGTTCCTACAAGTTATATTGGTCCCATGCGAAATGTTCGTGCCTCTTGCAGGTCCGTTTGGGGGTTGGTTTAGGTTTTCACCCTTTAACGACTTGTTTTTAAGTTTGAGTGTTGATTTTTACAAATTATCGTCATATTCACAAATCGAGAGACCCGGGACTACGCGGTCAGTTCCCACAAGTTACATTGGTCCCGTGCGAGGTGTTCATGCCTCTTACAGGGTCGTTTGGGGTCTGGTTTGGGTTGTCACCCTTTAATGGCTTGTTTTTAAGTCTAAGTGTTATTTTTGCAAATTATCATCATATTCTCAAACCGGGAGACCCGAGACTACGTGGTCAGTTCGTACAAGTTACATTGGTCCCGTGCGAGGTATTCGTGCCTCTTACGGGGTCGTTTGGGGCTGGTTTGGGTTTTCACCCTTTAACGGCTTATTTTTAAGTCTAAGTGTGATTTTTGCAAATTATCGTCATATTCACAAATCGGAAGACCCGGGACTACCCGGTCAGTTCCTACAAGTTACATTGGTCCCGTGCGAGGTGTTCGTGCCTCCTACGAGGACGTTTGGAGGCTGATTTGGGTTTTCACCCTTTAACGCTTTGTTTTTTAGTCTAAGTGTTGATTTTTGCAAATTATCATCATATTCACAAACCGGGAGACACGGGACTACGCGGTCAGTTCCTACAAGTTACATTGGTCCCGTGCGAGGTGTTCATGCCTCTTACGGGATCGTTTGGGGGCTGGTTTGGGTTTTCACCCTTTAACGGCTTGTTTTTAAGTCTAAGTGTTATTTTTACAAATTATCGTCAGATTCTCAAATCGAGAGACCCGGAACTACGCAGTCAGTTCCTATAAGTTACATTGGTCTCGTGCGAGGTGTTAGTAACTCTTACGGTTCCGTTTGGGGGTTGGTTTGGGTTTTCACCCTTTAACGGCTTGTTTTTAAGTCTAAGTGTTGATTTTTGTGAATTATCGTCATATTCACAAATTGAGAGACCCGGGACTACGCGGTCAGTTTCCACAAGTTACATTGGTCCCGTGCGAGGTGTTCGCGCCTCTTACGGGGTCGTTTGGAGTCTAGTTTGGGTTGTCACCCTTTAACGGGTTATTTTTAATTCTAAGTGTTATTTTTGCAAATTATCATCATATTCTCAAACCGGGAGACCCGAGACTACGCGATCAGTTCGTACAAGTTACATTGGTCTTGTACGAGGTGTTCGTGCCTCCTACTGGGTCGTTTTGGGGCTGGTTTGGGTTTTCACCCTTTAACGACTTGTTTTTAAGTTTAAGTGTTGATTTTTATAAATTATCATCATATTCTCAATTCGGGAGACCCGGGGCTACGTGATCAGGTCCTACAAGTTACATTGGTCCCGTGCGAGGTGTTCGGGCCTCTGACGGGGTCGTTTGGGGGCAAGTTTGGATTTTCACCCTTTAACGGCTTGTTTTTAAGTCTAAGTGTTATTTTTGCAAATTATCGTCATATTCTCAAACTGAGAGACCCGGGACTACGCGGTAAGTTCCTATAAGTTACATTGGTCCCGTGCGAGGTGTTCGTGCCTGTTACGGGGTCATTTCGGGGCTAGTTTGGGTTTTCACGCTTTAACGGCTTATTTTTAAGTCTAAGTGTTATTTTTGCAAATTATCGTCATATTCTCAAACCGGGAGACCCGGGACTATGCGGTCAGTTCCTACAAGTTACATTGGTCCCGTACGAGGTGTTCGTTCCTCCTACGGGGTCGTTTGGGTGCTGGTTTGGGTTTTCACCCTTTAACGCCTTGTTTTTAAGTTTAAGTGTTGATTTTTGCAAATTATCATCATATTCACAAACCGGGAGACCCGGGACTACGCGGTCAGTTCCTACAAGTTACATTGGTCCCGTGCGAGGTGTTCGTACCTCCTACGGGATCGTTTGGGGGCTGGTTTGGATTTTCTCCCTTCAACGGCTTATTTTTAAGTCTAAGTGTTGATTTTTGAAAACTATTATCATATTCACAAATCGGGAGACCCGGGACTACGCGATCATTTTCTACAAGTTACATTGGTCCCGTGCAAGGTGTTCGTGCCTCCTATGGGGTCGTTTGGGGGCTGGTTTGGGTTTTCACCCTTTAACGGCTTGTTTTTAAGTCTAAGTGTTGATTTTTGTAAAATATCATCATATTCATAAATCGGGAGACCCGGGATTACTCGGTCAGTTCCCACAAGTTACATTGGTCCTGTGCGAGGTGTTCGTGCCTCTTACTGGGTCGTTTGGGTGCTGGTTTGGGTTTTCACCATTTAACGGCTTGTTTTTAAGTTTAAGTGTTGATTTTTGCAAACTATCGTCATATTCTCAAATCGGGAGATTCGGGACTACGCGGTCAGTACCTACAAGTTACACTGGTCCCGTGCGAGGTGTTCGTGCCTCCTACGGGGTCGTTTGGGGGCTTGTTTGGGTTTTCACCCTTTAACGGCTTGTTTTTAAGTCTAAGTATTGATTTTTGCAAAATATCATCATATTCACAAACCGGGAGACCCGGGACTACGCGGTCAGTTCCTACAAGTTACATTGGTCCCGTACGAGGTGTTCGTGCCTCTTACGGGGTCGTTTGGGGGTTGGTTTGAGTTTTCACCCTTTAACGGCTTGTTTTTAAGTTTAAGTGTTGATTTTTGCAAATTATCGTCATATTCTTAAACCGGGAGACCCGGGACTACACGGTCCGTTCCTACAAGTTACATTGGTCCCGTGTGAGGTGTTCGTGCCTCTTACAGGGTCGTTTGGGGGCTGGTTTGGATTTTTACCCTTTAACTGCTTGTTTTTAAGTCTAAGTGTTATTTTTGCAAATTATCATCATATTCTCAAACCGGGAGACCCGGGACTACGCGATCAGTTCCTACAAGTTACATTGGTCCCATGCGAGGTGTTCGTGCCTCTTACGGGTCCGTTTGGGGGTTGGTTTAGGCTTTCACCCTTTAACGGCTTGTTTTTAAGTTTAAGTGTTGATTTTTACAAATTATCGTCATATTAACAAACCAGGAGACCCGGGACTACACGGTCAATTCCTACAAGTTACATTGGGTTTTCATCCTATAACGATATATTTTTAATGAATTTAGAACGTTTATTGATTTTAGAAAATTTTGACATAGTTTCATTTGTTTATTCGTTAAATCCAACATGTTTTAACATTAAAAAAAACTCAACAGCAGCAGCAAATTCCAAAACCAAACCACCAGCAAATCCCTTCCACCAATTTAACTAAATAAGCTCATAAAGTAAGCCATTTTATGTTTGGCTACTTGTCGCCGCTATTTCAGGCTATTTTTTTGTTTGATGCTGCAACATTCAAACGGAATTTGAAACTAACCAGATTTCATTTGTATTTTGAAAGCCACCCAATGAACTCTTCGCGCCATAACTTCTCGAAAGTATCCCATTTAGTCCAACAATGTCTACAAATTCTGAAATCTTTCGCTGACAAGGAAAACACAATAAAGATAAAAAAAATATGTAATTACGACCCGAAAATTATACATGTTGCATTTCATTTATAAATTTATAAATGCCTTATTTGAATGAGATAAGGAGTTGGCAAATATCATGGCTTGTAACAAAACAAGGATACAACTTGCATGTCAGTGATACTCCATGCAAATCCATAATGTTCAGCAGTACTATGCTTTTAAATACAGGACAATATAACATCTTAACAGGGTAGACAAGCCTTATGTAAACAATTGAGTATAAGAGAGGCACCATAGATTGTTATACCGGGGGGGGGGGGGGGGGGAGTGGGGAAGGGGGGACTCAAAAGTGGATATCAATGACAAGGATTTTTTTTCGTTTAGGGGGATTAGGTACTGGATTATCGCATGAACAAGTAATAATCAGCTGCAGTATTATACACGAGTATGATTATGAAGACAATTTTTGACTAGTCAAGTTCGACATAACAACTTTGTTTTGAAATTGTTGTCGAGTGCAAGATCCTACTGTAGCAATCAGATCTTGCCAAGAAAACCCAATCACCTCCTATATCACCCACCCCAACAAAGTGATAACCATCTGGTGAGTAAAACAACAAAGTGGGATGGGTGAGTGGTGGATAAAAGTTGGGACGGTTGACTGTCACTAGTTTGAAATATCCAACCTGGGATGGTTAACAGTCATCTTCTTGAACATCTTAATATCAGGACGATTGTGTGTATTCTGGGGTCATTTATTATATATCCTATCCTCCACCATTGTGCTGCTACGACAGGGATATTACACATTTAAGCTATTCGGTTCCTTCTGTTTGGAAAACCATTGTGAATGCTCTAACAAGACACAAATAACACACATATGATATATATATACATGATCTCCTGATTTCTTATAAATTTCAAGTGCTCTAACGGCATCATGGCGCTGCATCTCAAAAAACTGTTACAGAACACAAAGTGAATGCTATTTTTATAAGATGATACGAATGAGACCAATTTGATTGTGTCAAATAGATAAAATCAAATGTTACATTGTCAACCAAATTGAGAGTTCCGTCGGTAATTGCTACATACATTTTAACACTTTCAGCTCCAATCTAAAGTAGATAAAAAGATGAGGGATAAATGTATAATCAAACCTAAATAAATTAATGATATTCATAGAATTAATTACTTACAATTGAAAGGGCATACTGAATCAGGTAATTAAATCTAGCCATTCCCTATAGATGCAAAAACACATATGGTCAATGTTACTCAAGAATAAGAATACATGTACTCTAGTAGTTAAACTGAAATGATTATATAAATAAATATACTGGAATATGGTCTTTTGTACAGAAGAAGAAAAGTCGACACCGCCGTTGTACTCCCCCACGCTCCTCAAACCCCCGGAAGTGGTCCTACTTGAGATGGAGAAACCTGCCTGAGCCAGAGGACGATGTAATGGTGAGATTTACCCGCCGGAGCTAAGGGCTGACCAACACCCTTAAGGTGGACCTTAGTGCTACTGCGCTTGAGGTTAGAGGAAACGGAGAGGTTGCGTCAAAAGAGGGTAGGGCTTGTGTGTATATTACCATTGCCTAACACATAGACACTAACACCTCGTACCCTCCAAAACAAGACAAATTAAGCAAAGAAGCTTTATCATCCTACACACAAGAATCCAAAAAAATCAACAATGATCATAATTTAAATTCCATGCCATGGGTGAAAAATATTCAGTCCAAGTTTAAAAATTTACCAATTCTGATTCCAATTCCAAAACACGGTATTGGGTTTCCCAAACACACCCTAAGTACTCCCTCCGTCCCAAATTAAGAGTCCTTATCCTTTTTTCGCATAGATTAAGGATACTCTAAATCAATTTCCAAGATCAACATTCGTTCACTACGATGAAATTTGGTACGTTAATTATGTCCAAAAAGGAAAAGTCGAGTACGAACCAAAAGCGAATAATGGCCTGACTCTTAATTTCGGACTGAGAGAGTAATAAACATGTATGGTCTAAAGGCCCAACATATCCTTCTTTGTACTCTAAACCCCAAATGAAGAGAAAGCAACAAAAACCTTAAATAATTGTATGAAGAGAAAGCAACAAAAACCTTAAATAAATGTATGTCACATTTCTGAAATGTAAACCTTTAAACTAGTTTAGAATCCTGAACATATGAAACGAGTGCAATTACTGAAATTGAAGGTCTCATTTCTTAAGTGGCTTAAATTAAATGCCAAAACTACTTCCATTTACTTAACAATCATAAATGTTATTGCAAATATAGTTAACTTTCTATCAACATAAGAATTGAAATCGATATGTCAATATGGTTTTCTCCTTTTATCATATGAACCATCGTTGACACCATTACGCATTTCGAACTAGACACAATGTCTGATGTTTTTCCCCCAAGTATTATCGAAAACTGTTTAGGTATATCACTGCTATTTTTTATGATGAATGCAATTAAAAGCTCTGGGGTGTATTCAATTTACTTACACGGTCATGTAGAAACCTATATTATGTTCATTCTAGTCCATCAACTCAGACCAATTTATTTTATCTTGAGAACCATCTTTGTTTGGGCTTCTAATTGTTTCATATACATCACGATCAAGAGGGAATTATGGTCGTGAGTGATGGAGACATTCAACCGTATCTTCTTACTAACGCTAAACGATAAAAAAACAATGAACCAACAATACTTGACTTTCAAACACCCAATTCATAACAAAACAAAACTGCCCACCCAATAACATAATGACAACATCTCATACCTATAATTGCATCTTTTGGGGAGCCTCCCAATTTAATTCCATACAATAAGATTTTTCAGCCCTAGTCCACAAACGTATTTTCAGATACATCATAAAATTAGTCAATCCAAAAAAAGGCATTCTTAATGATTCACTACCAATTAGCTGCATTGCATGTCACAAATAAAACACCACAACAAAAATTCAAAACCAACTAAACCAAAACCCTAAATCAAAACTCACTAGTATCCTGGCAGCCAGCGAATTCGACAGTCCGCGGCTCGCAAAGGCATTAAGCGCCACCTCAGCAGTCAAGTGCTCCACGAATCACCACTCTGAACAACGAGTTGGCCGACGGGGAGGGGACGTGAACGTCGGCGGTGAGACCGGCGATGGCGATGCCGATGCCGATGTGATCATCGACCTTGAAGATTTTCTTTTGATGGGATGAGAGGTCGGATTTGGCTTTGTTGACAGAGGTCAGGACCACGAAGCGACTTCGAAGAATGAGAGGAGGAATAGGGGCGATGGCAGCGGTAGAGAGATTAAGAGGCTAGGGCTTTTGGTCGAGAGAGAGGGGGGAGCGGGGGAGAAGACGAGGGAGGAGAGAGAAGAAGGAAACTAAAGTGTGCCAAAATTTTAAGGCATTTTATATTCTAGTCAAGTGTTCTTAATTTTGGCACACTTTAAAACAGTGCCAAATTTTGGCACTGTTTTAAAGTGTGTCAAATTGTCATTAAACCGTGCCAGAATTTAGCACAGTTTAAAACAGTGCCAAATTGCTGTTTTTGGTGTAGTGAATCCTCCACGAAATTCCTCTCTAATTGTCTACGAAATTATGAGCCCAATGGTCCTTTTTATAGGACAAGTGGTGAGGTATTTGAGTTATGGTGGGACTCTTTTTGATTGGTCGAATGGTGTTGGTAGCTATCTCTTCACCGCTTTAATCTTTGGATCGTGATAAGGGACGAAATTTTCCCCCACTCGAAAACTCTTATCTTTTCTTGCTGAACACGCATGCCGAGTTCGTCCAAATCGGAGAATAAAAAATTTTGACTTTTTTTACGATCTCACAAGTGTAAAATATAGCTTTTTTCGAACGATCGTAAAAATCAGTTTTTTCGCGCCTTTTTTGAATTGATCATCACTTTGTACCAAGTTCCATCATTATCTGCAAAAAACTTCACTAGGCAAGTTTTTTCATAAATTAGCACAAGAATATTATAAAATTATCGAAGTGCCCATTTTTTACTTAAAATTGCCATTTTCAATATGAATTCAATCATTTTCGCATTTTTTTTCTCTTTTTAATAAAATAGTCCTAAGAACTTATTAAATACACTAAAATGGGACTAACAAAGTATAAATTTGGGTATAAAATATACAAAATAATGCACTCATCAAATACCCCCAAACCTAAACTTTGCTAGTCCTCGAGCAAAACTAAAAATTAAAATCTAACTCACTTTCGTAGGAATCACGATTGCACTTAGCATGTACAACAAGCCGTTAAACCCCTAGGCTACCCTAGTGGACGAGTTTTGTCTCGTGAGGGTTTGCAGTGAATATACCCACAAAATTAAAAAAACTTGACTCAATACAAAAGACTCAAAAGTAATATAATAAAGTTTGAACGCAAACTTCATAAATATAGTAGAACTTCACTTTTGAATCTCAACTTATCGTGTGCGTGAGCATAGCCAATATAAACGTCCAGTTCAAAAGATTTGATTGTTACATTTCTCATCCGAAAGTTCGTTTTGATTTCAAAATCTCATGGGATGCACTCATAATCGAACACTCGGAAATTGGTTATTTTCTCTCGGTATATGAGAATAAAAGAGTACATTTATATGAACAAATTTCACATATACATGATCAAAAATGGATTTTTGTTTTTTATAATTGATGAATATGATCTCATGAATGGAAAATCGATTACTCGTTGAAAACGTTGAATCGCGCAATAGATCCTATTCATCTTCTCTCCACACTATAACTAACTTCCCTTGAGATCAATTAGGACATTCTTTGGTTGTATTGTAGGCTCGGGTTTCGCTAGAAATAATGGTTTTTTTGGAGTTCAGAATTTCTGAGAATATAGAGGTTTTTCGATATTTTGACTTTCAGGCACTTTTTCTCACCTCCCTTTTTCTTTTCTCTGTACTTTTTCTTTTCAACTCACATCTTTCATCATCTTTTTTCTTTCTTCCCTTTTTTTCCGACACATCATTCTTTAGCGAACTTTTTTTTTTTGCCTTTTTTTCAACCGTAATTTTACCCCAGTATTCTCAAATAATGGGTATGACTTCTTTTTATGGGCTTCAAACTCCCAGTTGGAGTTAGGTAGGACAATGGGTTTTCAACAAAAGACATATTTTCTTTTTGGCTCAAATGGGCTTGCAACGGAATAACGTAAAAAGGTTGGATTTTAGGCTTAATTTTGGGCTTTCAAACGATGGCCTAATCTCATTTCTCAAGTTTCGTTCAGTTAATTTGTGTCTCAAGACAACTCACTAAGACTCTTAGTGCTTAAGACTCACATTTTGACTTTTTTATTTTCAATAATCGAACAAAACAAAGAATTTGAGATCATCAACGAATTTATCACTGAAGGAAAGTTTGAGCCATTTTAACTCGGATTGATTTAAATCTCTCTAAAATGATGTATGACACAATATCTCATTGAGCTAAAATCTCCACATTTATTCGTGAAGCATATTCACTTTCACCTCAATATCCATTTTCGATCATATTATTCGGCTAATGTGTAAAAATTTGATAAGTTGAGAGATCCACGAATCAATTCTATATTAAGAAATCGTTTCAAAACTCAATTCTATTGAAAATCTTTTTGATTTTTTTTCTATTTTTTTTTCAAAAATACCAACCTTACCCCAAACCTAAATTTTACATTGTCCTCAATGTATGCTTAAGTAAAAATATGAACAAAGAAAATAAAGTAAAGAAGTAAAATGATGATACATGTTAACTAAAAAATACCAAAAAGAAAAAAAATACACAAATAATATACAAACACATGACAATTACCATAATCACCATAAATTAATAATCGAAATAGTTGTGGGTCATTCCAATTAATAAACTTTATAGCACTAAGTGCCAAAATATCATAATTTTTGAGAGCATGACCGCACAACACAAATTTTAATCTTAAATCCATGGTCATAATGGTGAGCACTGACATCATCAATAATAAATAAATTTAAGTCGCGTGAATCATCTGTCGATGCATCACGTGGAGGTAATAAATTGCAATAAGGATCCAAATATTTATTATCCCTTTTTCAAAATAGTCACGTAAAATTGGGGATGCATACTCCACTCCTAAATGTGAGATTTTATGAAAAGCGTGGGAAGAAGATGTATCACTGGGTGATACACTTTCTTCATCAAAAACAGGAGGACCGTCATAAATACTTGAAGTATCACTAATATCGGATGACGAATTCTCAAATAAATTTTCCCGCATATAAAAAGAAGCAGCATTTTGCACAATTAAATTAGGAGAAAAATCTTGACAAACATCCAAATTATCACAAGTATTACACGTGTCAAGATTGTCATTTTTTTCTACTCACAAAATTGATTGTCCCTAATTAATTCATGATTATTTTTAGAAATAACATCATTATACCATTTGTTCACCTCTCTCCAATTGATACACTTTGGTGGAACGATAGCAATTACAGGGATTGGAGTCTCATCCATACCTTCTTTAATTTTTAAAATGACTACTGGCCCATCTGAATTAAATTGAATTACGTAGTCATCTAGATTTTCAGTATTTTCTAAAAACACGTCCACAGTATCCATTGAGGAATATGAGAAAGATGACGGGATAACAATATGATGATCACCCATTGCAATTTACAACACATGAATTTATTTATTTATTTTGGATAACTCCTACTCTTTGACAAGGGAGAATTTAGAAGACGACCAACTACGGTTATCTGAAGACTCATTAAAAACCACCAATACTAGATAAGGTGAAATGGAATCAATTTTGTAAGTTCGCGTTGGAGTAGCTTTTAATTCTAGCCTCGTTAAGAGTTTTTTTTTATGATTTTTTTACTAAAAAAATTGCAAAAAGTAAAACAAACTAGTCCGAAAGTCACAACTTTTTTTAAAAAAATTGTCAAATCCCCGACAACTGCGCCAAAAACTTATTGTCAATTTTATAAAATACCGCAAGTGCACAGGCTATTATAGAATAACGAGTGAAAGTACGGGTCGAACCCATGAGGATTTGTCAATTTTAATTATTGAAAGAATTGTAACTGTCCAACTAGATCAAATGGAGTAGAGAATAATTATAAATTACACTAAATAAAAGTAACTACGATAAATGAGAGTAACACAAGAGATTTGTAAACAATTAGGAAATAATTAGGATTCGGGATCCATTTATCGTGTAACTAATATTACACACTAATTTAATGTTGCCATTCCCTTTTTATAACTCAAATTAAATCGACTCTCGCCGCGTTTAATTCAAAAAATATGACGGTTATGTTCAAAATATTTTTAACGTCTCTAATAGATGGCTAAAATCCCTATTCCCTTAGAAAAGACAAGTTTTAAAGTTCACAAATGTATTTAAGCATGGACTATCAAAACAATCAAAGTGCAAGCATAATCCATCAAAAACTACTATTTTTAAAACTCAAAACTTGATTTGACAAAACAATCTTGAAGGTTCTAAAATACACTCTCGTGTCGCTTTAAAATGAATACCAAATCTTTAATAACAATTAAAATAAGTAGGGAATAAACAACGATAAAATTAACTTGATAATATTAGCTAACTATGATAAACTTTACCCTACTCCTAATATAAGAATCAAGCTACCATAATTAAAGAGAAATTGCAAGAATGAGTAGAGATCTTCATTAATAAACAAAACTTACAAATAGTTCTCTCACAACAATATTCAATCCTCTAAAAAATGATAAAAACTTGACCCTCAAATTGATTACAATCACTCAAATTTGCTCCCCGAAATTCTCCATGAAATTTCTCTCTAATTGTATACGAAATTATGAGCCCAATGGTCCTTTTTATAGGACAAGCGGTGAGGTGTTTGAGTTGTGATGGGGATCTTTTTGATTGGCCGAATGGTGTTGGTAGCTATCTCTTCACCTCTTTAATCTTTGGATCGTGATAAGGGACAAAATTTCCCCCCACTCGAAAACTCTTATCTTTTCTTGCTGAACACGCATGCCGAGTTTCGTCCAAATCGGAGAATAAAAATTTCTGACTTTTTTACGATCTCAGTGTAAAAAACAGCTTTTTCCGAACGATCGTAAAAATCAGTTTTTTCGCGCCTTTTTTGAATTGATCATCACTTTGCACCAAATTCCATCATTATCTGCAAAAATTTCACTAGGCAACTTTTTTCACAAATTAGGACAAGAATATTATAAAATTATCGAAGTGCCCTTTTTGACTTAAAATTGCCAGAGAATTTACTCACAGGGCTCTCCTTTTGTGGCGAGGATAGTCAACTTCATAACCCCGATTAAATTCAAGCCGCCTGAGGTAACTCCAAGATATTATGGGAACACCAACCCATAACATAACATTGAAATGTACCAATCAGAATCCGATATCTATTCTATCTCAGTTGAGATGAGATGTCGCTCATTTTCAATCTCTTTGACTGGGGCTGCTCATGTTTGGTATACTTCTCTTTTAAAAAATTCTATTAACAACTTCAAATAGTTGGTCGAGCGTTTCATCCATAATTTTTGTTTTGGGGTCAGACCTCAGAAAAAGACTACTCACATGATCTATGTAAAGAAAGGGAAGAATGAGAGTCTCAGAGACTACATCGCGAGGTTCAACAAAGAGAATATGGAGGTGGAAGACTACGAGGAAAACATAGCTATGACAGTGCTCATAGGAGGCCTCCAGAAGGGTAAGTTATTATGGAAGCTTGCTGAAGATCCTCCAAAATCAATGGTCGATTTGCTAGAAATGGCTAGGAAGGTCATTAACGTCGAAGAAGCAATAGCGACAAAGTATGAGGACGATAAAGGAGGAAACAGTGGAGGTAAGTTCCAAAAGAAAGGCAAAGATGGTAAAAAGAGGTCGACTGATGACAAGCAATCATATTAGACTCCTTTGACAGTGAGCTACGAGCATATTTTGAATGATATTAAGAATGAAAGATCCTTGAGATGGACTGAGAAGCTAAGGGCTCCGCCGCATAAGAGGGACAGAGCCTTGTGGTGTGAATTTCACCAGGATCACGGCCACTTTACTGATTAGTGTTTTGCTCTTAAAGACGAGATTGAGAAAATGTTAAAAGCTGGGAAATTGAGGAATTATGTGGATAAAGGCACTTCCAAGGGAGGAAGAGACGACCCAAGAAAGAAGAGGAATGATAAGTGCAGAGAAGAGTTCCCGATCGGGCGAGATGACCCTTCAGATGATGACAGTGATGATTCGAATCTACCACCAAAGGACGATGATGTTCCTGTCAAGAGGCTCAACATCATCTTATTTGGGGTGAACATGATCTGTGGTGGCATAGCTAGAGGAGGCTCTAAGGTAGCTGATAGAAAAGCACATGTGGCCTAGGCTAAGTCAATTACAAAGGCTGAGGTTGTACATTCAGCCTCCATTGAAGTGAAATCTGAGAAAAGGAAAAAGGTGGATATGGAAACCCTCGTAGTCGACTTTTTAAGACTAGATTTTAAGGGTATACTAGCTCCACATGACGGCCCTCTTGTAATAAAAACTAGAGTGTATGGATGTGAAGTACCAAGGATCTTGATCGATGAAAGAAGTTCTACAAATGTTATGTTTTGGCCGTGCTTCAAAGGCTTTGGATTTAGCCAGGCCAGGCTCGTACCATACCATCATCCTCTAATAGGATTCAGTGGAGAGAAGGTTCAACCCTTGGGAATGTATGAGATGGAAATCAAGATGGGGGACAAGTGGCTGAAGCAGTTGACCAAAAATATCAATTTTTTCATTATGGATGAGAACGTCTTCTCGGCCTACAACCTCATACTGGGACGAGTAGCACTCAAAGTGTTTGAGGCTGTGCCTTCAACGGTCCACCATATGATAAAATTACCGACTCCTTATGGAGTAGGGGAAGTTCAGGGTGACCAAATATCGACACGAGAGTGCTACTTTAACTCTGCAGAAGAAAGAGTAGCACACAAAAAGGAAGCCAGCACCTATAATATTAACACCCTGGATCCTAAAGATGAGACAAAGCTCAAGAAATAGGAAGACACGGAAGAGGTAGAATCCATCATCCTCAATAAGGATGAGCTGGAAAAAACTGTCCAGGTCGGCAAAGCCCTAAAGCATGAGATTAAAGCTGAGCTGATCAAGTTATTGAGGAGAAGGCAGAGCATATTTTCTTGGAGTCATACAGACATGTCAGGCATCGATCCCAAGATAGTGTGTTACAATCTTAATATGATAGAAGCTGCTAAGCCAATCAACTAAAGAAGAAGAATTTACTCCCGTAAGAAGTATGAAGTCATTAGGGACGAGGTTAAGAAGCTTAAAAAGGCCGAGTTCATCAAAGAGGTCATCTACCCTGAATGGTTATCCAACGCAGTCATAGTGCCAAAGGCCAATGGGAAGTGGAGAATGTTTGTAGATTAACTGATTTGAATATATCTTGACCTAAGGATAGTTTACCCTTCCTCGTATTGATCAGATGGTGGACGCCATAGTAGGCCACGAGATGATGAGCTTCATAGATGCATACTCTGGATACAACCAAATGTTTATGGTCCCAGCTGAATCAGAAAAATAACCTTCATCACAGACAAAGGAACTTACTGCTACAAGGTTATGCCTTTTAACTTGAAGAATGCCGGGGCTACCTATCAACGACTGGTAAATAAGATGTTTGAAGAACAGATCGGAAAGTCCATGGAGGTTTATATTAATGATATGATGACCAAGAGTCTGAAGGCCGACACCCACATGGTTGACCTTGATCAAACCTTTGATACGATGGACAAGTACAGGATGAAGCTCAATCCAGCAAAATGTGTCTTCGGCGTCAGGGATGGAAAATTTCTAGGTTTTATCATCAATCAGAGGGGGATAGAGGCCAACCTAGACAAGGTAAATCCTCTGTTAGATATGCAGACCTCGGAGACTATCAAAGACGTTCAAAGGCTTGCAGGACGAGTGGAAGCCTTAAATAGGTTTGTTTCTAGAGCCACCGATAAATGCCTTCAATTTTTTAAAGTTCTTAGAAAATATTTCGAATGGGATAAAGAATGTGAAAAAGCCCTTACGAAGTTAAAGTCCTACCTAGGCTCCCCACTCTTATTATCTCGTCCTATTCAAGGAGAGAAATTTTATGTGTACTTGGTTGTATCTGAGTCGGTTATCAGCATAGCTATAGTACGAGATGAAGATGGTATTAAGAGACCGGTATATTTCAATAGTAAGTCCTTTAAGGGTCCAAGTAGAGGTATCCAAGAATGGAAAAGTTAGCCTATGCCCTGATCCACGCCTCTAGAAAAATGAAGTTGTACTTTCAAGCACACACCATGGTCGTCCCAACTGACTCACCACTCAGGAAAGTCATCCATAAACCTGAGAAATCGAGTAGGTTGATGGCCTGGGCCATTGAGTTAGGAGAATACGACATAGTTTATCATCCGCGAGTGTCAATCAAAGGGAAAGCTCTGGAAGATTTTGTAGCAAAATTCACTTGGCCTGAAGCAGAGAGTGAAGATACAAGAAGTTTTGCAACATCGGTTGCGATCGGTACTGAGTCAACAGCAGCCTCGTCTAATACAGAGAAGCCTCTTGTAACTGAGACTGACATGTTTTTGCTTAGGAACGGAATTATTAAAGAAGGACCATTCTCGGAGGGTTCAGTGTGGAATTTATTTGTTGATGGCTCGTCCTGTGAAAATGGTAGTGGGGTCGACCTCATTGTGTCAACCCATGATGGAACAGACATAAAGTATGCAATGAGGTTTAATTTTAAGGCCTCAAATAAAGAGGCAGAGTATGAGGCACTTATAGCTGGAATATCCCTTGCAAGATCCATAAATATCAGTCAACTCCTAGTCCATAGTGACTCTCAAATGGTGGTTAATCAAGTCCTGGGAGTTTATGAAGCCAAAGATGATAGAATGGACAAATGCTTAGGAAAAGTGAAAATGGTGAAGAAGGATTTTCGAGAGATCAAGGTCAGAAGAGTGCCTCGGCTAGATAATAGCCAAGTCGATGCTCTAGCAGGGCTAGCCTTGGCCACCTGCACAGAAATTAGGAGGACAGTACCGATAAAAATCTTGCCTCGGTCGACCATAGAAGAAGAAGAATTGAAACCAAGCTCTTGCTTTAATTTGAAACTAGGCCCATCTTGGACGGACCCACTTATTTGATACATTAGAGAAGCAACCTTTCCAGAATCTAAAGCTGAAAGAAGAAAACTTAGGTATAAAGCTGCTAAGTATTCAATCATAGCGGATACTTTGTATAAGAAAGGATTTTTGCTCCCTCTACTCAGATGTGTCCACCCATCAGAGGTAGACCACATACTCAAAAACGTGCATGAGGGTTCTTTCTCAATACAAATAGGAGGAATATCTCTGGCTAAGAGGTTAGTAACCCAAGGATATTGGTGGCTGACCTTAGCTAAAGATGCTACAGCTTATGTCAAGAGATGTGATAAATGTCAAAGGTTCGCCAACATCCTTCACTAACCTCATCAGCCTCTGACCTCTATCACCTCTCCATGGTCATTTGCAGTATGGGGGATTGATTTAGTTGGACAACTTCCAAGGGCCATCGGAAATTACCAATACTTAATTGTTGTAATAGATTATTTTTCCAAATAGGTGAAAGCTGAGGCTATGGTCTCCATAACAGAGAAGAGGGCATTTTAATTCAAATGGAAGAACATCATCTACATGTATGGCCTCCTTAACACCCTCATCTCTGATAATGAAAAATAGTTCAAGAATGTCTCTTTAGAGAAATATTGTCAGAAGGTCGAAATTAAATAGTTCTTCTCCTCCCCTGGCCGACCCCAGGCCAATGGCCAGACTGAGGTTATAAATAGAACTATCCTTAAAGGGATCAAAAGGAGGCTGGAAGATGCAAAGGGAAGATGGACTGAGGAAGTACACGCAGTGTTATGGGCCTACAGGATGATAGTCAAAATTCCTACATGGGAGACCCCATTCATGTTGGCTTATAATTCAGAAGTTCTTATCCCTACTGAGATTGGATTTCCTACTCATAGAATTCAGATGTATGACCCTTAGGGAAATGTGGCAGAGAGAAGACTCGACCTTGACCTAATTGAAGAAAGAAGAGAAGATGTTGAGGTGATGCAAGCTGTTTACCAGCAAAGGATGTCCAAATTCTATAATCATAGGGTAAAAGAAAGATCGATAGCTGTGGGAGACCTCATTCTCAAATATGGCAGAAACCCAACAAGCTCCATATCAACTGGCATAGTGATTATAGAGTTACTGATGAAGTCATCCCAGGAACCTATTGACTAGAGAACCTTGAGGGGGAACCTTTCTCAAACCCCTGGAATGCCGATCATCTGAAGAAATATTATCATTGAGATCGTAGTGTTATTGTAATAATGTATCTAATTTAGAAGAATGAATATCAATCAAAGAGTATCAGTGTTCCCCCATCATGCTTGTTTGTTAAATGTTTTGTATTTATTTATCTTAAGCTACAGAACATCATCCATAGTGAAGTAGGCTTGAGAAATCCTTGGTGCCCAAATGAATTCTCCTTCGGCTGAGACGATAGTGTATACATTGGATGACCATTCATACCCTCGTAAAAAGATTAGGGAGGGGGTAATGAGATGAAACACCATTCATTTGGTGATCTCAAACTCTAAACTTCATTAATTTGGTGACCAATGAGATCAAAAATCATTCATTTGGTGATCGCAGACCCTAAACATCATTAATGTGATGGCTAATGAGATGAAACATCATTCGTTTGGTGATCTTAAACCCTAAGCATCATTAATTTGGTGATAGGATTAAACATCATTCATTTGGTGATCTGAGAACCTAAACATCATTAATGTGGTGGCTAATGAGATAAAACATCATTCGTTTGGTGATATCAAACCCTAAACATCATTAATTTGGTGACTAATGAGATTAAAAATCATTCATTTTGTGATCTCAGACCCTAAACATCATTAATTTGGTGGCTAATGAAATGAAACATCATTCATTTGGTGATCTCAGACCCTAAACATCATTAATTTGGTGTCTAATGAGATGAAACATCATTCATTTTGTGATATCAAACTTATGACATCATTAATTTGGTGACTAATGAGATGAAACATCATTCATTTGATCTCAGACTCTAAACATCATTAATTTGGTGACTAATGAGATAAAACATTATATGAAATATTATGATGAGACGACAGTATCAAACATAAGATATAATGGAACAAGAGTTTCATTAAGAAAAAATAAGTTTCAAAAAGTTTCGTAGCAGTTCATGACAAGAAATGGGTTATAAAAGCTTCACAAGAGAGTATAAAAGTAGAGAGAAACCCTCAGAGCTGAACTTGTCCCATGGCTGGGGTCGACCCATCACCAGGAATAGCTATTTTGTTAAGCCCAGCATCGGTGACTTCAACCTTATCCTCGAGGTTAGCAGCGTCCTCATTCTCAGTAAACTTAAGAGGACTTATCTATGTAGGAGTTGCACCGGCACTCTTAACCTCTCTCAAAGACTGCGCAAGATGATCATCACTAAATCCAAGGTCTACAAAGTCTTTTGGGGTCAGGATCCCTGATTCACCATGTTTGAGGGCAGCCCGTCGTTCAGCAGCCCTGATGCCTCTCTCAAGATATTCAAAGCCGAAATCTACAAACTAGTAAGAAGTTTTGTAATTGGCAATGATTTTTTCCTCGGCCCCAGCCAATGCAGTTTTAATGGCCTCATCAATTTTAGCGTGGATGCTTTCATTTTTGGCTTTCAGAGCCTTGGTGTGCTCATCCTTCAGACGGGTAATCTAGTCGTCCTTCTTATTTAAATCGTCCTTGGCCTTCCCAAGGTCAGACTTTAACCCAGTCTCTATCTTCTCGGCATCCTGAACCTTTCAGATCAGAGACATCCTATTTAGGGTCCAGTCGGCTAGGCTAGGCGGTGAAGAGAAACCACTCCCTATAAGAAAAGACTAGATACATAAGTAATGATGTTTTAAGAAATGCAGAGACAACACTTGAAAAAGAACTGGTTCATCAAAGTACCTGGACTGACCGATGTAGAGCAAACTCCACCAGTAGAGGAACATCAAAAGATTGGAGAAAATGCTTGTCCTCCATGGTAAGGATCCCACCGATGGCATCAACGGATTTTAAACTATGACCAATCACACTGTTAATGATCTTCAGCTACGATAGCCGAGCAACCAAGGCATCATCTGTAGAGATTAGGATGACACGGTCAGAGTGTTGAGTCTTATTTGGCCGAGAGGAAATGGGGTCTGTTGGAGCTTTCCTCTTCTTGGCAGTAGTATCGGGCTTTGTAGAACCAATATTATTCCTAGTCTGAGCTATGGGAGAAGCAGTATTGCTACCTCGTCTGTCAAGGAGCTTGTCGATATTTGGAGCAGACATTTCCCAAAAGTTGTCTGATAAACCTTCTGGCGGATCTACAAAAAGATAAGTCTCGGAGTTAGTACGTCAGTTATATACAAATACGAGGCATAATGAACTTATAAAACTTACGAAGCTCGGCCAAAGGGCCACCCCCTAAATCTGTCTGGGAGAGATAATAAGGGGTCATCATATGTTTATACTGAATGAGACGACCATTCTGGCCTTGACTACTAAGCTCTTTGATGTCCTCGTAGTTATCTAGACTTAATCCAGGGTCGGCTTTAGTCGAAATAGAGGCTTTCTCCCACCTCAGAGGGGTTATCGACTCAGATGTTCCGTAAGCCTGGTTTAGGCCAAACTCCCAGGCACCCGAGACAAGGAAGTACCGGGGTTTCCAATTGTGATTTGAGGTCTGAGTGACCAGAGGCAGTTTTTTCTTGGACTTTTTGGCTATGAAGTGGTAAAAGCCCGGATGGTTCTTAGCGGACAAAGGGGTATAACAATCGAGAAATACTTTAACTGGAAGGTCGGTATGGTGAACAACTTTTCAGAGGATGATGGCTATGATCATAAACCTCTATGCGTTAGGACATAATTGGGATAGATCAAGGTTTATATAAGAAAGGATGGCTCGGATCGTAGGATGGATGGGTAAATGAAATCCCAACTTGAACATCTACTCGTAAATGCAGATCCCTCCATCTCATCCATCAAAGGCCCTCTCGTTTTTGAGTGGTTTCCTTATGAAGATTAAAGGACTTATTCCATACAGGTGTATGGATGCTAAGAGGTCAAACTCAGTGACAGAGCTCTCATACTCAGCAGCTATAAAGGTGCCCACATCATTCTCTTCCCCGCGTTATCTTTAACAACCTCAGTGTGAGTGCTGGTAGGGATACTAATAGGAAACCTTTCGCCAAACTCAGACCTAGTGGTAGCTGATAATAAAATGGCATCCATCGGGGGAGGAAAGGTGATTTTGGGCTCTATAATATCTATGGAGGCAGAATCGTGTGAAGGTCGAACACCTTTAGAAGATGATACACGGGAAGAAACCTCCTCATCACCAGATACCCCATTTCATTTAGGGTAACAATCCATAGCCTCCTCGCAGGAGTCCACACTCTTAACTATAGATGTGGACATGGGGTCTGCGACAGATGACTCAGACATTGGGTCACAGGACTCGGTAGGCTTAGGGTAGATAATAGCTAAGAGAGGTGGAAAAATTAAATTAAGGGGGAAAGCCTTGGCCTTTTGGCTCTCGGCTTGAGCTAACTCTTCCTGTCTGATTTTGTCAAAGCACTTCTCTCTTAGAGTTGAAAACTTATCTGATAACTTATATAGAGGTCGTAGTATTCGAAAAACGAGGCTACACTTTGAGAAAACTAAATTAATGTAAGACAAACAACTTCTAATAGCTAAGGTAATGAATCAAATCCTTAGAATTTGAAAGGTTCCTAGATGAACACCAAGAACAGTGGTGATGAACTTAATCGGAGATGGTAACCAGAGGATCACATGAGAACTTAAAAATGGCCACCAAGGCCAACCAACCCCTCAGTTCAACTAGAGGATACCTAAAGACCATAAAATAACTAGGTTCTTAGTCTTAAAAACCCTAATAGTGGTGGCAGCGATCGCCGAAAAACACAGAGATCATCGAAAAAACAAATAAAAGACTGGAAAACCAGAAATGGAGAAATCAAAGGGTAAGGAAAAATACCTGAGCAATATTAGATGCTTGGGGTCGAGGGAGAAATGCAGGAAGCAACCCGAATTCGCAAGTGATGAAAAAAGTAGGCTATGGAGGTTTTTGATTGTTGTCAAGAAATTACAGAAGCGGGAGAAAGTGAAATGTAATGAAATGAACGAAATTTTTGGTCTTTTAAATACCCAAATAATGATTGCATGCGTTTCCCATGACACCTCATCATCACACATCGAAACCCTAAGCGTATAACCGTCTAACTTGGCTTGGGGCAGATGCTAACCAATTACAAGGGTGACATGTGTCCTTATGCTAGTCTATATACAACTAATTCATCATAAAAATCCTATCATACACAAGTACACGTACCCCTCAATATCCTATTCACACGGAAGGCTAAGGGCTAGGGGTGATTGATATGACCAAATTACACGCTCGTACTCTGACAAGCAACGTTATCTGATCACACTAATGAGTCGCTTGAAGAATCCTACCATCCAAAAGAGGGGTCATACTGATAAGGGTCGACCTAATATGCATCACCCTCAGCCACATCATCAGCCGATAGCAACATCGATTCTATGGGCTCACAAGGACCAGTCTCATATACCGAGGTAGCCGACAGAAAGAGTGATCGCAGTTACCTAACCTCGACTGACCTGTTTAGCCGAGGTTCTATTTATGATTGCAATCTCAATAGTCATGTCGGAGTCAACAACTTCGTACTCGATCAGGCCGAGGTTCCATTGGATGATGTCAAGCAGTCCGAGCATATGCTAGTACAAAAGATACCAGGAGCTCATGGGCAAAATGTTATAACAATATTATCCCCTCACGTGAGGGAATATTTGGTCATCATAATCTACATGTGGCATAGCCAGGTGTCCACGCTGGATTGGTTAAGAGCTACACACCCATGCAAACAACGTGCTTAGGGGGTACATTACATCCTCTAAGCATTATATATATGATTCATCTTCTACATTTTAAAGGTGTGTGACTAAAACTCTAGCAAAACTCTACACATTTTTGTACAGAAGAAAGATAAAGTTGAGCATTGTAGTACAGGCCATTAGTTCCCTCATATTAGTGAATTTACACACACACTCACAGTGGACGTAGGCCAAATTGGCTGAACCACTTACATACGATATTATCTTCTCCTTTGCCTAATCGCTTTCTATACTTTTATACTTATTAATGCACCATTGTTGTGCTAGTTTGAGCCTACTTATCATATTGACTTGGTGGTACCATTTTTGGTATCATCACTATTCATGGTCATTTTATGAAATAAAATGTGTTAAAAGTGGGTTTTAATGAAGGAAATGTGATTTCTATGGAAGGTAATACTTTAAGCTTGTTCATGTCATTTTGTAAAATGAATATATGTTTTCCTACATTAAATAAAAAGCTTTATGTGCAAAGAGATGCTTCCACTCTAAATGGGTATTTTAAAGCGTATGAACTCATGATAGAAAGTAGTATGAGTTTAATGTATAAATATGCGAAAGGTGAGGATTTTTCATAAAGTTGTGGGTTAAAAGTTGATAAATGGAAGTTAAGGGTTCTAAGGTGTAATTAGTAACAAAGTAGATGTTAAAATGTGAAAACCCAAAAATAAAGTGTGTTTATCAAATATGTGGAAAATGAGGCTTTAATGTATAAAATGTGTGAACTTATATATTAAAGGTGTGTAATGTGTAAAATGTGAAAGTTGAGTAAAGTATGCTCATGAACAAGTGTTTTAAATGATTAAATGCATTTAAGTGTTGAATTGTAAACTTAAACCACTTTTTGGAAAAATGGCACTTGCTAAAGCACTAAATTGCAAGTTTGGCAATAAAAAGAGTAAATTGGTAATATTTTTATGAATTAAAAATATTGGTGAATGTTTTTACACTAATACGGGTGAAATTAAATTAAGTCCAAAAATGTGAATGATTTGTGGTATAAAATCAATGTGTGTGAATAAAGGACTTAAAAGGAGGAAGTAATAACTTTCTAAGAGTTAATGGAAAAATGAACAGTTGAGTCCGGGCTTTTGGTTTCGGCCTGTAAATGTTGAATAATGTGAACATTGGAATAATGCTAAGAACATTGAAAAGATAATGGAATATTCGGATGATGTCGAAGAAATAATTAAGCAGGGCATGACGTCCTAGTGGTGAAAGACACCAAAGTAACTGTAGTAGCATATGGCGGCGGAGACCGGTGGTGAGAGGCCACGAAGTCTGTGGTTGTTGGATAAATCCCAAAGATAATGGCATTAATTGGAACATGATAAGAAGTGAGTTATAAGATGGAAATAACCTAACTTGAATAAATGTTTAAGGTTCTGATTAATATAACGTGGACAAGTAAATTGAGAATAATGATTAAAGTCCATAAGAAAAGAAAATTGGTTAAGCAGGGTGACTTAATGGGTAATTAAGCTACCTAATGAGGTCTAAACCCATAATATGACTAGTGTGTGTGTTATATTTCTTTCAATGTTAACAAATATTCTCTAACACGGTGTGCGCATGTGTTGAAAGAATGTTATAAGGATCAGGCAACCCCGATGCAATGAACGTTGAGTAATAAACGTTTTGAAAGTAAATGAAAGGTTTTCCCAATAATTGTTAATTGTTTAATCGTGGGAGTTAATGGGAAAGAATACTAGTTTCAGGCCTAAAATGCAGAATGATTCTTTTGTAAAGACAAGGAGGATAAATGATATCAAATAACATTTTTTAAATAAAATGGTTTATTACATTAGGATATGTATTTTTTCAAAACTTATATACGTAAATATATACGTATTTTCACATGCATGTAATTGTAGTGTGTGATTGTTCTTTCTGTCGTTCGTCTCTATACTGAATTTGTATAAGCTCCCACTAAGTATTTGATTCACTCCTTCCTTTTGTTACGACAAGTTGTATGTTGTCCCGGATTTTGAGAGCATTGTACAGGTAAGTAATTATTTGTATTTATAATTAGTATTTCTATTTACTTGGCCTTGGGGGCACTTCCCCTGGGTCCTATCACGTAGTTGATGAAAATTGGAATCACATGTTAATAAGTGTAACGTTAAGAAATAATAAAACTGGATTAGAAACATTATTTAGGTTGTTCCATTGCACTTCACAATTAACGCTTGAGATGGATCGGGTTGATCCTTTATTAATCCTTAAATTCGAGTCGAGGCATTACACACTCCCTAAGGGGGTAATCTTTTTGAGAAATACTCTCAAACAAAGTTATTTTACAAAGCATGATCAAGAAGTAAAGCCAATACAAACTGCTTTCAATACCTCAAATCTTCTCCATATAAACAAAAATATACTCACAAAGCTCCTTCATAGCCAAGAAGACCTTGAATGTTCGAAGCATCACGATCAAATCAAATAAATTCTCTAATAAGATACCCAATAATTAAATCTAATTTTAAAAAGATCTTAAGTGTGTAATCTTGAAAATGTAAACATTTGTAATTTAATAGAAGTTGGCTAGATTTCGTGCCAATGCATTGAGTCGTGAGTCATTAAAGCTACATAAGCTAGATACGTAGTGAGACAATTGTGTAGAGTGAAACTCATTTATTTAGACTTAATGAACATTGGAACTTCGAAGATCTACAAATCTTCTCTACTTCACAACACTTCTATTGTCGAATTAAAGACGTATCATTTTATGGTTTTGTGATTGAATGTCGTTGGTTATGCACACCCTTGCACATTTTTATGAGATGTGTTTTTATGGGATGAACATGTGATTTTGAATCACGAAATTGTTGTATATACCTTTGGAAAAAAACTAATTTTTCAAACGTTCTTTTATTTGGATTTTTATTCAAAATTTATACAAACCATTTGCATGATCACTTTTTGACCCGTGTGCACGACCACCGTTTACACGGTCACATTTTGACGTGTGCGCACGACCATGCATGATTTTGGCTTAAGTTGCATACTGGCTAAAACTGTGTGCATGGTAGAATTTTTACCCGTGCAGAGGGAACTTCTATAACTTTGTACTGAAGGGTTGCTACAGGAGTACATTTTTCACTTGATAAATTAAAATCATGAGGGAACATTCAAAGCCTTCACAAGAGCATCCAAAGATATCTCGCAGATTATTCATCCTAACGTTATTTGTGATAAATATTATGTTCAAATAGGGCCACCCACCCGAGTTTCAGGGTAGCTCTGATGTAGTTGAGGTGTGTCAGTGGAAGAAGAATATACAATGCCACCTTTGCATGGTAGAGTGTAGTGAGATATAGAAGCATGTGTTAGCTAAAGGAGCAAATTTTTTTAAAGTTTCTATAAATAGGTCTTCTTTCCTCCTTTTTCAAAAGACCTAAAATCCTCATTAATCATTTACATCTTAGAGAATATTTTCGAGGCATAGAGATTTTATTTTGTCTCTCTATTTTTAAATTCACTTGTTCCCTCCAAATTGTGAGAAAAACCTAGATATATACTTAATATGTTGATTGGGAGGAAATTGAGAATGATTTGATTCAGATACACATAGCCAAAGTTCAATTCATATCGTTTAATATTTGAATAGATCTAAAAATGTAAGTGTATCATTATATTGGAGAGATGGAGTCATGATGCGACTCTAAGGATGAGCATTTACTTACTCATTTATCTTATGGAGCTTTAAAAGGATCTATTATCTTTAATGGGGGAAATTTCGATGTTCATACGTAACTTCTCGTGAGAGCACGAGAGATAGAGTTACTTTCTTCCATTGTATAAAACCTTTTCAAGTTAAACAAAAGATTAAAGTGCATCGAGGTTTTTACCCCTTGGTGGGAGTTTTCCTCATAAAATCTAAGTTGTGGATTTCTTGTATGTTGTGTATGTTATTTTGTTTACTCACATCACACACTATACTTAGGTCTCATCTATATCTATCTAAATCCATAAAAAATGAATTAGGGTTGTGTATCTAGTTTATTTGACATATATTTACTAAATTACTACTCAAATTTGTTGATTAACATGATTCACACGTCAAATATACACCTAGTTATTACATGTGTTAGGTTATTTAAAATTGAAAAGAAAATTGAAAATATAAAAAATTAGGCACAATTATTTTTAAACCTATGCACTGCCTCTAGGTTTATTAGAGTAGAACACTTGAATTGGACATGCACATCCTCAATTAGTATCATAGAAGTTGCTCTTGTTTGCATTCACATTCTAAGAGTTTGATCTTGCATTGTTGTATATTTTATTGTATTCGTTACTCATAAATATTTTGCTCTTGTGAGTAGATTTGCTTTGTGATTGTAATGGATCAATATAAGGATAGTAGTTCCATATATAGGTCACCTTAATTTAATGGATTGAATTATGGTCATTAGAAGGTTAAAATGCTTACTCACCTAATATATAAACATGAAATAGTGTGAATGAGTGTAGAAGATGGTTGGACATATCCTATGATTGAAGAGGATAAAATGAGTGTGAAATAGCCGAGAGTATTATGGACGTATGTGGATTTTGTGAATTGTAACTACAATTCAATTGCTTTGGATACTTTGTTTACATCTGTTAGTACTTAAGAATTTAGTACTCAATAATACAATCGTATTCTCGATTATGAACTTGGTAAGGGGACTTGGGATATCTTGCATGTGACACACGAGATCACTTTGAGTGTTAAGAGATCTAAGTTCAAAAATATTGCGATAATGTTTAAGACGATGTGTATTGAGAGAAGAAAAGAGTTTCAACGATTACTACACTAGGTTAATCGAAGTAATAAAAAACTTATTTCAACCAAGGTGAAAAAAATTCGAAAAACTAGGTCGTCAATAAGTTGCTTAGGGCTTTAGTTTCTAGATTTAATGCCAAGGTACCTATATTAAATGACATTAGGGATACCGACACTTGTACTTAAGAAGAATTAGTGGGTTCACTTCAAAATTTTGATGAAAAGGAGCATGTAGGTATGTCGAAACCAAAAATAGATCTAGGTTTTGTGGAAGAATCTAAGGAGATTGTGTCATGTAAGACTGAGGAGAAACCTAAAGAAAATATAGAGGTGGGCATGTCTTTTTTTGTGAAAAGGTATAGCAAATTCTACAAGAATAATAAAAAATCAAAAAGGTAAAAAAAAAATTGAGCCTAAACCATAAAAGTCCTCTAAACTTGTTACTGATGGTGAGATAAGTGATTACAAGAGACATAATGAGAATAATAATGACCATTGCTATGGTTATGGAGGTGTAGGACACCGCATAAGTGTGTGACCAATACATTTTAGAAAGTTAGTGCAGAGAAAGTATGTATACAAGAAGAGAAACGTCTACAAGTCTAGTTTGAGTGACTCTGATAGTGAATCTGAGGAAAGCACTACTAGTGAGGAAAATGGAAGTAAGATTTCTTTCATGGTGAGACTTGATGATAGTGAAAATACTAGTGGTCATAGTATGTCTTTAGAGAGTATGGTGAGGAAGAATAGGATCAAAGCTTTTAATAATAGGTCGCTTAATGATTTTTTATCATGTAGTGCAAGGTTCACACACGTCTACTCCTAGATCACTTGAGGATGGTGATGATAAAGTGAATGAAATCCATGAGGCCCTTGATGAACTCTACCAAGAATAATTAAATATTAAAAAATAAAAAAATCAAATTTTGAAGAAATAGAATTTTTTTAATGTGAACAAGATAATAATTATGAAAAAATAGAAAGTGTTCAATTTGGATGTTTCGAACTCAAAGAAAGAGTTGATATTTTGAAAAAGGAATGTGATTCTTTAAATAAACAAAATGAATCCATTTTGAAAGAATATGAAAAAATAGATCTTCAAAATGAGATTTTAAAAAGGTAAAATTGAATTGAAACATGCCAAAGGATTGAAATTTGATATGCTTGATAGAACTTTTATTTTAGATAACATTTTGTTGAATTATGATCAAATCAAGAATGAAAAGCATGGAATTTTTATGTAGAACCATAAAATGAAAAGGTTGCAAGTTCAAAATAAAAAATTGAAGTTCCTCGTGTTAAAAAAAGACTAAATATCCTTGATGAAAAAGAAGAAAATTGATGTTAAGTCTAAATTGTATGGGAACCAAGTTAAAAAAATTAAAAAATTCAAAGTACTTGAAAAAGAAGATAAATACCTCTTCTAGTTTGAAAAACCTCTTGTGACCCTTCTTTTTTATTATAAACCTAGAATCGACCATTACGATACATAAAAAATGAAAGATTTGAAAGGGCTATAAGAAATGGAAACATCACATTTTTTTTATAGGAATTTACCATGAATCCGTTGATTTTATATGACTTCTTCTCCTTTTTTACCACTTTATTCATACATAGATTTGGGGGGAATGGGTTTTTTTTATTCACATTATTCACAAATGGGCAAAACATATTTTTTTTTGTAATGGGGTGGCTTAATTTCTAAATCTTGATGAATTATAAGATAAAAAAATATCTTGCTTATCAATTTTATCAATTATTTGGTAATTATGAGTCCCGATATTAATATTTTGATTATTGTTGGCATCGGTCTGGATCCAAGTCCTAGTAGTCCCGCTAAATGGTGATTTAACATAAATTCCTCATCTTGAAACCAAGCCAATTTTGGAGCACCTTTATGATAATGAAACCAACCAGCAAATAGCATTAACGTTGAATAGATCAATGCTCTTTTACCCAAATTTGACTCTTAGCAACTCCTACGTTTGAAGCAAGATGTTGTCTAATTAAACCACAAATTACATGTGTCTGGAAAATTTCTATTTCTATTTCTATTTGGCGAGCAATCCACCTACGAGGCGAGGGTTTACCCAGCGGCGGATGTCAGCGATTCGACTCCGCTTATCTCCAACTCCTGAACTTAGCCGATATAAAGCTATATGATAGCACCCACTTTTTTTCGATTCAGCGGTTCGATCTGAAAAATGGTGTCCGTTGCTCATTTTATGGGAAATTGAATCACATTGCTCATTTTGTTTCAAGAGGAAGACACTTTAAAAAGTTGATATGAGAGATCATGGGTCTAAGAAAAATTTTAGAAGGAAGATTTCTTATTATTCTTTTTACAAGATGCAAAGAAAAACTAATCAAGATTATAGGTTCTTAAATGAGAGAAACCATAGGAATCCTATTAATTAACTTAGGGGTGATATTGGTGAATTAATGAAGGGAATGGACTTCCTATTCAAAGGTAGGAGTGAGGCTAGATGGGAAATTCCTAGACCTAGACTGTTTGCTCAAATTCTAAGGAATATGCATTTGAATCCTATTAGGAATGTGAGATGGATGCCAAAAAACATTAGAGGCATCCTTAGGAACACTCCAAGGAAGATAATTTAGGTTGAAGTTACTTAAAAAAGGAATATCATAAGGGAAGCGGTCGTCGTTCCTCCCATTGATTCGAAATATGGAACACCTGTCACTATTTAGGTGATAGTTTTCTTAAGATGCTTAGGGTCTTGTTATTGTAGATCCGCACATAGGTACTCCTTGATTCGTCGGGGTCAAATAGTTTTGGGTGTGTGCTTGAAAGTCACTTTTGGATCATTTTTCATGTTTTGCTGAGGATCATGCATTTGTGAATTTACATGCGATTTTCTATATGCTTTGTTCCTTACTTGACATGTTGTACATATTTTCATAATTTATTTATAAAAATTCTAAAAAAAAAATCACTTTATATTCTTTTATGATTATGTGATTAAGTCCTTTGATTCATGAGATTTGATGAATAAACTTATCTTGAATGATGATAAAAACATGAATTTTTAACCTTTTGGTTGCAAATGTTGATAATGTCAATGTTAAGTTAGAATTCACTTAATAAATCATGATAGTCAAATTTGTTGAAATCTTTGGTGTTGATTTCACACCACTTTTGCACTACATATAACTTAATACTTATGACTATAGTTATGTATTTTTCTCATAGTGCTTGACTTAATCATGATCAAATCCCGCAATCTCTTATTGGTTTTAAAATGCTTTTATGGTCCATTTGTGAGAATTGTGTGTTTTTCATACTTGTTGGGGTTGAAAATGGACTATTGCATATGTGTTGATAAGGGCTACTATTTGAATGATTACACCCATTCGAATTTGATTATCACTGGGTAGGTATCATTTAGGCATGTGAAAAACCAATCAACGATAAAAGCCAGCATATTGGAAAGAGCCACAATCCAAGCGCTTAATAGGAAATGAAAATAAGTTAGGGCCGTAGTTTTTCAAAAGAATTTTTTATTTTAGTTTGGCATTGAAAAGATTCTAACAACATATTCTTGAGGGACATTAATGGTTAGAAAACTTCCATTTGATGAAATATTGAAAGGATATTAATGTAATGAAAAACTTAAGCATCATTTGTAATTCTTATGATTTGTTTATGCGTATTATTTTAATTTTATAAACCATATTATGTAATACCCCGTACTTTTATGGATATTTATTTATGGGATTAATTAAATTAAATGTGAATTAATTGAGAATTAATCCGGATAAAATACTAACGAGATGTGAGTTGGTATTTGATTATAACGTTATATGAATATTGAAAATATTGAATTTGTCGTGAGATAGAAATACGGCAATTTGGAAATTTTGTTGGGACGCGTGTGAGAGTCTCATTAGTAAGTTGGTATTTGATTATAACGTTATATGAATATTGAAAATATTGAATTTGTCGTGAGATAGAAATACGGCAATTTGGAAATTTTGTTGGGACGCGTGTGACAGTCGCGTCAGGAATATAATTATTTTAATTAAAAAGTGAATTTTATTTTATTCAATCGTATGGTCATTTTGAGTGCGCTAACGTGTTCGGAAGGGTCGAAATAGTCAGAAAACACTAGCCGGGGGTTTAGTTTGGGTCCCGGGGCATTTTTGGGCCACACCGGCAACTTAAAAGGGTATTTTGGTAATTTTGGAATTTGGGGAATTTTAGCCAACGAATTTTGGGAATTAAAAATAGGGTATTTGGGAACCCACTAACCCATTACCAGCACTTAACTAATTAGAGGGCTATGGGAGTTATAGGAGAAGTTAGGAGAGGTTCCCAAAAGAGGAAAAAAACCATAACCATCATCTTCAACCTTCAACCTTGGGAGAAATTGTAGAGGAAAAGAGAGAAACATCCAACATCCAACATCAAATTCAGAGAATAATCCGAGGCAAGTGGTTTAATTACGTTATTTGCAACGAATGTTTATTCCATGCTTAGACATTTATGAAAATTGCATTGTTTTGGGAGATTGATAAAAACCCATGAATTTGAGGATTAAAACTATAAACCATGTTAGGATTTGCATGTAGACATATTCTGGATGAATTATGAATTCATACTATAGCCCTTGATAATTCAAAAAACGGATTTAAGAAGAGGATTATTGTTGATTTTGAAAGAAATAGAAAACTAGGGTTCTTGATGATATTTTGATCTAAATAAGGCCTTTGGGTGATGATTAATTAGTTTTAGAACGTTAACAATGTTGTAGGATTATTATTTGATGATATTATAACGTTAGAATGACGTTTCATGCATTGTAATGGATTTTTGGGACGATTTGAGGAATGCAAAATGAAGCAGTCTGTAACTTATCTGGTGCTATCGATCGATCGACATTCATCAGTCGATCGATCGACCACCATCGATCGATCGACCTTCCCAGAATGAGAAATATTTTCCCTAGTTAAATTGTAATGATGTTAACCATTAGAAAATTATTAATGGATATTTTATGAATATCCTTAGACTTAAGGAAGACCAGTAGGTATGGTTATAAAATTTGGACCTGCGTTAGAATTCAATTTGAGGAATTATTATGAAATCTAATAAAATTCAATGAGTGAGATAATATTAGGGTTAAAGGAGTAAATTCGAATAATTTGATGAAATAAGGTTTGGGGCAGAAGTAAGGATCTTAAGAATAATGATGTTATATGTGGGAATAATAGGAGACTTAGTAATCCCTTTGAGATAGGTTTTAAGTACAAGAAACTATGACGTGAGATGTATCGACAGTCTACATTATATATTATCGGAATATTTAAAAATGTATAAAATTGGAATAATGGTATAAGGATGTAGAATATACCTTTATTAATAACGAGATATCTAAGATGTGTGAATGCTTAGTATATGACTTATGTGTATGACATACCTACCATACTTGCTATCACGGGAGGTTTGCGTTCGTTTAGGACCATCTAATCTTTGTGTGCCTACGAGGGGATATAGATTGGTACCTCGAGGACATAGGTCAGAGAAGGACTTATTGGGAAGTTAATAAGTCTGCTGATCGTGGGAGCGTAGGTATGTGCGTGACCCATGTGATGTGACTGTGTTCGCCTCCATTGATTGTGATTGTTGTTATCTGAGAACGATTCCTGAGAGATTCGAAATGCGTGATCCTTATGTACGTGAGGTACCGGGATGAATAGCAGAGTATGTGTGCACCGCAGCTTAGTCTCGGGGTGCTTATATTGTATATTTATGATGTGAATGATATACGGTTAAATGAACAGACTTGTCATGTTAAATTATGAGAATAATTTATAGTAACTCCTTGAGAAGATAAATACGGGGATAACCTCCAGTAAATGGTAATGTTAATAATTGAGAATCCGAGTTTAAGTAAAGCTATATATTCAAGTGATAACATTGGGAATTCATATTGTGAAACGAGTAGATGGGTTAGAACTTATGTCGGTTTAGTTAGATATAAATACCACTTAGATGGGTACTGTACGTTAGGAGTGCACAAGTAGTCGAGAGGTGAGTACTTCATGTGAGAGCACGTCCTAACATGTATTTTGCATTAATTATTTTAATGTTATTAAAGCACTTGATGTTTTTAAAATACTCTCCACTTTCGGGCTCTGACCCGTTTGCTTTCAAATCTATTTTTTTTGTAAAAAACTTTTTAGGTGCCCAGCCACAAGGACACCATGCATAGGATTTCCATTCAGATGACGAGCTGTAGCTGTTTGTGGAAGTTACAGGGCCTTGCTAGTAGATGCTTCTTTTGTCTTGACTCTATTCAGTTTTCATCATTTGCAGGGCATGTCGCCCATTTCTATTAGAGATATTTCATATTTCAGTTATTCAGATTTTTGGCATGTAATTAATTCAGGATATACTGTTTTATTTATTTCAGTGGTGGGATTGTTGTGAGGAGTTTTCCTCCGGACTTATTATTATTTGTTGGTTACTTTATTGAGACTTTATGGTGTATGGTTATGATATTCTTTCATAATTCTTTTATTGTATGTTAATCAGACTTAATTTAAAATTTGACATCTTACTTTTTAAATACTAGGTGGTTAGTAATGATTAAAATGTTTTCGACAGTGATGCTGTTAACTGGACCAACTTGACATTTTGTATTAATTTAATAAAGGAGTAGCTACCCGGTATTTAATTAGTCGGGGTGTCACAGGTGGTATCAGAGCATCAGGTTCTAGTGTCCTTTAGGATCTGTACGGCTTATTATGCTTCCAGCATAATTCTCTTTGATGTAGAGCCCTATCATTAGGATTGTTGATATCTTTGGTGAGATTTCGTTCTCCTACTTCGATATATATGATAGTGAATCTTATTTGCAATCAGGTGTGTTCGTGTGCCAAACGATGTAGTACGTCAGGTGAAGACAGTTAGACGAACAGCATGAGGCAAGGATCAGTTGAGATTAATAAATTAATTAAGGGAAGACCGTAGTCGAAGTCACCCATATCAGGGTACGGAAGTCCTGGACGGTCCAGACGGCCAAGGCGCAACTTGTGACTTCCAAGCACAACAATAGTTGAAGGTAGGGTCAATTGAGACTCACCCAACAAGGTTGGACTGAGAGAGAAAGAGTTGGGTGGGACATCGAGAAAACCAGCGGTGGAAATACTTGAAAGGCGGAGATGGCGTGTGCTAGCCAAACAAACATAATACACCCGAAGGCTTGGACTTATGTCGGAGTATGGCCAATCGAGAGTGAAAATTTGAGGAAAATTTTTCTTGTCTCATGAGAGCGGAGTTTCAATGGGGAGAAATAATCACCACACTTATAAGTGGAATGTGACGTCGAGAGAAGGCGTACACGAATGGTTTGACCATAAGTTTCTTGATCAGATGTTTAGGATGAAAACCGAATGTCGTTCTAAACTCACACGAGAGGTTCGGACAGAGGTCACTTTGTGAGAAGAAATAAAATTATTTAGTGAACCCTACACCGGGTGAAGTAGGTGAAACGGAGAAGGGGATATTAAAGGGAGAATTTACATAGAAGAATTGCTAGTCCTTCTGGCAGAATTATGCTTGGACGGTTAAAGCAAATGGTATTATCGCATAGTGTTAATTTGGAGGTAAACATCCCCAGGTGGGGAGATACAAGAATCGAAGGCTTTATATAAAGTAAGACTGGGGAAAACAGTGTTGGTGAAGCACCACAATGGGAAGACCCAATGGAGAACCAGTTAAAATGATTCGGATAACTGAATTACTACCAGGCAAAGGTGATTTCAGTGAGAGATGTAGAAATTAGTAGCGTGTTCCTTAGGGCCGTCAAAACTAAGGGAACAACGGAGATAGTCGTCTGAGTCGAGACTACCAACGTCCGAGAGATGGACCACCTTAAAATGATTTGTGAGACAAAAGATAAGTGGAGTATGTGTAGAGGTATTTCTGTGGGGAGTGAAACCCGTGCGTTATAAAAATTTTCCCGATACAAGAGTAGGGATCAAGGTATTGTGCCTGGCGAGGGCAACAGTTATTGAAATATCCGATTTGGGACAGACATGTGTGGTAAGTCCAGGAACCATTTAAGCAGCCGGGATGATTATTAGGATAGAAGTATGAGTTATATCCTCAGATGAGGATGCATATTATTTGTGGCATGAGTGAGTTACTACATTTGTTACAATTGTATTTTCACTTGAGAGTCGAGTTTAGTGAGTATCAGTAAATTTATTATATATAAGAACATTTTTCCCTGATAGTGTGGGGGTTACTTTTATTATCATCCGCGGAGGATGAATGGGTATATTAATAGCGGTTTATGCTTTACCGAAATTACTCGTTTTAGTGCTGTGTTATACGAGTATGATATGATCTTAATTATTGTTTTATATATATGATTATACCGATAGTGTGCTGGTATTACAAGTTTATTGGGATTACTACATCGGGGTAACATGTTTTGTTCTGGCGAGGCCCCATCTGTTAGAGGGCCGGGCTCGCAATTGTACTTTCGTGCATATATGTATATATATATATATATATATATATATATATATATATATATATATGTTGTGATTTCAAAGTATAATGGTCTCGGACATTTAATCCCAGTATGCGTAGGGATTTCATTATTATGAGTCGTATGTAATTGATTTACTAGTCAACAAAGAGTTAGTTGGTTTTTATAATTAACGATAGAGAGGTCGTAACAAAAAGAGTGCATTGTTTTATCACCCGTTAGAGATTTGGAAGTTTATACTCATAGTTGTGTGTCTGGGGACGGGAATTTGAGGGTCTCAAATATCTCGCATGTTGTATATGAAATGTGATTTCCATCACTGTAAAGAGAAAAGTGTCTTTTAGAAGGAGTTCTTTGTTTATGTATAATTGCGAACTGAGATGAAACTTTGTTGTTAAAAGACGAGAGTGTAGGGGTACATATTATGGACAGGGCTTAACGGATTCCGATGACCAATAATGTTAGGTAGTAGTGTATCGAGGGGGTTCCTTGTTTGGATTTCGCTTTGCGAGACACCCCACGCATGAAACTTAGCGTAAGGTTGGTAGTAAGGTAACGTGTGGCCCTTCGTTCATGATTGGGATACCTCTATCGTTATGGGAGTACGTAGTTATAACGAGAAGTTACAAGGAGTGAATTATGATGTACGGCCATTAGAGCCAGTTGTTAGTAAATTACGATATAAGTACTAATAATGTTGGTTTTGTCACGGCGTGTTGAAGGACGCATTGAGGATAAGGAGGATTTAGGATTTCTAATTCAGAAGCGATTGAGAACTCCCAAGTGGTATAGAACTGTTGTATTTACAGTGACAATAAAGAGTTTGGGATTTGTATGAAGCGTATATAATGTTTAAAAACCGTATGGTTGGGTTATAAGGGGCGTAGACATCTTGATTTGCTAAAGTGTAAATCAAGGGAAGAGGGAACATAGACGGGTGAGATTATTACTTATGAGATTAAACGTCATAAGAAAAGGTGTAAGTGAATATCATGTGTAGTAAGTGTAGCACGTTCAAACTTGAAAAAAAAAGGGCAGTAGAAAGCCATTTAATAAAGGGATATCTCTTGAGAAGGCGAATAAATTATTATGAGAAATTTGGAGTAGAGTTCCGATCAATCGAATGTTGAGGGTGACTCAAGAATAAATAGAATGAGGATGTCAATCAGGTATAAAGTCCAGATATGCACAAAGTGGTGAAAAGTGTAAAGGTCCAAACTTTTGGTATTCGTCGGGAGAATAAGATCATTAAGTATCATTTAACGGGGAAAATTTTATGTGAATATCGACATTGAAAGAGGTATAGTAAGTAGTAGAACAGTTGGGGTTAGATGATCAACTAAATAATTTTGTATCAAGACGACGATTCCAAGAATGGGAGGGTCAAGTTGGAGAATTTTCTTGAGAGGTAGCCAACTTATTGATAAGTAATGAGTTCCTTCGATTATGTGGGACATGTTGTCCAGAAGGAGAGAAATTGTTATATACTTGGGGTGATTTACACTATTAGATAGTGAACACGCCGGTACGTGGTTCGACGTAGTACTATTTAGAACTGGGATGAAATCCCCAAAATCCACATTCAGGTGGGGTGACAATAAATAGTAGGAAATAACGATTCAAACTGAGGGTTGTATCACCTATAACCCGAGGTGCAGGCGCAAGGTGACTAACGACTGATGGATTGTATGAAAGAAATTTTGGATTCATTGCGATATTTTCAATTCCAAATCGGGTATAACTAGTGAGGAATATTGTAGTCATGAGGAGGAGATATTACCTAATGGTAGAGTTGGGGGAAAAGCACCCGTATCTATTTATGGTGGACAAGGTGCTTACAAAGGTTTGTGTGACACCAACAGACTGAAGTGGTTTTCCCTTGTGTAAAAGTCATAACGTCGGGATATTTCAAGGAATGGACAAGCGTAGTCAGATGTGTTATTGATTCATCCCAGGATGGGAGTTTGTTGTTTTGATAAACGCGGGAGTTAGTAGTGAGGTGCGGACTCACAATACTAATAAAAAATAATGCAGCTAATGATGTATAGGCTATTTTTATTCGAATGTTGTTTAATAAGAGCACGACGTAAGGTGCATTTATCGAAGATTATTCTGATAAGGTATCAAGTATGTTAAACAAGCTTGTTGTGAACAAGGGCTTTAGTGATTGGTATTTTCTTTATATTTTGTTTGGAACACTGGAGGGTACCGAATTTTTCCAGGTATGCCTTATTTTTTTTTTTCGAATTTCGGGACGAAATTCTGTTATTAGGGGGGAAGTATGTAATACCCCGTACTTTTATGGATATTTATTTATGGGATTAATTAAATTAAATGTGAATTAATTGATAATTAATCCGGATAAAATACTAACGAGATGTGAGTTGGTATTTGATTATAACGTTATATGAATATTGAAAATATTGAATTTGTCGTGAGATAGAAATACGGCAATTTGGAAATTTTGTTGGGACGCGTGTGATAGTCTCGTTAGTAAGTTGGTATTTGATTATAACGTTATATGAATATTAAAAATATTGAATTTGTCGTGAGATAGAATTACGGCAATTTGGAAATTTTGTTGGGACACGTGTGACAGTCGCGTCAGGAATATAATTATTTTAATTAAAAAGTGAATTTTATTTTTATCAACCGGATGATCATTTTGAGTGCGCCAACGTGTCCGGAAGGATCGAAATAGTCAGAAAACACTAGCCGGGGGTTTAGTTTGGGTCCCGGGGAATTTTTGGGCCACACCGGCAACTTAAAAGGATATTTTGGCAATTTTGGAATTTGGGGAATTTTGACCAACGAATTTTGGGAATTAAAAATAGGGTATTTGGGAACCCACTAACCCATTACCAGCACTTAACTAATTAGAGGGCTACGAGAGTTATAGGAGAAGTTAGGAGAGGTTCCCAAAAGAGAAAAAAAACCATAACCATCATCTTCAACCTTCAACCTTGGGAGAAATTGTAGAGGAAAAGAGAGCAACATCCAACATCCAACATCAAATTCAGAGAATAATCCGAGGCAAGTGGTTTAATTACGTTATTTGCAACGAATTTTTCTTCCATGCTTAGACATTTATGAAAATTGCATTGTTTTGGGTGATTGATAAAAACCCATGAATTTGAGGATTAAAACTATAAACCATGTTAGGATTTGCATGTAGACATATTCTGGATGAATTATGAATTCATACTATAGCCCTTGATAATTCAAAAAACGGATTTAAGAAGAGGATTATTGTTGATTTTGAAAGAAATAGAAAACTAGGGTTCTTGATGATATTTTGATCTAAATAAGGCCTTTGGGTGATGATTAATTAGTTTTAGAATGTTAACAATGTTGTAGGATGATTGTTTGATGATATTATAACGTTAGAATGAAGTTTCATGCAATGTAATGGATTTTTGGGACTATTTGAGGAATGCAAAACGAAGCAGTCTGTAACTTATCTGGTGCTATCGATCGATCGACATTCATCAGTCGATCGATCGACCACCATCGATCGATCGACCTTCCCAGAATGAGAAATATTTTCCCTAGTTAAATTGTAATGATGTTAACCATTAGAAAATTATTAATGGAGATTTTATGAATATCCTTAGACTTAAGGAAGACCAGTAGGTATGGTTATAAAATTTGGACCTGCGTTAGAATTCAATTTGAGGAATTATTATGAAATCTAATAAAATTCGATGAGTGAGATAATATTAGGGTTAAAGGAGTAAATTCGAATAATTTGATGAAATGAGGTTTGGGGCAGAAGTAAGGATCTTAAGAATAATGATGTTATATGTGGGAATAATAGGAGACTTAGTAATCCCTTTGAGATAGGTTTTAAGTACAAGAAACTATGACGTGAGATGTGTCGACAGTCTACATTATATATTATCGGAAGATTTAAAAATGTATAATGTTGGAATAATGGTATAAGGATGTAGAATATACCTTTATTAGTAATGAGATATCTAAGATGTGTGAATGCTTAGTATATGACTTATGTGTATGACATACCTACCATACTTGCTATCACGGGAGGTTTGCGTTCGTTTAGGACCATCTAATCTTTGTGTGCCTACGGGGGGATATAGATTGGTACCTCGAGGACATAGGTCAGAGAAGGACTTATTGGGAAGTTAATAAGTCTGCTGGTCGTGGGAGCGTAGGTATGTGCGTGACCCATGTGATGTGACTGTGTTCGCCTCCATTGATTATGATTGTTGTTATCTGAAAAAGATTCCTGAGAGATTCGGAATGCGTGATCCTTATGTACGTGAGGTACTGGGATGGATAGCAGAGTATGTGTGCACCGTAGCTTAGTCTCGGGGTGCTTGTATTGTATATTTATGATGTGAATGATATACGGTTAAATGAACAGACTTGTCATGTTAAATTATGAGAATAATTTATTGTAACTCTTGAGAAGATAAATAAGGGGATAACCTCCAGTAAATGGTAATGCTAATAATTGAGAATCCGAGTTTAAGTAAAGCTATCTATTCAAGTGATAACATCGGGAATTCATATTGTGAAACGAGTAGATGGGTTAGAACTTATGTCGGTTTAGTTAGATATAAATACCACTTAGATGGGTACTGTACGTTAGGAGTGCACAAGTAGTCGAGAGGTGAGTATTTCATGTGAGAGCACATCCTAACATGTATTTTGCATTCATTATTTTAATGTTATTAAAGCACTTGCTGTTTTTAAAATACTCTCCACTTTCGGGCTCTGACCCGTTTGCTTTCAAATCTATTTTTTTTGTTAAAACCTTTTTAGGTGCCCAGCCACAAGGACACCATGCATAGGATTTCCATTCAGATGACGAGCTGTAGCTATTTGTGGAAGTTACAGGGCCTTGCTAGTAGACGCTTCTTTAGTCTTGACTCTATTCAGTTTTCATCATTTGCAGGGCATGTCGCCCATTTCTATTAGAGACATTTCATATTTCAGTTATTCAGATTTTTGGCATGTAATTAATTCAGGATATACTGTTTTATTTGAATTCATTAATATTTTATTTGAATATGTTATCAAACTATGGTATTAATCAAGATTCAAAGGATTTTTTTATCAAATCATCTTATGACGAATTAAAATCACACATTTTCATTTTAGGGATTACATTTGTGTATATATATAAATGTGTGTGTGTGTGTGTGTTTGTGAGAGAGAGAGAGAGTGTGTGTGTGTGTGTGAGAGAGAGAGTATTTGATTTTGTGCATTTTATCTTAAAATTGTGCTTTACGAATCATATATGAATGATTTTACATGATTTTGCATTCATTCATATCATATTTTTGAGAGATTGGGTTTTGGGTTCCAATACTTAGTCTTTTCTGGATTTTTACTCCCTCACTAGTATACTAGACAATTTTGTATGCACGATTGTTAGTAAACATGTCAGAACTTGCCCTGTACGCACTGTTTTCGACATATGAAATAAGGATCTTTGATAATTTATTTAATTCACATTTCAAAACCCTCAGGAGAACAAATCATAACCGATTTTCATCTAAGATCAAAATTTTATCAGGCCTTATTCATTTATAGTGGGATTTTGTGTTAGATTTGTGATTTCTCAACTTTAAACCATGGTTTTTCAGATTTGTTTGATTTCATCTAGTTTTTACTCATGTAAATCATCATTCTCTGATTTTTTTTGTTGATTTACTTCTTTTAGAGTACATCTAGTTTGTTTTCATCATTCTAGAGGTTTGATTTGAGTTTATTGTTACTATTTGGGATTTTAAGTTCATATACCTTAGGTTTCCCACATACACTCTTTGAATTTATTTTTATTCTGGTTGTGTGTTATTTGCTACTATATTCCTGATGTTATAGGCAACTTAAAAACACATGCACATAGAAAGTGTTGTTTGGATCCCCAAATGGTCTCGGAGAGACATCCTATTTGAGAGAGTCATCACCATTACTTCCACGCATATCTCGTTCTCATACACAGGCCATGTGAGCCTTTATTCCTTTCCCTGACCTTATCATCGATATGTCTAGGATCTAGGTTACGATAGACAGTTCCCTTCTCCATGCTAGCTTTATATCTCGACCCGTGAGACCATAGATTTCCTGATTTATCACAATGATTTTTTCTTTTGACGAGACACTATATTGCCTTTCATGTGGTACTTAATTATTTGTATTTGGATATTTGTCTGTTACTTTTACTCCTTTATTGGTTATAGATTACTTTTGTTATGGATATTGACACTTTGGTTTGTTTGTTATGGATTTATACTGTTTTTATCCATATGGTTGTGCCTTTTCTTTGCTATATCCATGTTTCATATGATCTCATTATAATTAGATTAATCTATTCTTCACATGCTTACTTGATTGATATATTCTATCCACTAGTTTCTGACTTGAGATATATATTGCGTTACACTTGTATGTTGGTCATATTCATGATGATTTCCATTGAGTATCTCCTTATATTAGTGGTTATTTCACATGATTATCGATCTTTTGTTTCACTAGTTTTTCTTAGTCATTGTGGTTGTTGCTATCTTGCTATGCTATTTGTTTTTTAGCACTTACTTGTTTTACTTGTTTATATTATATTATCTTATCATTTTGCATCTTCTTTCATGATTTATATTATATATAAATCTCATTGTTTTTTAGAGGATTCCCAAAGCAGGGGAGGTTACTCTTTGTGCATGATATTACCTACATGATCTTCGTATATTTATTTCATGTGTTTCAGGTATAGTCATGCTGATGAGGCTTCTACTCACATTTCAAAATTGATTTTTGATGCGTCGTTGGTCTTTTGAACTCTATGTTTATTACTTCCTTCTACTCTCATTATATGGCTAATGTGGAGTGGATTTGGTTTTTTTTTGTGTATGTGTGTGTGTGGGGGGGGCGGGGGGGGGGGGGGGGGGTACCAGGGAATAACTGAAGGGGGAGATTGAAAATGTGAACATTTGTACCTATATATAAGTTGGATAGATTCCATTTCAAAGCATTGAGTCGTGAGCATTCAAGATACATAAGCTTGATACGCAGTGACGTGTTTGAGAAGAGTGAGGCTCGTTCATTTAGACTTAATGAACATTAGAACTTTGATGATCTACATAGATTCTCTACTTCATAAGACTTTTAATGCTCAATTGACGATGTATCTTTTAATGATTTTGTGATTGAACATCATTGGTTATGGACACACATGCACGTTGTTACAAAATGTGTTTTATAGGTTAAAGAAGTGATTTTGAATCATGAAATGTGTTATATACGGGAAAAGACCAAATTTTCATAAGTGATTTTGTTTGCAGTTTTTTTCAAATTTGCTCCAAACCGTTCGCATGGTTACTTTTTGACCCATGCACACGACGACCTTTCAAACGGTCTCGTTTGACTAGTGCGTGGAACAATTTTGGCTTAGGTTGCATACTGGTGAAACCCGTGTGCACAATAGCATTTTTACCCGTGCACATAACATAGATTTTTTTTTAAAACTGCTATAAATAATTCTTCTTTCCTCCTTTTCCAAAATATCTAAAATCCTCATTACTTAATTACATCTTAGAAAATATTTTCGAGGTATAGAGATTTTTTTGTCTCTCTATTTTTGAATTCACTTCTTCCCTCCAAATTATGAGAAAAACCTAGATATATACTTGATCTATGGATTGAGAGGAAATTGGGAGCAATTTGATTCATATACACATAGCCAAAGTTCAATTCATATCATTTAATATTTGAATCGTTGATCAACACTCCTAGATCTATGAAGGTAGGTATCTTATTCTATTTGAGAGATAAAGGCATGATGCGACTCTAAGGAGGAGAATGTACTTTGTCATTCATCTTATGGAGCTTAGAGAGGATCTCTTATCGTTAATGGAGGAAAGTTCGATGTTCATAGGTAACTTGTTGTGAGTGCACAAGAGAGAGGTATTTTCTTCCATTCTATAAAACCTTTTCAAGTTGAATAAGATATTAGAGTGCGTCGAGGTTTTTACACCTTGGTAGGAGTTTTTCTCATAAAATCTGAGTTATGGATTTTTTATATGTTTTGTATGTTATCTTGTTCACTTACATCACATGTTATACTTAGGTCTCATCTAGATCTAATTGAATCCATAAAAATTGAATAGGATTGTGCACATAGTGTATTTGACCTAGATTTCCTAATTGCTACTCAAATTTGTTGATCTACGTGATTCACATGCCTAATATGATTTCACCTAGTTTTTACATGTGTTAGGTTATGTGACACCCCGCCTAATAAAGTACCGGGTGATCAGTCCTATACCAAATTAAAACAGGAATCCCAGTTGGTTCATCCTTAGCATCACTATCGAAAACTTTTTTAAAACTTACTAACCACCTAGTATTCCAAAAAGCTGGTGGCAAATTTTATCTTTTTAATTAAACAACTAATAACATGCGCAAAGATAATATGAGTCATACACCACGACTGAATTAAATCAACTGAATAAATAATAAACTACATGCCGAATAAACCATCGATCACCAAAGTAAATAGTCCAATACAAATATTCAACACCTGAATAAATAAATCTGAAAACTGTACTGAAAGTCTGGGAGACAAACCCTAAGCAAAACTGAAATTGATAAATGATTCCTAATCTAGGAAGGATTGAACGATGCATCTAAACCAAACTCTTGCTAGCATCCACATGTGTCGCAGCTCCGTGTCCCTGGAATAGAATATCAATCCTGGCGTTCCTGTGGCTGGACACCTAAAAGGTTTTGAAAATAATTTTATAGCACCCAAAACCTAGAAGGTCATATTGCTCTATGGTAGTAACAATATCGTAAAAAATTAAAGTGTGGAGTCTTCCTATTGGATTTCGACTTAAAGCATCGGCTACTATATGCCTTTACCTGGACGGTAATTTAATTTAAATCGCCAAGCTTTAAAAAATTCTATGGGCATTGGTTTATACATCATAACTTACATCACTAAAAAGAATGGTGAGGACCGGAGCAATGGTTAATTTTTCCTTCAAAATTTGGAATGATTGATTACATTCATCAGTCCATACAAATGGAACTTCCTTCCCAGTTAACTTTAAAATGGGGAGAGCAATGCGAGAAAATCCTTCTATAAAATGACGATAATATCCAGTTAATCCTAGAAAGCTCTTTATCTCGGTAATATTGGCTGGATTTTTTCATTTTAAAATGGTTGAAATTTTGGCTGGATCGACTTGGATTCCATTTTTAGAAACCACATCTCCTAAATTTTTTATTTCCTTCATTAAAAAATCACATTTTCTCTTCTTAGCATATAACCGATGGTTTCTAAGAGTACCTAAGATTATTTTTAAATGTTGGGTACGTTCTACTAGATTTTGAGAATAAACAAGAATATCTTCAATGAAAATGACAACAAATTGGTCAAGAAAAGGACTAAAGATTATATGCGTTAGATCCATAAAAGCTGAGGGTGCATTGGTCAACCCAAATGATATTAAAATAACTTCAAAATGTTCATAATGAGTTCGAAAAGAACTTTTCAGAATATCTTCTTCTCTAACTCGCAATTGATGGTAATCGGATCGTAAGTTTATTTTTAGAAAAGACCCTTTCTCCTCGAAGTTGATCAAATAGATCTCCAATTCAGGGTAAAGGATACTTATTCTCAATAGTTACTGAGTTCAGTTTATGATAGTCTATGAAAAATCAAAAGTTTCCATCTTGTTTCTTAACAAATAATACCGGAGCTCCCTAAGGAGATGAATTAAGTCGAATAACACCTTTTTCAAGAAGGTCGTCTAATTTGGTACAGAGTTCTCAAAGTTCTAAAGGAGACAATCGATAGAAAGGTATCGAAATAGGAAATGTATTTGGATAAAGATTGATATTAAACTCGATTTCTCTAGAAGGGGGTAATCCTGGTAATTATTTTGAAAAAACATCTTTGAATTGTTCCAGAAGTTTTGGGATATTAATTTGGAAACTTGATGGTTCAGACGGACCTGATCCTTAAAATACAAAAGAACAATTATCTTTGTTTCGAAAAAAAAATTTCTTGGCATGACAATCGATAAAAGCATGATGTCTTGACAAAACATCCATTCCGATAATAATATTGAAATTGCAAATATCTAAAATTATCAAATTAATAAGGAGTGTTCCTAAACCAAGCTGAACTCTACAATTGCTATAAACTTGTGTTGATGTATTGATTTCACATGTTGGTAATTCAATATCCAATGGAGTAGTTAAAAATGTGGGTAGTAATTGCAATAATTTACCTAGTCTAAGACTGATACGGGAATGTGTTGAACCTGAATTAAATAAAACATGTGTAGGAAGATGTTGGAAAAATATCATACTTTCAATCACGTCATGGGAGATTCGGGTAGGCAGTATTGCATAATACTTTCCATGACTTGAGACTGGCACAACTTTCTTAACAGGGTTTGTCTTAGGTTGATTTTGTATAGGACGAAAATTTTGATTTAGTGAGGGATTGTTTGACTGACGACGTATTGGAACAAATCTTAAGTTAGGACACTATGGCCGGATATGTCTTACTTCGTGAATTTCATGACAACGAATCACTGAACACGTTGTGTTATGATGGATATGAGAGTAAGATTGTCCACTTGAATTTGGATAGGGTTATGGTCAAGATTGAGGTGGGGTTCTAATAACACGATTATTTCTAGTAATTGGGGGAAATCGTATTACGGTGGGAGAATTCCGTTCTACAATTACCGCAACATCGATAAGTTGAGAATACACGTGAATTTGTAAATGAGTGACTGAATTCTTGATTCTTGAATGTAGTCCTATTTTAAATTGCTTGCCCTTCCTTATCTCAATATCTACATATTCAAGGGCATAACGAGATAACTCGATAAGTTTGGCTTCGTATTGGGCTACAAACATATTAGCTTGTTGCAATTTTATGCAATCAATGGTTTGTTGATCTCGTTTAGCCTCGAGAAAATACTTTTTGAAGAAAATCTCTTCAAATTTCTCCCAAGTAAAATTGACAACGTTCTGGTTACGTGACACCACTTACCACTAGAAATCACCTCCACCTTTAAACATATAGGCTGCTAAAGTTGCTCGGAGATTGGTAGTTATACCTACTCTATTTAAAATTTTCACAATCTGACGTATCCATTTCTCAGCTTCACTGGAACCTATCTTTCCAAGAAAAGACGGAGGTTATTGTCTAAAAAATTCTTCAAGGGAATTCATCCTACGGATTTCTTCAAAGATTTCCTCTGGAGTAGAACGATGAGTTTGTTGTTGAGCTAAATAAGTGAGTTCCTGAAGACATCGCATGATTCCTTCAGTTTGAGTCTATTCAGTTTCAGTTCCAACGGAGGGAATTCGAGTACTAACTATCCTAAAATATAATAGAACAATTTTAATAATACGAATCATAAAACAAGGATATGTCACAAGCCTATTATATTATACAAGATAAGTTGTATGATACACTAAAGTTATATATCACAGACTAATTCTACATTAGTGCTTACCTATAGTTGTTAGTTAATCTCCTAAGGCTTAGAATCACACACTATGTACAGTACTTTATTATGCTATGTACATTAGGAGATAATTTTAACTTTGGATTTTAAGTAGGAACTATAGCCTCATCATCAAAGCTGGATTATGGACTAACTAGATAATCTTCTTGGTCTGGGGAATCACCAGTCGAGCCATCTCTAGTGTCAGGAGAATAATCACCATTCACCTCGCAATTTGACGTCGCATCTGGATACATAGGTGGGGTCGGTGGGGAATTTTTGAGTGCAAGATTGATACCTTCTTGAAATATCACTGGATCATTTACGTAGTCATCTACTTTTATCATAACTTGCATTTCACCTAAAACTCTATTAGTTAATACTAACCGCTTGACATCGTTACTAGCACCTGCCTAATCTTCTTCTACTGAACGAATTATTTCCCTTAGCCTTGATAACGCTTCTTCCCAAATTCTAGTTTTGTAAGAATAATTTTTCTAACATTATTCATAGCATAGTGTTTGACTAGTTTGGCGTATCCCATTACAAATCGTCACGCACCATCACGACGAACCAAACTCGAGAATCCCCAAGTTTGAAGACTTCCTGACATCTTGTAAAGGTATAAAACAATTTAGAGTTTAAATTAATTTACAGAATTTATGTTTGGCGTGTTTATTTTAATAAAAAATGAACAAGAGTTTTTTTATTTTGAAAAGAAAATATATTTGTTTCTAAATCTCGTTGAAACGAGACTGGCATCTCGTTCAAACGAGATTGCATGTCATTAGAAGGTCATTTTTTGTGTTTTTCAAACAAGTTTAAAAGGAGGGTATGCTATTTAAGTTTTTTACATGTCGTTAGATGAGACACAAGTCTCATTCGAATGTATGCATATCTCGTTAGAACGACCCTTTGATATCATTCTAACGACGTGCCTTGAAATTTGTGAACGACCTGTAAATACCTATTTCGTGTTTAGTTTTTCTAAGACTTTTGCTAGATTCATTTATGCATAACTTTTGCAAAAGTTCTTCACTTTTTGTGTTGTAAACACTGTTTAATTCACAAAAAAACCTCCTGAACATTTAGTTTTGTGAATTCGTTTAAATCTTAGAAAGTTTTGTATCCTTGAATACACCTTGTGGAGAAGATCTCAATGGCTGACTTGTGATACCGAAGGGAAGTCACTGCTGAAGACAAAGGTTGAGGCTGAAGGAGGACTGCGGTCTTGCGATTCTTACGAGGATCATAGTTGTTCTTTAAAGATTTATGAAGATTAATGTGTTATACTTGTAGCGATTATCAAGTAGTATTGTAAGTCGGTTGTCTTGTAATATTTTCAAAGTGAACAAAAAGTTTTACCCAAAAGGTTTTTTTTTCCGTAAACTTTGTCTTTGTTGAATGCTTTGTTTGATTTGTCTGTTTTATCACATAGATGTATGTTTTGGATAAGATAATATTAATTGGGTAGTCTCAAATTGGAATCTTCATGGAGTATATTTGTTTTCGCACTCTCATAAGTGGTATCACTGCATTCCATTCTCTCTAAGTGGTGTCAGAGCATTCGCACCTTGCTCTTTCAAATTGGTATCAAAGCACTCATTATATCATCCCAATAATTAGTATCAAATAAGTTTGCACTAAATTTTTGTCTTAGATCCTTATTTAGTGCTTTCTGAGTGTTTTGTTTTTCTCTCGATGGATTCCCATAGTTTTGACGACTTAAATAGTTTGAATTTGAAGTTTGCTAAAAGAATGAGAATTCTTGAAAAAGAAACTTCTCGTTTTCAATTTGATTTGGATCTTTTGCAAACTGTTCAAAATCAAAGAGATTTCTTTCGTGAGAAATTGTGGGCATGGATCGTGATTTTAGAAAATTAGAATTATCCAAGAAAGAGAGTGATGATAGAGTCCGATTTTTAGAAAAGGAATTAAAGGACTTAGGGTTGATGTATGTGCCATTGAGGATAGTGTTTTAATTAATAATTTTAAGGCACGTGAGAAGACTCTTAGGGGTAAGTTTGTTTTCATTGAGGGGGAGCGAGATATTGAAAATATCAAGAAGGAGTCCCTAAAATTGGAAAAGTCATTTTTTTTGCTTGAGTCTAAAATTTTGAATTTAACAGATGATGTAAATGACTTGAGTAGTTTGAGCAGTTATGGTAATGGCTCACATGTTTCTAATGCTTCGAGTGTTAAATCCAAGACCATAGTTTGTTTTAACGGGTCAACCGCATCCAAGGACATTAGAAAAGGTCAACCCATAGGTAGCATTCCTCACGTTTTCACATGTTTGCATTATAGTAGAAAAGGCCACCTTAGGAATTTTTGTTATGATATTTGGGTTAGGAAATCCATTTTGGAGGAGTTAGATGTTAGACTAGTTGATTCTCACATGCTTGCACATGATGCTTCACATGCTATAACTTATACATGATTGCTTACATGATTTTGTTTCTCATACTGTAGTTATGCTTCATGATATATGTTTGCAAGTGTTATGACATGTATATCTTTTGTATTATATTTTTTTATTGAGTCGTGTTTGAAAATTACAAAAATATTTTATTTTGGTAAAATATTTGAAAAATACAAAAATATTATAAATTTTTGTGTATTTTAGTTTTACACATTTAGTTTGGTATATTGGTGTGTTTGAATCCAATTCACTCTACAATTTTCATGTGTCTAGGACATTTGATTATGACTTTAGATGCTTATATTGATAGTAACCATGTTTATGGAGTTATTTCGAACTTGATTTGCTTTACGAATTCAACTTTGTATATGCCTCCACACACACATGCACGAGCTTATTTGATTTTCACTTCACTATGTATATTTAAGCTTGGTGAGATGTTACCCATCAATTTTATCATCTACATGTGACGTGACTCAAAATGTGTCTCTAGTTAAGACGGGGTTGAGTCCTCTGGGAAATAGGACGTAGAACGTGACGACCAATAGGAAAGACGCTTAACCCTCAGCTGACTCAGAAAAAGAAAGGAAAAGGTGGCGAATTTTGAGTTTTATCTACGAATTAAATGAAAATTAATTGAACGAGTAATTAAACTAAGTGTGCAGAATTATACTAACTATGAATTAAGGAATATGAAGGAGAAATTTAGGTTGGACTCCAATCCCCCGAACCCTAGTACGTTTACCAAATATAAAAATTAATTCTGAATTAGATAATTAATTAAACCACAGACTTTATTAATTTCAATCATTGCATATATGAGGGTACAAGCCCGCATCATACATAATCAAGAATAGAAATAAAGCGATGTCGGAATAGCTGACACTCGCGTCGCACTCTTAAACACCCCGGTTACCTAGGGCAAACGAGGTTAAAAGTCCTACGACGATTGTAACAACTACTGAACACGATTCAATCATTTATTTAATTCTGGGAATTACTTTTATATCCATGCAAACCACATCGTATTGGGTTCAGGCATTCCAACCCTTAGAAATCTAGTTGAACATGGTTACGTGAGAAATAACACAAATCTTAAAATTGCATGCAATGAAAATCATAATTATGTGAAAAGTGTAATGAAACACGAAAATAAGAATTTTGACTAAGAAATAATGAATCACCAGTTGAAAACATGAAAGCAATTGAAAGAAACAAAGAAAATATTACTTGGAATGAAGAAGAACCTTGAATTAATCCTAAAGGATGAACAAAATGTTGAACAAGATGAATCCTAAAGTTCTTAGCTTCAAAAACCTCTCAAAACTAACTAAAAGGAAGCCTCATAATGTCTGGTAGGACAAAATAATAAATACATCACATTATTTTATGTGTTTGCACCATTCATAACTATTTTTAAAAGAAAAAAAATTGAAATTCTATCCGGCCGAACCAACCCAGTCTTGGCTGCTTTTATATGGGCGAATCGGTCCGGCGTATACCAGTTTAGTGGACCGGTCCAGATGCTTTTCCATCGGTTCAGTTTACTGATTCTAGTGTTGGGGATCGATCCGGTAGAGACTCTAAGCGATTGCATTTAGAGTATGCAACAAGCCTTTAAACCCCTAGGTTACCCTAGTATGACGAGTTGTGTCTCATGCGGTTTTTCAGTGAATATACCCACGAAATTCGTTCTCGACTCAAAGAAAAATCAAAATACCTAAAAATTGTACAATTCGAACTCCATAAAAATCGTCACCGCAAACTTATATTCAAGAGTATCAAATCATAGTGGGTGTGTGCGTGCGAAGCCAAAAATTAAACCGCTAATTTCCATCGATTGATCATCAAGTTACTTTTTGAAAATTCATTTTGATTCAATTTCTCACGTATGCACTCATGAACGAATCACTCGGAATGTGGCTATTTTCTCTCGATATACGTGATATAAAAGAGTAAATATAATGGAACACAAATTCACGCACACAAATTTGAAAGACGAAATTTTTTATGGTGAAAAGATCTCTTCATCGAAATACGATCATTGGGAAACGAGAAACATCATATCTTATTCACACCAATTGATCTCTCTTATTATCTTTACACATTTTAGCTCTCCACGGGGTAAAAGATTTCGCAATTCGGACTCGGTTAGGACTTTTTTGGGTTGTAAGGTGTATTGGGTAAAATTAGGATTGGTTGGGAAAGTCGAAATTGGAAAATGTTCTTATAATGTCCATTAGTGCTTTTTTGGAGTTTTGCTAATTTTTCTCGTCTTTTTCTATTTTTCACAATTTTTTTCTTTTCTTCCTACTTTTGGAGAGCATTATTCTTTTTTTTTTCTTGCCCCTTTTTATTGCACTTCTTGGACTAAATTTCTGAATTTTCACTTTTTCCAATTTCGGGTCAATTGGTTTTTCGGGTTACAAACGAATTGGGTTGCAAATGGATGATTTTTCACAACTTTTTATGGCTAATATTTTTTTGGTAAACAAACGAGGGCCTACTTGATTGTCCAAATTGCTAATTGCTTTACCATATGCGTCTCGAGAATCATTTAATTTAGCGATATTTTAGCGTGTTTTCAAGACAACATCTCACACGTTTCCCGTAACCGATCAAAACAAAGGTATTGAGATAAATGCTGAATTGAACTTTGAGTTAACCATTAACTCGTATTGATTTTAAAAATTGGAAAAAGTTAAAAGCTCGAAATATCACCGAGTTAGTTAATCTCCACATTTATTCGTAAAGTCATCAATTTTCTTTCAATTTTTATCTTTGGTCAATTTCGGCTTTGTGCATATGAAATTTTATAATTTGAAACTTCAAACAAAATTTTGTGACATTTTTGAAAAATTTAAATTCCAAATTTTATTTATTTTAAAGAAAAATATTTTTATCTTTGTCAAAAATTTTCAATTTTTTTGGAAATTCTTTGAAGTTTTCTAATTTTTTAAAATTCTGGTCATTTTGAACTTTGTGAAACTTTAAAGCGCATGCGTACCCCCAACTTAGACTTTTGCAAAGTCCCTATGCAAAAGAACTAAAATCTAAAATTAAAGGAGAGTGCGTAAAAATAAACAAAGGGTAAAATGCATTTTTTGTATTACTAACTAAGGATTACAAGAACTAAGGACAAAATTCCATAGCTTGTGGTAACAAGATAAGACCATAAAGCTAAAAAAACTACAAAAGGAATACCAAAACAACATCAACATCACTAAAGCAGGGCCTATTATGGAGGTGGTAGAGAGGGGCCGGGAGCATTGGGATCATACGGGTCATAAAAGTAAGTGGGGGTTGGTACACCCTCACTTACATGTACCTTGTGCATCTCGACTTGAAGGCGGACCATCATGCTCGTGTCTCGACGATCCTATAATCCCTTAAAAAATCTTTGAAACTCATCTCTAAATTCTCAATTTGACGAGTGAGGTCTTCTCCCATCGGCTCGTAATCCGAATCCTCCTTTTCATTATATTCGGAATCTTCCTCTTCTTCTATCTTAGCATCCTCGTTCACGTTTGCCGCCGCTTGTATCACCTCTCTTTGGCGTTCACTTCGGGTGCGGTATTCTTGGCCAATGGCCTTTGGAAGGCGAGGAAAGGCTTGGGGGGGATGAATTCCGACATCAGCAAGGAGGGAGGTGATGAAACGGGGATATGGTAGGGGATCTTGACCTTTATGATCCATAGTCGCGTTCATGATGTCAGCGTAGAAAATGCATGCAAGGTGGATAGGGGTGCGGGGATCGAAGAGGTGGTATAGAAGGTTGGCTTGTCGAGGACGCATCGCTGAATCATTCGATGTTTGGAGAATGTTATCACAAACAATGTGCAAGGCAATCCGGGCCTTTTCAGGAAGATACCCCATGGGGAAAGTCTATTGATTCCATGAGTGTTCGAGAGCAAGGCGGAGGATACACGCCCCTTTTGTAATTGGCCCGGCGTTTGTGGGGTAGTCATACCTATTTGGGCTTGGGACATCCGTTGTGCATAATTTTTGGATGAGAATTTCGAGTGAAAATGGGATGCGCCTCTCATCAACATAGGCCTCAGCTTCAAACTCGCTCGTTCAGATGAGAGTGCCATAGAAGGATCGCACCTCGTCCTCCTAAACAATGGGATGTGGCTCCCCAAAGAACCGTCACCAGCCCCTCGGGCAAAATAGGTTGTTGTTCGCTTGCGAAGGTTTTGCCCATTTGACTTCATGCTCAATATGCATTTATTGGGATAGAGAGAAGAAATCTTCTCACCACCTCTTCACTTGGTGGGAGCGGTACTCATTATTTCTGTCGCGGAGGATTTCGGTGGAGGTGTATTTTGTGGGGAGTGTTCTAACTTCTCTAGCGGCCATTTGACAAGAATTTGAATTGGTTGAAAATAAGAGAGAGAAAGATAGTGAAATGGTAGGTGTGAGGCGATATGGGGGGGATACGGTCGGCATTTATAGGTGGTGTGTGGAGGGGGGATGAATTTGGAGGGAAAACAATGGAGGGAAAGGGGAATGGATTTTGAGGAAAAAGTTGGAAGGAAAGAACCTGGGGAAGGGGAGAGAGAATTTGGGAAAAGGGGAATAACCCTTGGAACTCTACGAACGGCTGCAGATATCCAAATCAGTCCGGGTTCAGGGGCGAACCGGTCTGGTCCTTTTTTATTTTTATTTTCTAGCAGCAGCGAATCGAATCGGTGGTACTGGGACCGAACCAGTTCGGGACACTGTTAAATTTAATCTTCCCTTCTCTTATAATCTCTAAATATAGGCTTCTTCTCGCTTAGTTTTTCTGGACCCTTCCACAAATGTTCCTACCTTTGATTTAGCTCCAAAATACGCGACAATTCCCCGCAAAATACCCTACGCACTCTTACGCAATTCCTTGGTATTCCTCTCTCTACGTACTTGCTTACTACAACCCTATCTAAACTAACTAATATACACAAGAATCACCCCATACGCGTCAGGGTGGACGACCTCTCAATTCATTCTCACTCAATCCCCATAAACGGGATTCGATAACCAAATGGTGTTGGCTTCTTCAACACATGCCTCTAAGTACGGCTTTAGGCATTCTCTGTTAAATTTCAATGTGTCTCCCCCCTTTGGATCTTCCAATTCAATGGATCCGTTGGTGAACACTTCTTTCATGACGAATGGGCCTATCCACCTCGAACGTAATTTATCGAGAAACAAATGTAGGCGGGAGTTATAGAGAAGCATTTTTAATCCCAAATGACACTCTCTGCGTCGAATGATTTTATCATGTGCGAGTTTCATCCTCTCTTTGGATATCTTGACATTATCATATGCATCATTGCGCATCTCTTCCAACTCATTCAATTGAAGCTTGCGAGCTTCACCGGCTTTGTCTAAATTATAGTTTAACCTCTTGATTGCCCAATAAGCTTTGTGTTTTAAATCCACGGGGAGAAGGCAAGGCTTTCCATACAAAAAGAAAAATGGGGACATCCCGAGGGGGTTCTTATATGCTATTCTATAATCCCATAGCTCATCGTTCAATCGGAGGGACCAATCTTTTCGATTAAGATCAAAGTTTTTTTTAGAATGTTCTTGATTTCACAATTTTCTATCTCGGCTTGCACACTTATTTGGGGGTGATAAGTCGTCCCAACCTTTTGAACGACTCCATACTTCTTCATCAGTTTTTGAAATGGTCGATTGCAAAAGTGATTGTCGTTATCACTAATAATTGCCTTAGGAGCACCGAAGCAAGAGTGTATCAGTTCTTGCAATAACTTAATCACCACCTCGTTGTAATTATTTTTGGTAGTTATGGCCTCTACCCATTTAGACACGTAATCTATCGCAACGAGGATGTATAAGAAGCCAAAAGAGGGAGGGAAAGGGCCCATGAAGTCAATACCCCAACAATCAAAAATCTCAATAAAGAGTATGAGGGTTAATGATAACATGTCTCGTCGGGTGATGGCTCCCATCCTTTGACATCTATCACAATATTTACAATACGCATTTACATCCCGAAAAATTGTGGGCTAATAGAGACCGTTTTGGAGAATCTTAACGGCTGTCTCTTTCGTCAAAAAATGGCCTCCACATGCTTTCGTATGACAAAAGCGGATGACACTTGTAATCTCATCATCTGGTACACATCGTCGGATGATTTGGTCTATGCAATATTTAAATAGGAATGGATTGTCGTATACATGCGTGACCAAGTAATGAAGTTCTTCTTCTCTTGCGGTGTCCAATCGGGAGGGATGGCTCCCGTGACAAGATAATAAACTATGTTCGCAAACCAGGGGAGAGAAAAAGTGGCAAATAATTGCTCATCCAAAAAATATTCATCTATGGGTATGGGATCACTAGGCACGTCAGATGAAAGCCGAGACAAATGGTCGGCAATGACGTTTTCTACTCCTTTCTTGTCATTTAAAGAGAGATTGAACTCTTACAGGAGTAGGATCCACCTTATGAGGCGAGTCTTAGAATCCTTCTTGGAAAGGAGATATTTAAGCGACGCGTGGTCGATAAAACAAGTGATTGTCGAACCAATGAGGTAAGAGAAAAATTTATCTAGGGAAAAACTACCGCTAGCAATTCTTTCTCCGTGATGGAGTAATTGAGTCGCGATCCGGTTAACGTCCGACAAGCGTAATAGATGACATGAGCTTTCTTGTCTTTTCTTTGGCCCAAAATAGCCCCCATACCGTAATCGTTGGCATCACACATAAGCTCGAATGGAAGGGAACAATCTGGAGCTTGCATAATGGGGGCAAAAAAAGGATGCTTTTCAATTTGTCAAGAGCATTTTGGCATGCTTCATTCCACTCAAGGGAGGCATCCTTCATAAGGAGGTTACTCAATGGTCTAGCGATGGCAAAAAAATCCTTAATAAACCTTAGCCTAAGAAGGAGCGCACATCCTTTAGTGATTTAGGCGGGGGAAGCTCAGATATGACATCTATTTTTGCTCTATCAACCTCAATTCCTCTGGAAGACACTATGTGGCCAATAACTATTCCTTCGGTAACCATAAAATGGTACTTCTCCCAATTTAGTACTAAGTTCTTTTCCACACACCGGGCTAGCACTTTTTTAAGATTCGCAAGAAAAAGGTCAAAAGAGGAACCGAATGAGAACACACTATATGGTTGACTTACTTGAGTCTGTGCCATATATGAGTTCCAACTAATTTGGATATCAAGACAAAATATCTTTAGATTTTTTACGCGTTACTCTATCTCGAAAAAGGCATTCAAAGCTTCATCAAAATAGATCCCAGTCCAAGCACCTTAATGCACTCCGAAAAAGGGAAGTTATTTTGAACCACATTAGGACACACACACACACACTCATATTCTGCATATATGTGTTTATTATGTGTGCACATTTTTTTTTTGTGGTTATATCTCGTTTGACCTCGTCAAACATTTTTGGATAAGAAAAAGTCATTTAAATTTTTTATCATTTGAAATATTTTTTTAATTGATTTTTAAAATATTTTTTTAAAATTGTGTTTTTAAAATGTTTGGGGTTACAAAAGAAAAATAATTGTTTTTAGAGAAAGCTTTAAAGTTGTAATTTGAATTTTTCAAATCTTCTAAAAAGCCATATGCGTTTTTACGCATCTCCTCAACTGAGATGCCAGGAGAAATCGTGTCCCTTGATTCTGGGATAATCAGCGAACCAAATTGGTTTAGTCTCTATCCGCATTAGCCATCTCAGTTATTGAACAAATCGCGTCTGTTAGATTGAGTCCGTAGACTCCCCCTGTGTCATCTACGGTTCATAAATTGTGCCTACTTCAATCCGCGTGCCACCCGTTCAGCCAATCCGAGATCAGATCGTTATCACTCCCTTAAATTCAATGCAAAACAGATCCGGACCCTTTATTTTTTTTCAGTCAAATGATCTCAGCCATATGTCTATAACTGCCTCTTCATTTGCTGTTCGTATATAACATATTTATGGTTTTTCATTTAGGGGGTTGAAGAAGAATAGAGAGAGAACCGAGAGTTATAGTGCTTATCCGACGTCGGAACAAGAGAGATAGGCACATCTCCATTAGAAAGCTCCAATAGAGAGCGTGGAAGAAAACCGAGAGAGAGAAAGAGAGAATCCAAGTACACCCATACAAGAATTTCTTCTAAAAATCCCAAATACCCACATTCTTTTGTTGTCCAAAAACCCAAACAGTAAACCCATTTTTTTAAGTTAAATATATTGGGGGTTTGTTTGATGTTGGGGTATTGCTAATGTGCTTGTGTTGAAGACCTTTTCAACTCTATATCTCTCTAAGAACCTATTTGATTTGCATAGAAGTTTTTTTTTGGGTTCTTTAATTTTTTTTCTTTGATCATTTTATTTTGTGGTTGTTGTTGCTGATTGATCCAAGATAGGTAATCTCAAATTTATTTTGAGAGATTTGACTTCTGATATTTTTGTGTATATTCTCAGATCTGAAATATTTTTTTTTTGTTTCAAAATATTGTTTCACATTTTGTGATATCAGATTGAACATAAATAAATTTTGTTTGAGACAAAAACTTCAGATATTTTTTTGCCAGGTCTGAAAAATTCTTGAAGTTATATTATTCAAAGCATATTTGAAATTACTGGCATTGCATATAGAAATGACTTGTAATTTGTAGGTATTTGCTTGTATTATTGATTGAGAGGGTGAGAAGCATTTTGCATATTTAGTTAATTCACAAACACTATCACTCTCATACGAACACATAGGATTTGTGATTCTTGGTGAGGTATTTTTCTTGTGGAGCTGCTGGAATTCGGGATTCAAGGACAAAATAAGGAAGTTGTGTAGAGAAGAACAAATCAAGACAGACTGCCTTTGAGAGTGGAGTAACTCGGGTAGGTAAATTTTCTGATCTTGTATTTTGGTTCTTAGTTCCACGCTTAGGTTTTGTAACTTGATTGTGATTCTAATAGATTTTTCATTTTGATCCGCAGAGGGGGTCGTGGATGTTTCCCTTATTTTAGGGTTTTACCACGTTAAAAATCACGTATTAATTTTCTTGAATGTTCTTAATTACTTTGATGAACAATATCATACTCGAGATTTAATTGTAGATTTTGAATTTTAAAAACCTAAGGTAATCAAACTAACAAGTCTAGAGATCATATTCAGAAAAATTATTTTAACACATCTAGTGTTCATTTTGAAAAGAGTTTTGTTCAACGAGTTTATTTTGGACTTTAATCAACTTATAACTTTTTGCTATTAATCTTGTAAACATATTTTTCAAGTGGTATCAAAGCGGGTTGATCAAAAGTTATTTTGATCCTGAAACTCCAAAAATTGTTTTCGAAATCCATTTCTGAATATGGATGAAAGATTTGAGAAGTTAGGTAACCTTTCCCGACCACCACTCTTTGATGGAAATAACTTTTCCTGTTGGAAAGTACGAATGGTTGCTTTCATTCAAGGAACTCTTGGTGATGATGTTTGGGATATGATTGAAAATGTTTATGAACATCCAACTAAGTCTTTGTCTGATATTGATCCCACAAGGGTTAAGAAACTTCTTAGCAAATTTACTATTGTAGAGAAAAAGAAGTCTCTCGATAATAATAATAAGGGCAAGAATTCTATCTTTATGTCCATTAACAAGCATGAGTTTAAAAGAATATCTATTTGCTCTACTTCTAAGAAGGCCTGGGATACTCTAGTCACCGCACATGAGGGTGATGAACGAGTTATGGCCGGAAAAACACAAATGCTTGTACAACAATACAATACACTGATTATGGATGAAAATGAATCAGTTGATGATTTTTACATTAGGTTAACCGACATTTTTACAAAATTTCATGAAAATGGTATAACCTATAGTAGAAAAGAAATCGTTCAAAAGATTCTTATGTCATTACCTGCTAAGTTTGACAATAAGAGATATGCCATAGAAGAAATGAATGACCCAAACCTGACTCCTAAATTGCTAAGTAGAAAATTAAGAACTATTGAGATGGAGTTAGAGTTCGAAAAACAATTGACTGTCCGAAACAAGAGACTCACTGTATCTAATGTTGTGTTTTCATCACAATTGACTTCACCTAAAGTAAGTCCCTTAGACTTTAACCTTGACCTAAATGATGACTATGATTTGTATGATCTTGATAACCAAATTTCCTTGATGAGCAAACAATTTAAGAAAAAATCAAATTTAGAAACTCTATTGCGGCCAAACATGGCAAACTAGGTTATCAAGGCCCTCAAAATCCCAGACCTCATGAAAGAAATGACAATAAAATGACCTATGACAATAATCAACCTAAGACTGATATAAAAAATGTGAAATGTCATAGATGTGGAAAAATGGGGCATTATGCCAATAAATGCCCAAACAGATTTAACAACAATATTAGAGCTAACATGTGTAAGACATGGGACGACTCTAGTGATTCTAATGAAGATGAAACTGAGTCAACCCGTAATTATAAGTCCTATATGTCATTCTATGCTAAAATCATATACCATGATGATGATGAATGTGTGACTACTTATAATTCTATTGTTACTATTATTAAATCTGCTGTTGAGAATGTTGTTACTATTGGTGATGAAAACGACATTACTAGTGATAGCTTAAGGGTGTGTCAAACTGAAAGCATTATCGTTAAACCTGAAGTGTGTGTGAGTTTCACATATGAAATGAGTTATATAGGAGACACTTCACACAACACACTTAGTGAGTCCGACGATGATCTTTCAGATCTTCAAGAGCTATGCACGAAAACGCTTAAGAAAAGTGCCCATCTTGAGAAAATAGTTAAGCTACTGAATGAGCGTATTGATTTACTTAACCAGACTATTAGGAAGAATGCTGAAGAATTCACATCACAATGTGTTTCCCATGAGACAGAAATTGAAGAATTTTCAACAAAAATAGGAGATCTTTCTGAGAAAAATAATATTTTGGAACAAAAATACAAGTCAACTTTGGTTGAACTTGAAGAATCTAAACAAAAAGTTTCAAGCGTGTTTAAAAAATGCTTACACTTTGAAACTCAAGCTAAATCCTATGAAGAAATTGTTGTAGGAAGCAAGTTTGAATCTGACGACAAATCTGGTTTTAAATTTGGAGAAAAAGTTTATACTAGCAAAAATGTTTCTCCTGAAAATGTTGTTTTTGTAATTCAAGGCCAGAATTTACAGAACAGTCAGAAAGAAAATAGTTTTAATGACGCCTCTAAGGAAAAACAAAGTGCCCATACTCAACAGCCCAAATCTAATGGTCCAGCTAAGTGTGTCTGTCCACCTGTTAGAAATCAAGGTCAAAAATCCAAAACCATTGACACCTGGACAACCATACCTATTAAGGATAAACCCATGTTCAAAGACTTTAGTAATAAAGTCAAGTCCTCCACACATCACTATTGTTCATACTGTGATGTCTACGGCCACTCCATTGCCGAATGTTTTCAAAAGAGATTGTATACACCTACTTATTCAAACTTTAACTATTCTAGAAAGAGTAGGAATACTTATGTTCTCCCTAGACAGACCACTCATAACTCTAACTATAAAAAGAAGAGAGGACCTAAAACTAAGAAGAAATCATTTAGAAAGACCCAACGAAACTTTTCTAAATCAAAGGCCAATAAATCTACCAAAACTAGGCCTATTTGGATTAAAAAAGATGACTTGTTACCTCAACTCAAGTGCAATATTGTCATATCCTCTTTTAAGGCACAACGCACTTTGTCTGGATGGCACTTTGACTCCGGATGTTCTAAACATATGATCGGAGATGAAATAAAATTAACAAACAAAACAAACTTCCTTCGAGGTAGTGTGGTGTTTGGTGATGGCATTTCATCTAAGATTATAGTTAAGGGAACATTGTATGAGGAAGGTCTACCCGGTCTAAATGATGTCCTCTTAGTTAAAGGTCTTAAGGCTAACCTGCTTAGCATATCTCAATTTTGTGATTCTAATCATATTGTTACCTTTTCAAAAACCGATTGCAAAATTATTGATGAAAAGGGAAATTGTATTTTAACAGGAAACAGAAATGAGGATAATCGTTACACAATCCTTCCTAAATCTGGATCTTGTAATATTGCCAGATTAGAAGATGTTGATCTTTGGCACAATAGATTGGGACATATAAATTTTGATAATCTTCGTAGGTTAAGTTCCCAAGAAATTGTTAGAGGATTGCCTAAAATAAAAAATTCTTTTAATCTTGTCTCTGGTCCTTGTCAGGATGGGAAAATAAGTAAATCTCCTCACAAGAAAGTTATAGATGTTTTAACTACAAAACCTTTGGAATTAATCCACATGGACCTTATAGGCCCTTCTAGAACTGTCAGCTTTTGTGGTAACAGTTACATACTTGTTATTGTGGATGACTTCACACGATATACATGGGTAGCCTTTATGAAAAATAAATCTGATACCTTCGATGAGTTCTTAAAAATAATTTTAAAAATTGAGAATGAGAAGAATACCCAAATATGTCGCATCAGAAGTGACAGAGGTGGAGAATTCAAAGATTCTGGTGCTGCAGAATATTGTATAGGCAATGGCTATAAACACGAGTTCAGTGCGCCTAAGACACCTTAACAGAACAAAATTGTTGAAAGGAAAAATAGAACTTTACAAGAGATGGCTAGGTTATGCTCCATGTGAAAAATCTACCTATGTACTTTTGGGTCGAAGTTGTTCAAATTCAAATGGCTTGTCATATCATTAATCGTGTATACCTTAGAAAGAATTCCAAACAAACTTCATATGAACTCTGGTTCCACAAAAAGCCTAACTTGAAATATTTTAAAACCTTCGGGAGTGTCAGTTATGTTTGTAAAGATAGAGAACATCTTTCTAAATTTGACACCCGAGGAGAAAAAGGAATCTTTCTTGGTTATTCCCAAAACAGTAGGGCTTTTCGTGTTTTCAACTATCGAACCAAAGTTATTATGGAATCTTTTAATGCAATTATCAATGATACTAGTGTTGAGAATAGTGTTAGTCAATCAGTTGTCTTGGATGAGGAAGAAACAAATTTCACTTTAGACTCTCCAGAAATAACTGCTTCACTGCCACTTGAGAGTCCTTCCGTACCAACCTGAGTTTCTAAAGACCATCCTATTGAAAAGATTGTTGGTAATCCTTTAGAATCATAACTTTAAAACTCGACATAATTTTCTTGTTTTGTTTCCCTTGAGAACCTAAGACTGTAAATGATGCCCTTTCTGACTCATTCTGGATCAATGTTATGCAAGAAGAGCTTGTCCAGTTTTAGAATCATGATGTTTGGTATCTTGTTCCTCGGCCAAACGATAAGAAGGTAATTGGCACTCGCTGGATTTTCAAAAACAAAACTGGTGAGAATGGGGAGGACATTAGAAATAAATCTAGGTTAGTAGCATAAGGTTAGTCTCAGATAGTGTTCCAAAAATGCGCCTAGGCGGCGCCAAGGCACGCCTAGGCACGAGGCTTTTTAGATACGTCAAGTTTTGGCCCTAGGCGTGGATCAAGGCATGGTCAACGATAGTCAACATTTTTTGGGGTAAGGCGTGAAAAACGCGCGTTTTTTGGGGGTAAGACGTGAAAAAACACGAGTTTTTTTGAAGTAAGGCGTGAAAAAATGCAATTTTTTTTTTGTATTTTAAAAAATAGTATTTTAATTTACAAATATTTAGATATATTTTTAAGGTATGTACCATTTTAGTATTTTTAATAGCCTTGTCATAGCCAAAAAATATTAAAATGTATTAAAAAATGCCTAAACGCCTTTTCACGCCTAATGTCCGCCTAGACTTCTAAGGCTTAAGGCTTGGCCTCCACGCCTCGCGTATTTTAGAACCTTGCTCTCAGATAGAGGGAATTGATTTTGATGAGACTTTTGCACCTTCTACTCGTCTTGAGTCAGTTCGTCTTCTCTTAGCCATATCATGCCATTTACATTTTAAACTTTTTCAAATGGATGTCAAGTCCGCATTTTTTAATGGAATTTTGACTGAGGAGGTATACGTAGAACAACCAAAAGGTTTTATCAATCCCTCTTATCCAGACCACGTGTTTAGACTTAAAAAAGCCTTATACGGTTTGAAACAAGCTCCTAGATCTTGGTATGAACGTTTATCCACATTTTCAGTCTCCCATAGATTCACTCGAGGTGGTAATGATCAAACCTTATTTGTGAAGAAATTCTACAAACATGTTTTGATTACCCAAGTTTATGTAGACGATATTATTTTTGGATCAACCTGTCCTAAAAGAATTTTTCTGATATCATGCATTCGGAATTTCAAATGTCATTAATAGGTGAATTACAATGTTTCTTAGGTATGCAAGTCAAATAATTTAATGATGGTCTTTTTATTACTCAATCCAAATATACCTCTGATCTCATTAAAAAATTTGGATTAGAAAAGTATAAACCTGCACGTACACCTATGAGCTCGTCAACCAAACTATCTAAAGAAGACAATGGTAAAGATGTTGACCCGGCCTTGTATAGGAGTATGATAGAGAGTTTGTTATATCTTACTGCTTCCCGACCAGATATTTCTTTCACCGTGTGTGTTTGCTCTAGATACCAATGTGCACCCAAAGAATCTCACTTTTTATGTGTAAAACGTATCATTAAATATGTTAGGGGTACAGAAAATTACGGTATTTGGTACACTAAAAACACCACTAGTGCTATTGTAGGTTACACTGATGCCGATTGGGCAGGGTGTTCGGACGATAGTAAGAGTACTTCTGGTACCTGCTATTACGTAGGAAATAATTTAGTAGGTTGGAGTAGTAAGAAACAAAATTGTATCTCTATGTCTAAGGCTGAATCTGAGTACATCGCAGTCGGTAGTTGTTGTTCTCAATTATTATGGATCAACCAAATGCTTAGTGACTACGGTATATTTGAAGACAAACTGACTATGTACTATGATAACCAGAGTGCCATAAATATATCTAAAAATCATGTCCATCACTCTAGAACTAAGCACATAAAAATTAGACATCATTTCATTCGTGACCTTGTAGAGTCTAAAGAACTAGATGTTGACTATCTCAATACTAATAAATAGTTAGCTGATTTGTTTATAAAACCTCTTGACAATATTAGATTTGAGTATTTTCGTAATGCCATTGGTATGGTAGTTCTTACTTAATTTAACACATCATTCATATCCTCGGTAGTTGCATGCTTATAATTGGTTTATGAGGATTTAGGGCATGGACGTTTCTCAAATGACAAAATACGCCTCCTAATATCTGTTTTATGTAGGAGACCCTTATATCTTCCCTTGCATATGTTATTGTTTGTGTTATCACGTTATCTCATATTCTCCTGATTTATTTTTACCCCGTTGTATATTTGAGCAAAATTGGGGGAGAAGAACTTGAGTACCTGTTCTTCGATTTATATCTCTTGGTACTAACTCAACTAATATTCCATTGAGTGTTTATCTTTTTCAGGCATTTTTCAGACCTGGTCGTATAGCTTGTCCTATTTATTAGGGTATTGGTCTGTATTGTAGTTGAGTAATGTATTTTCTTACCTTATTTTCGTTTCTAGGATGGGAATGGGTAGATAGAGATTTTTGTATAGGAAATATAGGATTTTTCATTTTTACCCACGAGTACAGGATACTCAAAGGAAATTTGTCTCCAATATCCAAAGGGGGAGATTGAGAACACACTATATGGTTGACTTACTTGAATCTGTGCCATATAGGATTTCCAACTAATTTGGACATCGAGACAAAATAGCTTTATATTTTTTACGCGTTACTCTATCTCGAAAAAGGCATTCAAAGCTTCATCAAAATAGATCCCAATCCAACCACCTCAATGCAGTCCGAATAAGGGATTTTATTTTGAACCACATTAGGACACACACACACACACACACACACTCATACTCTGCATATATGTGTTTATTATGTGTGCACATTTTTTTGTGGTTAGATCTCGTTAGACCTCGTCAAACATTTTTGGATAAGAAAAGGTCATTTAAATTTTTTATCATTTGAAATATTTTTTTAATTGAGTTTTAAAATATTTTTTTAAAATTATGTTTTTAAAATGTTTGGGGTTACAAAAGAAAAATAATTATTTTTAGAGAAAGCTTTAAGGTTGGAATTTGAATTTTTCAAATATTCTAAAAAGCCATATGCGTTTTTACGCATCTCCTCAACTGAGATGCTAGGAAAAATCGTGTCCCTTGATTTTGGGATAATCAACGAACCAAATTGGTTTAGTCTCTATCTGCATCAGCTATCTTAGTTGTTGAACATATCAAGTCTGTTAGATCGAGTCCGTAGACTCCCCTCTGTGGCATCTACGGTTCAAAAACTGTACCTGCTTTAATTCACGTGCCACCCATTCATCCAATTCGAGATTAGATCGTTCTCAGTCCCTTAGATTCAACGTAAAATAGATCCGAACCCTTTATTTTTTTCCAGTCAATTGATCTCAGCCATAGGTCTGTAACCGCCTCTTCATTTTTTGTTCGTATATAACATATCTTAGGCCCTGTTTGATAGAATTGGGTGGAATTAATTTCCAAGTCATTAGTTTCCTGGAATTCAATTCTTTGGGGACCCCCAAAGAATTGAATTCCATGGCAAATAAATTCTTTATGCTTTAGGTGTTAGTACCTTAGTGTAAGTGGTAATTGTTTTCCAGGGAAAATAAATGCTATCAAACGCAACTAAAAGCTGGAAAATGAGAAAGATTCCTTATTTGTCATGGCAAATGTTGCTATCAAACGGACCCTTAGGATTTTCATTTAGAGGTTTGAAGAAGAATAGAGAGAGAACCGAGAGCTGTAGTGAGAATAGAGAGAGAACCGAGAGCTGTAGTGCTCATCAAACGTCGGACCAAGAGAGAGAGAGACTCATCTCCATTAGAAATCTCCAAGAGAGAGCGTGGAAGAAAATCGAGATAGAGAAACAGAGAAACCAAGTACACCCATACGCGACTTTCTCTTAAAAATCCCAAATACCCACATTCTTTTATTGTCCAAAAACCCAAACAGTAAACCCATTTTTTTGAAGTTAAATATATTTGGGGTTTGTTTGATGTTGGGGTATTGCTAATGTGCTTATGTTGAAGACCTCTTCAATTCTATATCTCCCTAAGAACTTATTCGATTCACATAGAAGTTTTTTTTGGGTTCTTTAATTTTTTTTCTTGGATCATTTTATTTTGTGGTTGTTGTTGCTGATTGATCCAAGGTAGGTAATCTCAAATTTATTTTGAGAGATTTGACTTCTGATATTTTTGTGCATATTCTCAGATCTGAAATATTTTTTTTGTTTCAAAATATTGTTTCACATTTTGTGATATCAGATTGAACATAATAAATTTTGTTTGAGACAAAAACTTGAGATATTTTTTTGACAGACCTGAAAAATTCTTGAAGTCATATTGTTCAAAACATATTTGAAATTACTAGCATTGCATATATAAATGGCTTGTAATTTGTAGGTATTTGCTTGTATTATTGATGGAGAGGGTGAGAAGCATTTTGCATATTTAGTTTATTCACAAACATTATCACTCTCACACGAACACATAGGATTTGTGGATCTTGGTGAGATATTTTTCTTGTGGAGCTGCTAGAATTCGAGATTCAAGGACAAAACAAGGAAGTTGCATGGAAAAGAACAAATCAAGATAGACTGCCTTTGAGAGTGGAGTAACTCGTGTAGGTAAATTTAATGATCTTGTATTTTGGTTCTTAGTTGCGTGCTTAGGTGTTGTAACTTGATTGTAATTCTAGTGGATTTTTCATTTTGCTCTGTAGAGGGAGTTGTGGATGTTTCCCTTATTTTAGGGTTTTACCATGTTAAAAATCACGTGTTAATTTGCTTGAATGTTCTTAATTACTTTGGCGAACAATATCATACTCGAGACTTAATTTTAGGTTTTGAATTTTAAAAACCTAAGGTAATCAAACTAACAAGTCTAGAGATCATATTCAGAAAAACTGTTTTAACACATCTAGTGTTCATTTTGAAAAGAGTTTTGTTCAACGAGTTTATTTCGGAGTTTACTCAACTTATAACTTTTTGTTATTAATCTTGTAAACAAGTTTTTCACCGAAGACACTAAATTCATCCATAAAAAACTCAAGGCCCCTTTCAACCATGTCACTAAAGAGACTAAGAATGCACCTTTGAAAGCTCGCGGGCTCATTACACAATCCAAATGGCATACGTTTGTAAGCAAATGTGCCAAAGGGACATGTTCAAGTCATCTTCTCTCGATCAAGCACATCTACCTATATTTGGTTATATCCAGAATAATCGTCAAGGAAGCAATAAAAAGGGTCTCCCGCTACTCTCTCTAGCATTTGACCAATGAATGGTAAGGGGAAATGATCTTTCCCAGTGCCTGCATTGAGTTTTCGATAATCAATTCAAATGCGCCACCTGATGGTGGTACATTGGGGAATTAACTCACCCTTGGCATTCTCGACCAAAGTCATTCCCTACTTCTTTAGGACGACTTGGATAGGACTCACCCATTTGCTATCTGAGATAGGATAAATTATGCTCACGTCCAATAGCTTACAGATTTTTTCTCGCACTACCTCTTTCATAGTGGGGTTCAATCACTTTTGCATTTCCCTCGAGGGCTTCACATCCTCCTCGAGGTGGATTTTATGGGTACAAATCAAGGGACTTATACTTTTCAAATCCTCTATGTTCCAACCAAAACCACTTCGATGCCTCCTCAAAATCACTAAAAATTTACCCTCTTGCTCTTTATTTCGGATAGAGGAGACAGCAATAGGAAATTTCTCATCCTCTCCTAAATAAGCATATTTAATGTTGAAGGGTAGTTTCTTTAATTCAAGGGTGGGAAATTTTTCATCGGAGGGAACCGTGCGCGACTCTCTCGATGGTAATTCCTCAAATTTAGAAACCCGACTCATATCTATCACGTCCTCATTCGACGCTCTCTCGTCTAATGCTGCTCTCCACTCTCCTCCCTCCCTCTCGAAATTGTTGTACATCCCATCTCTCTCACCAATAGAAATAAGGCATGTTCCTAAGGCATCCCCACTGAAATTTCCCTCTACATGCTCTTCTACTATCTCCTCAATAAGATCCACTGAGTGAAAATTGTCCTCATTGCCCACTTAACTTGTGATATTGAAGATATTTATTTTGAAGGTCATGTTCCTGAAAGTGAGTTGCATTTACCCATTTCGAGTGTTAATCAAGGCGTTAGCCGTAGCTAAGAATGGGCAGCCAAGGATGATGGGAACATGATTACTTGAGGTGATGGAGGGTTTCGTGCCCCAAATGACAAATCTATCGGGAAGTAGAAGGTGTCAACTTAGACTATCAGGTCCTCAATAATGCCTCATGGTATCTTCATGGTGCAATCCTCGAGTTGGAGAGTGATCTTTGTGGGCTTGATATCGCCTAACTCTAATTGCCTATATATCGAGTAAGGGATAATGTTGACACTCGCCCCTAAATTAAGCAAGGCTTTTTCTATTTGGTTCTCTCCAATGATACACGAGATGGTAGGTGCACCCGGATCGTTAAACTTGGGTGAGGAGTCATTAAGTAGAACGGAGCTCACATTTTGTGCAAGAAAGACGTTATTTTTCACCTTTAGCTTTCTTTTCACCATCAATAAGTCCTTAAGAACTTTAGCATAGTCGGGAATTTGCTTTATGGCATCGAAAAAAGGTAAATTCAGCCCTACTTGCTCAAAGACGTCTAGCACATCATCCCGGGAGGCTCCTTTTTGGGGAGGAACCAACTGTTGATGAAAAGGTGTGGTGGTGGGTGGTTTCACTACGACTTCAGTCTCACTAGTGTCATCATTGTCACTCTCTTTCAAGGGGGCATCTTCGGCCTCTTTCGTGCCGGGCGAAACCTCCTTGTCTTTTGGTGTGTCGTGTGGGGGAGTTGATAAATCAACAACTGACCCACTACGTAGAGTGGTGATGGATTGACTTTTCTCTTCATGTTCATTGGAAGTAGAGCTAATACTAGTTTGAACTTGAGGAGGTCATTAGCCTTGGGCCGAAAACTTACCCTTCTCTTGGATACTTAAAGATGATTGCAACCTATAGATATTCGCATTCATTTTGGTAAACATGCGCTCATACTTAGCATTGGTTTCATTTTGGGACTGGATGAATTGGTTTATAGTATCCTTGATATTTCTCTGCGGTGGGGTGATATACGGTGCGGGAAGAGATGCTTGCATATGTGGTGCTTATTGAAAATATGGAGGTGGAGGTGGGGCAACGTGTGAATTAGGATTCAACGCAGCATGTTGTTTCCCGTAGCTAAAACCAGGATGGTTCTTCCATGAAAGGTTGTAAGAATTCCCATTCGGGGCATTAAAATTACCCTTAAATCCTCCTATCACATCCACTTGTTCATGTAGCATTACTTTGTAGGCGGGTATCGTCGAACATTACTTCACAGAATGGCCCGCCTCACATATATCACACACCTTCTCTTTCATTGATCGGATGGATCTGGTTGGTTCTCTTAGCCTTGATCCAACTACGTCTCCCACATGGTAAAGACCGAGCTCTGAAGGAGCAGTGGGAGTTTATCGAACACGATTTTGGGTGTTAGGATCGGATTTTTCCAACACTTGAGTTGTCTCGGAGACAAACTTAAGGCGGGCATCTGCATCGTGTTCATCTAGTTCCCAAATCGGTCTCTCGAACATTGTTTTAACGAGTTGTTTAGAAGATATGATTAGCCCTTGGTGAAAGAAAGATATGAGACGATACTTTTCAAAACCATGATGAGGGCATGTACTAACAAGCTCATTGAAATGTTCGTAACATCGATCAAATGGCTCATTTATCGAAATGTTTGAATTTGATCTTGGATGGAATTTGTTCAATTTTGGGGAAAGAACTTTAAGAGAAATTTGGATTGCATTTCCTTCTATGATCCAATTGAGTTCGGTGATAAATACCATACCCGTGTCTTTGCTTCATCCTTCGAGGAGAAGGGAAAAAGTTTAAGGCAAACGACATCTTATGTGCAAGATTGATCGCTAAAGGTATCGCATGCCTCTTCGAACTCATAAATGTGGAGGTAAGGTTTTTCTGAATCCATATCGTGAAAAATGGGAAGAATCTGGATCATCCCATTGAGAAAATGAAATTTCCCCGCATTATACGGAAGTAAAATGCATCCCGGAGTGACAGTTCGCTCGGGATGACGATACAGCATTACACCCTCACCAGTACCAAAACTAGCGTTATCCGACGTGGCTCTCTCTCCAATTGATTCTAATTCCTCACTCAAGGCGCTCGGAGTGTGACTCAATGTGTGACTTACGATAGAGTTAAGCGGTGTAGGAGGTGGAACCCAGAACTGAGGAACGTTTGGAGTATGTGGGCTATCGAGATTGTACTCTCCTAGAGGATTTTCGTGAATTTGGGTAGGAGTAGATTGTGGAGTTTGTTGAAGATTTTACATAAAAGGTTTTTAAGAGATGTTATAATCTTTTTTGTTCTTTTTATTTTTCTGAATTCATTTTTTTGAATTTTTGAATGTTTTGGATTTTATGAATTTTTTGGCTTTTTAAGAATTGGAGTCAAATTTTAGATTAACTCAACCTAACCTAAAAGCCTACCTAGATCCCCGATAACAGTGCCAAAAATTTGATGCGACTCAAAATGTGTCTCTAGTGCGTGCTAATTACGGTTCAAGTGCAAACCAATCGCGTATGTAATAAACCCGATAATTCGGGGTCGAATCCTCGGGGAAATAGGATGTAGAACGTGATGACAGATAAGAAAGATGCTTAAACCTCAGCTGACTCAGAAAAAGAAAGGAAAACGTGATGAATTTTGAGTTTTATCTACGAACTAAATGAAAATTAATTGAACGAGTAATAAAATTACGTGTGTAGAATTAAAATAACTAGGAATTAAGGAATATAAAGGAGAAATTTAAGTTGGACTACAATCCCCCTAACCCTAGTACGTTTATCGAATATGAAAATTAATTGTCAATTAGATAATTAATTTAACCACAGACTTTATTAATTTCAAGCATTACATATATGAGGGTACAAGTCCGCATCATACATAATCAAGAATAGAAATAAAGCGGTGTCGGAATAGCTGACACGCGCCGCACTCTTAAACACCCTGGTTACCTAGGGAAAACGAGGTTAAAAGTCCTACGATGGTTATAACAACTAATCAAAACGATTCAATCCTTTATTTAATTCAGGAAATTAATTTTATATCCATGCAAACCACATTGGGTTGGGTTCATGCATTCCAACCCTTCTAAATCTAGCCGAACATGGTTACGTCAGAAATAACAGAAATCTTAAAATTGCAAGTGATGAAAATCATAATTATGTGAAAATTTTAATGAAACATGCAAAGAAAAATTTCAAGTAAGAAATAAAGAATCACCAAATGAAAATATGAAAGCGATTGAAAGCAACGAAGAAAATATTATTTGGAAGAACGAAGAACCTTGAATTAATCCAAAACGATGAACAAAATGTGAACAAGATGAATCCTAAAGTTCTTGGCTTCAAAAACATCTCAAAACTAACTAAAAGGAAGTCTCCTAATGTCTGGTATGACAAAATAATAAATACATCAGGTTATTTTAAGTGTTTGCACTATGTACAACTCTTTTTAAAAGAAAAGAAAAATTGAAATTCCGTCTAGCCGAACTGATCCGGTCTTGGCTGCTTTAAATGGGAGAATCGGTCCGGTGTATACCAATTTAGTGGAACAGTCCGTTACTTTTCCATCGGTTTAGTTTGCTGGTTCCAGTGTTGGGGACCGGTCTGGTGGAGACTCTATCGGTTTGGTTTGCTGACCTTATATTTTTCTTCCTTTTTCTCCTTGATTTCTTCTCCACTTTATAGATCCATAACTTTTCACTCAGGACTCAGATTTGGATGTCGTTTCTTTTTACATGCTTGTGGACTTGAGGTCTTCGACTTTCCTTTAGGTTCCGTATCCAAATTCTTGGTGTATAATTACCATTTTTCCCTTGACTTTCCTTCACTTGTATCTTTCTTGAGTTTGAGGTTTCTCTTCTTTTCAATTGTGTAAAATATCTGCAAAATGTAAGAGAAATACATGAAACTCGATGCACTATATAGAAAAGGTCAGTAGCAATGATATGAGATAAATCAACTCGATTTAAACCGCATAAGATGATAATAGCCTCTAAATTAAAGAGATAAATATGAAGAATTTATACTTAATCAACATGTTTATGTGACTATGGAGGATTTGTGCATGTAAGAACCGTTACCCTTGAGATATTTTGTTTATTATTGAAAAAATATGAGTGAACATGGTAAAATGCTGTGACAGACAGGTTGACTCGTCGTGAAAGCCACTATTTGAAAATAGCCTAAGAAAAAATAAAGGCAATAAAAAGAGCAATATGTGCCAAAAGGGGCCAAAATAGTTTAGTTTTCTTGATCTTACAAAAGAAATCACTTCAAAAGAAAAAGGAAAGAAAAGAATGAAATACGATTATGTTTATCTTTTGAGGGACTTTAGTTGAAGATCAACGGGTTTGCACAATGAGACCTAGTATGCTTATTTTGTCATGACGCTATTTATTTATTGAATCATTAATATTCTAGGCTTGTGTGCATTGTGATTTTTTTTATTTATTAAGCTTATCATTATTTGTCAATTGAGGCTAAATCTTAGTTTGAAAAAGTTTTGCGGTCAATTAGAACTTCTTGAATATATTTGAGAGTTTTGTTTATAATTCATTTTTGTTTAGTTCATTCCCATTAATTCCACCCCACGTGTTTAAACACATCGATATTATGCTAGTGTGTAAAGTTTATGTATTTGTGTTATGTTTTGTGGTCGTTTATATGTATATATGTGTGCCAGATTTTCTTTGATATATATTTTGCATATATTATATATGGTATTGTATGTTGTACTTACGAAATTTATTTTTTTAGAAAAATTGAAAATTTTCAAAAATAGTTGGTTGTGTTTGCCTTTGAGATGATCATTACACATGCTTGATTTATATCTTTTTGTGATGATATCTTATCTTCTACGTGATTATTCGTATTGCATGTTTATGTTTCTACTTTTTTGTCTATTTTTAATAAAAACAAAGGGGGAGAGAAAATTACAAATGAGCTTTAATGAGTTTGATTTATGGAGGAGAATTTATTTATGAGTTTACTTTATTTCAAACTCAATGAGTCACAAGGTATATGTTTTTGTCTCATGTGTGTAGGTACTTAAAGCGGAATTCAAGACACACGAATGAAGACAAAGTTTTCCAAAGGGAAGAAGAAGAAGTTTGAATACAAAGAGACTTATGCCATTTCGTTCTAGGGTTAGGAAGGGTGTTAGTATTTTTGTCATAGGAGATTTTTTATTTCCATTTTGTGTTCTGTTATATTTGTTTGTTTTGTACCAGAATAGCCAAAGAGGGAGATTTGTAAGAACAATTTTTCTGAGATTGTTCATAGTATAGTTTTAGAATTATTTGGCATATCCCCTTACAAATCATTATGCACCGTCACGATAAACCGAACTCGAGCATCTCCAAGTTTGAAGACTTCCCGACGTCTCATAAAGCTATAAAGCAATTTAGAGTTTCAATTACTTTACAAAATTTATGTTTAGGATGTTTATTTTTATCAAAAATGAACAGGAGTTTTTATTTCGAAAATAGAAATATTTTTGTTTCTAAATCTAGTTCAAAAGGAGACTAGCATCTCGTTCAAACGAGATTATTTGTCGTTAGAAGGTTATTTTTTGTGTTTTTTTAAACGAGATTAAAATGAGAGCTTGTCGTCTAAGTTTTTTACATGTCGTTAGAAGGGAAATAAGTCTCGTTCGAATTAGATGCATATCTTGTTAGAACAACCCTTTGGTATCGTTCGAGCAATGCCACCGCCTCGAAATTTTTGAATGTCCTATAAATACCTGTTTCATGTTCAGTTTCTCTAAGACTTTTTCTATATTCATTTCTGCATAACTTTTGCGAAACTTCTTCACTTTTTGAGTTGTAAAAACACTGTTTAATTCACAAACAAACATCATGAATATTTAGTTTTGTGAATTCTAAAAAGCTTAGAAAGTTTTGTATCCCTTCATACATCTTGTGGAGATAATCTCCATTGTTGACTTGTTATGCCTGAGGGAACTCAATGCTGAAGACAAAGACCGAGGTTGAAGGAGGACTGCGATCTTGTGATTCTTGCGAGGATCATAATTGTTCTTTAGAGATTTATGAAGACTAGTGTGTTATACTTGTAGCGGTTATCAAATAGTATTGTAAGTCGAATGTCTTGTAATATTTCTAAAGTGAACAAAATGGTTTTACCCAAAAGGTATTTATTCCTTAAACCTTATCTTTGTTGAATGCTTTGTTTGATTTATCTGATTTATCACATAGATGTATGTTTAGCACAAGATAAAATTAATTGTGCACTCTCAAATTGGAATCTTTGTTGAGTATATTTTCTTCGCACTCTCATAAGTGGTATCAGTGCATTCCACTCTCACTAAGTGGTGTCAGAGCATTTGTACCTTACTTTTTCAATATCGTATCAGAGCACTCATTATTTCGTCCCAACAAGTTTCCTAACGATTATTTGGCTCAATCTCCACATTGAACAGAAACGTATCTCAACTATCCATACTGCAAAATGGAATTACCATATAATAGTAATAAAATAAGTAACGAAAATATAAAATAACTAATATCTTATTAATTTATTTTCCCGTATAGTATGCTAACCCGATGATATGTTAAATTTAAAACATGCTCTGATACCGACTTATCACACCCTGCTTTTTGGTATGAATGCACACGAGAGTATATATAAAGCAATGAATTAAAGTAAAGGCAAAATAACAGAACTTTATTCATTATTAAAATAGTATACATATGGTAGTACCACCGCAGGGGTGAATTAAATTTTTTGACACGGACTATACAGTAGAAAATCAAAAAGTTCTACTCCTTGCTCCTATTTGTCTTTTTCTCTGCCTGCATAATCACGTACACAAATTGGTGCTCGGTATTTGTCTCTAAAGGGGAAGAGATATTATCCTCTTTCTCCTGGTTCATCTGGAGGAAAAGGTAATTAGCATACATATGCTAAGCAGGATTTACCAGTTCTATAACAAGTATATGTATAGATGAAAGTTGCAGTGTGTATAGAATTCAGTGTTTCTATAGCAACGCTAAAGAATTAAAGATAATAATCCCATACTTATCAGTTTAATAAAGAAAATCAAGGATCTTTGAACTAATAATCCCATACTTACCAATTCACTAAGGGGTATAAAAATAATTAAGCCATCAGTAAAACCAAATATTAGTAATCCAAAACCTTTGGATAATAACTGGCTAGGCACATAATTAAAGTGGCACTCATACGTATATTACAATAAAATCGGCTCTCAACATCGGAGACCATATGCCAAGTAAAAAAGTCCCGTGGGATAACACGATAGTCTAATCCCTAGTTAATACTTATGCTTTTAAAATAAATAATAATGCGCAAAGGTGCAAGGGGAACTGAATCGTTACAACGAATTATTCTGATAATAGTTATTATATGATAAGGGTTCAAATTGATCCAACGATCATAATTAAAACAATCAATGATATAGTTAAATATGAGTATGGTAATTTCTACACATGCATGGAATTAAATAGACTATCACATAGTGATATCAATAGCAGATAACAAATGCTAAAGTTCACTATTGAAAAGGTAGAAAACCTACTTGCTTGATATTTCGTATGACTTATGGATCAAAAGAGGATATCGGGAGGATCTAGTACTTGATTCTCTGTATATAATATTTGGGTATAAAATTATTTGTTGGAATTGGGGTTAGGTTGGTCAGTTTATTAAAAAAACTGTATCTTTTAAAGTTTCGGGGGTTTAATTGTAAATAATTTGGGACTTTAAAATCTTGGACTTAAGATCCTATTTGAATTTTGGTATAGGAGAATTTTTGTCTTAAAATATTTTGAAGTATTTATTGACAAAGTTTCAGGTTGAAATTCATAAGTTGAAAAAGTCAAGAGGGGTCAAATTGCAATTTAGGAAAAATATTTCAAAGTTAAAATCTCATTTTTCCATACTTAGGCTAGGCTTAACCAAACATGGACTTAGTTTATATCATTTTGACCAGAAAATAAAATAAAAATATTGGAAAAAAATTCAAAATTTTTTTATTGGCCACGCACGTGGTCAATGTTTACGGTAAAAAACTTCATCTTCTTCCCCTCGACAGTTGACTTTAGGGTTTCTGAATTTTTTACCTTTAATATCTTCTTCATTTCTACACCATTTGATATGATTTCTTAACCAACTTAATCTCAATTTTCGTAAGGAATCCAAATATATAAGTTTTGTGGATTGAGATGCAATATATCTCAATATCTATAATTGTTTGTTTTACTAAAATTTTGACTCAATATTTGTGGCTTTCAAGGATAGGCAGGGATTATTATGAACACATTTTTGCTTTTGTTATGTTAAGGAGTAGTTTGGTTTTGATTTTAAGGTTTGAGATGGATTATACAAGGAGAATTTAAGATTTTCAGTTTTCTAGTTCAAAATACACTTTCAATCGATTAGAGCTTATTATGGATATTCATGGGATTTGATCATTACACTCGAGTTCCTAAGGTTTAGTGAAGATATTCAAAGCTTTAAACTTGAGTTTTGGAAATTATTTCGAAGTTCATCATTAAAGCTCAAGCTTTAATGGTGAAAATTTCATATTGTTCACCTAGGGCCTATTTTCTGGATAAGGTTTCTACAGTTTTGATGTATTCTAGCATTGTAACAACACAAAAATCGATTTAAACTAAAATAACTGAATATAATACATAAAATCACAATGTACCCGTTTAGAGGGAAAATTTTGAGTTTGGAAACTGCTGTTGAGGTGAGTAATTAAGGCTGAGCTCGAGGGGTATTTATAGTTTTTGATCAGGAGAGTTCATTAGTTTAGATGGGTGGTGGATTTGAACTGAATATAGGAAGTTTTTTAACTTGGTTTTTGCACCTCACATGTGTGCATGGTGTCTTCTAGTGCTTATGTGTAAGTTTATCTGGATAGGGGGTAATGTGAAATTATTCAAACTTTTGTGTTTGGTCCTTGTTTGGTAAGATATCAAGGTATATAGCCTTAATAGTCTAGGTTTAAAGAAAGTTTAGGGGTATTTTGGTAATTTCAAAAAATTTATACGGTTAAAATTATAATTTTGTGTTAGTTGAAGTTTAAAGGATTAATTTGATATAAAGTTGAGGTTTAGGGGTTAAGTACATGTCAAGTTATGTTTGTTTGAAATATTCATGGGTTGGTTTGTAATTATTAAAACTTCAGAGTGTCTAAGTTAATTTAGTAAAGTTGTAGGGTATCAAGGATAGTTTCATTCTTCTTTAAGATACGTTTGAATTTGAGTAATTTATTAGGGTTGAAACAATGAGTATATGTGTTTTGGGTCGGTTGATAGATTCGATTCGAAAGTCCGGTTATTATAAAACCCTTTCGCAACAAGCCTTACATTGAAGGATTCCACCTTCCCATCTACCTCTATCTTCTTCTTATAGATCTACTTGCATCTCAAATCTATAAGTTCCCAAACTTGATTCTAATACATAAGCTCCACCTCGGTATTCATTTCCTTTCAGCCAAAGCTCGAAATCCTTGTCTTAGAGTGCATCATCATAGTCGTCGAGATCTGATTCAAGTTCCCTTAAGATCTCATCGAATTGTTCACACAAATACACTAACATATCAGGTTGACGATTGACTCTCCAACTATGATGTGGCTCCACTTTTGGCCAAGTATAAGTGGCATGCGTTTGTTGATCATCTTTAATGCTTCCACTACCACTAGGTAGTGTACTATCGATATCATGATGTATATCGTCCTGTATAGGTGGTTCAGAAGCAATTACTTTGTCTTTCCATCTTATTTCTTGCAAGATAATCTTGATATTGGGCTTGTGGTCTTTCATATAATCTTCCTCTAAGTATCGATCATTTGTGCTAATAAATACTTTTTGGTCCTTAGGATCATAAAATTGACTACTCTTGGTTCCTTTTAGATAACCTAATAAGAGACATCCATCTATCCTTGATTCCAACTTCCCCTTCTCCTTTCTCAGCCCCAAATTCGAACGTGTACTAAATTATTCTTGTGCGCAATCCAAAGTTCTATGGAATTTGTTTAGATCGAATTAGAAAGAAATATGTTCAGTAACTATATGGGTGTCACTAGTGCATAAACTCTAAAGAAATTCGACAAATCCGAATAACTTATCCTGGATATAACCATGTCCAAAAATAGTCATGTTACTCCTTTCCTCTCCACCATTTTACTGTGGAGCACTTGGTACAGACATTTGGGATGTAATTCCCACCTCCGATAAGTGATTCCTAAGCTCTCCCAAGAGGCCCTCTCCTCCACAATCAGATTGGAGATTTTGGATTAGTTTACCATGACTACGCTCCACCTCACCCTTATACACTTTGAACTAATCAAGGGCTACATATTTTTTATGCATGAGGTAAACATACCCAAACCTTGAGTAGTCATCAATGAAAGTGATGAAGTACTCGTAGCCACCTCTTGCTCGGATAGATATAGTGCCACACAAATCAGAACGAATCAGTTCCAATACATCTTTGGATCTATAGGCCTTGGCTGTTAAAGGACTCTTTTTTATTATACAATTTAAACACAATTCATAAAGTGGAAATGCATCCCTTCAAATAAACTCATTGTCCATTTGAAACTAGTCTTTGAATTCTTTTTAATTTATTATGACCTAAGCATAAGTGCCAAAGATATGTGTGGTTCAACTTAGAAGGTTCTTTTTTCTTTAGGTTATTTCTATTTAAGTTATTCAATTCAATATTAAGCAGTAGTGGTGAGACAGGCCTTATAATATAAATATCATTTTTCGATATACCCGAATATATAAGATATTTTCCATTTTTGATAAAACACCATCATTAAAAATAAACCAAATATATCCATTCAAAACTAGTTCAGAAACAGAAATCATATTTTTTTAAATGCTAGGAACATAAAAATAATCTACTAATATCAACATGTTGTCTTCACCAAAGTTTAAAACTAAATTTCATATTGTTGTTATTTTCCCTTGCTCTAATCGCCTATGAACATAAACATTTGTCCATTACTCAGCTACCTGCTTACCTGGAATCCCTATAAAGAATTGTAAACATAATTATTGAATCCCGAATCTATACACCAACTAGCGGTAGATTATAACATAAAACATGTCGAAATGACTAAGCAGAAATTCCCGTTTCCATTCCTCATCACTAAGAAGATCGAACACTGCTTCTTCCAATGTCCAGACCATTTGCAGATGTAACATTTTCTTTTCACCTTTTACCCCCCCCCCCCCCCCCCCCCCTCGAGACGTAAAAGCAATTTTAACAACCGCATGTTGTTCAACCTGATTCTTCTTCTTCTAACCTTGTGGGTGAAAAGAATATAGGCCTTTGAGCAACCTGAACCACACCCTCACAAGTTGGATTTCTTTAATCAGTTGTGCCAAAGAGTAATTAAACTTGTTCATATAATATTTTAGAAAAACTGTTTAAGGGACTCCAGTAGTAATTGAATAACAAAATCAACCAAGGTTTCCCCATCAATATCTTATCCAAGCACCTTCAGTTCTCCCAATATGGACATCATCTTAAGAACATGTTCGTTTAGGGGAAGTCCCTTTAACATCTTGGTATTAACCAACCTTGCCATACCATCTAATCTTGCATCACGATTTCGATCCCCAAAGATGTCTCCGAGGTTCAGAATCATATCGTAAGCACTTAACATGTGTTAATGCCGATGTTGCAACATAGATCATAAAGGACAATATATAGCAATGATCCATCTAATAAACCTTTTTCCACCTCTGATAAGCTTAGGCATCCCTTTCGATCACCCCCTCATCAGGCTTAGTAGGCCAAGTTTCAGTCAAAACAAAGTTGTAGTCCTCAACAGATAGGATAATGTCTAAGTCTCTTTTCTAGTCTATATAGTTCATCCCAGTAAGTTTCTTATCCTTTTAACATTGAAGCAAGTTGGTTGAATGTTGAGCCCATTTTGAAATATCAGAATCATAAATTTTAAAAACTGAATTAAATTTATAATATAAATGAGAGAGAAGGGTTTACTAGGGTTGCATGGCGCCTTCACTAGCCTCCCATACGGGGGGGCTAGCATCCCACTATCAGTTTCTCAAGCACAAATCCAATCTAATCTCAATGATCTTCACAATTCCAACCAATGACCTTCATTTGTAACTGTAATACCCTGTATTTTTATGACTTTTAATTATGAGAGGTATTAAATTAATTTGGGATAATTAATTGGAAAATTAATTCGGATTTAAATGCTAGCGAGACGAGATTTAGTATTTGATTATTATAATGTTGTTGAATATTACTGAATGATTAGGGTAATATGTGATTATTGAATTTATTAAAATTGTCGTGAGTTGAAAATACGGCAGTTTCGGTAATTAAGTTGGGACGCGCGTGTCAATCGTGTCAGGATCCGATTTAATGGATTTAAAAGTATTTTATTTTTATGTCATCCGTATGAGCATTTTGAGAGCGCCAACGTGTCCAGAAGGTTCAAGATAGTCAGAAAACACTAGCCGGGGGTTTAGTTTGGGTCCTGGGGCATTTTAGGCATAAATGGTAACCCGGGAGGGTATTTTAGTCATTCCTATTTTTGGGTGAATAGTGACCCATGAATTTTAGACAATTAATATCAGCCAACACTTGAGTCCCTTAGGGTTTCTCAACCAAAAATCATAAACGACCATTAGAGTGGAAGAGAAGGAAGTTTCCAATAGAGAACCACCACGTAGAGACTTCTGCACCACCATCACCACCACCGGATAGATCGGAAAGCAAGGATCATCCCCATACCGTCTACTTCATCGGATCAGAATTTTCATTACCAGTCAAGTGATTTAACTTGCAATAATTTTGCGCATATATCATCCATGTTAGGTTAGAATTGGAGAATAACCTTGAATAATGAAAATTGAATGGATTTAAAGAATTGAAATCGTAATCTGGGTAGGTCTTGCATGTATTTTAACGTTGGAGATAATAGCAGCCACGAAATTATGATGTATGGGTAGAGAATAATAAATTTGTATTGCATTATATAGTGTTCTTGAGGAAATTAGGAGAAATAGGGTTTTTATGAAAATTGGGTGTTTTAATCCAAGAAACTCATGATCCATAAGGGTTTAATGATTGTAATACATTAGAGATGATATTAATATGTTAATAGGATGATTAGTGAACTTTCTTGGGAGTTTGGGACGTTTTAATGACGAATTAGAGGTGTAAAAAGGAAGAAACCCGTAACTGTTTAAGAGAAACTTGGGTTGATACCTGCTTGATCGATCGATCAACTCAAGAATGTAGATCGATCGACCTCTTTTCTTCGATCGATCGACTCCTTCTGATTTTTTTGGAATTGTTTTCCTTTAAGGCTTAATGAAAATCCCAAGGCCGGTGATGATTCTTAGGATGTTTAAATTGATATTGTGGGACTTAGTTAAGGTCAGTAGGGTCTTAGTTGATGCCGGGAAAAATGGTTTACTGTAATACCCCGCATTTTTATCGATATTTATTTATGGGATTAATTAAATTAAATGTGAAGTAATTGAGAATTAATCCGGATAACATACTAACGAGATGTGAGTTGGTATTTGATTACAATGTGTATATATGGCAATATATGAATATTAAAAATATTGAAATTGTCGCGAGGCTAAAATACGGCAATTTGGAAAATTTAATTGGGACGCGCGTGTCAGTCGCGTCGAGAATGAATTTATGAGATTTAAAAATAAATTATTTTTCCTTTGACCAAATAGTCATTTTGATTGCGCCAACGTGTTCGGAAGGGTCGAGATAGTCAGAAAACACTAGCCGGGGGTTTAATTTGGGTCCCGGGGCATTTTTAGGCCAAACCGGCAACCCAAAAGGGTAGTTTGGTAATTTCGTAAATTTGGTAATTAAAACTCACGAAAATTAGACTTTAATTATAACTTATCATTAAACCCACTAACCCATTTTCAACCCTAATCTAATTAGTGGGCTACGGGAGAAGTTAAGAAAATATTATAACTTGCCAAAAACCAACCCCCCACCTCCATTGTCATCTTGTGAGAAGAACTTGTAGAGAGAGAGAGAGGGGAGAATTCTGTAGAGAGAGAGAGAGGAATTCAACCATCTCCAACCAACAACAAATCTGAAGAACATAAGGCAAGTGATTTAGTTACAATTGATTCAATGAATGTGTTCTCCCATGTTTAGTGTAATTATCGAATTTTGTCTTGGAAGATTGATATAGACCCATGAATTTGAGGATTAAAACTATAAACCATGTTAGGAATTGCATGTAGACATATTCTGGACGAATTGTGAATCCAAAACATAATACTTGATGATCTAAAAACGGATTAAAGAAGAGAATTACTGTTGTTCTTGAAAGAAATAGAAAACTAGGGTTCTTGAGGATGTTTTGATCTAAATAAGGCCTTTGGGTGATGATTAATTAGTTTTAGAACGTTAACAATGTTGTAGGATGATTATTTGATGATATTATAACGTTAGAATGAAGTTTCATGCATTGTAATGAATTTTTGGGACGATTTGAGGATTGCAAAACGAAGCAGTCCGTAACCTATCTGGTACAATCGATCGATCGACATTCATCAGTCGATCGATCGACCACCATCGATCGATCGAACATACAAGGTCGATCGATTGACCTTCCCAGATTGAGTAAAATCTTCCCGTTTAAAATTTTAAGGATGTTAACCCTAGAAAATTATTGATGGAGACTTTGTGAGTATTCTTAGACTTAAGGAAGACCAGTAGGTATGGTTGTGAAATCGAACCTTAATTAGAATTTAATTTGGGATAGTTGTCTAAAATCCAATAAAGCTCGACGAGTGAGATAATATTAGGGTTAAAAGAGTAAATTAGAATGATTTGATGAAATGAGGTTTGTGGCAATAATGACCTTAAGAATAATGAAATTAAATGTGGAAATAATAGGAGACTTAGTAACCTCTTTGAGATAGGTTTTAAGTATAAGAAACTAGGATGTGAGATGTGCCGACAGTCTACATTATATATTATCGGAAGACTTAAAATGCATAAAATTGGAATAATGGTATAGGGATGTATAATATACCTTTACTAATATTAAGATATCTAAGAGGTGTGAATGCTTAGTATATGACTTATGTGTATGACATACCTACCATACTTGCTATCACGGAGGTCGTCGTTCGTGTTGGGCCAACTAATCTTTGTGTGCCTACGGGGGGATTTAGATTGGTACCTTAAGAACATAATACTAGAATGACTTATTTGTGAGTTAATAAGTCAGCTGACTATGGAGCGTAGGTATGTACGTGACCCATGGATATGTTGAATTATGTTCGCCTCCATTTTTGTGTGTTGTGGTGCTTATTCTAACAATTTCTGAGAGATTCGGAATTTGTAATCCTTATGTACGTGATGTACCGGGATGAGATAGCAGAGTATGTGCACCGTAGCCTAGACTAGGGGTGCCTATAATGTATATTTATAATGTGAATAATATACAACTAATGTTCAATGAAATACTTAGTAAAGTAACGATGTGTATACTTGTGCTATTTTAATAGAGATTAAAATGATAACTCCACATAATAAAAGGTTGTTATTAGGGAATTAAGGTGCATACATGGTATACTTTAATGTCATGAATAAACCCTTAAACCTATAAAGTGAAGCCAGGTTTTGTATTAGACTAGTTAGTTAGTAGCATAACTAGTACGGGCTATGGATGCGTTAGGAGTGCACATTAGTTGAGAGGTGAGGAGCTCATGTGAGTGCATGTCCTAACATGTATTTTGCATTCATTATTTTAATGTTATTAAAGCACTTGCTGTTTTTAAAATACTCTCCACTTTCGGGCTCTGACCCGTTTGCTTTCAAATCTATTTTTTGTAAAAACCTTTTAGGTGCCCAGCCACAAGGACACCATGCATAGTATTTCCATTCAGGTGACGAGCTGTAGCTGTTGTGGAAGTTACAGGGCCTTGATAGTAGACGCCTCCTTTTCTAGTCTTGACTCTATATTCAGTTTCATCATTTGTAGGGCATGTCGCCCATTTCTATTTAGAGACATTTCATATTTCAGTTATTCAGATTTTGGCATGTAATTAATTGAGGGTACACTGTTCTTTTTATTTCAGTTGTGGGATGGTTGTGAGGAGTATTTCCTCCAGACTTATTATTATTTGTTGGTTATTCTATTGCTTCTTTATGGTGAATGGTTATGTTATTCTTTCATAATTCTTTTATTGCATGTTAATCAGATCTAATTTAAAATTTGACAACTTACTTTTTAAATACTAGGTGGTTAGTAATCATTAAATGTTTTCGACAGTGATGCTATTAACTGAACCAACTTGGAATTTTGAATTAATTTAATAAAGGAGTAGCTACCCGGTATTTAATTAGTATGGGTGTCACACTTACCTTATGGAATTGAATGATATTTATTACAAGGGTCTATCGAGTGAGGTACGATTAGAAATCGTTCGAATTGAAACTATAATGGGAATTAATGATGATGTAAGGATAAGAACAGTAACGGAGGGACTTTAAGTTACTGAGATAACATTAGAAACTAATAGGAGACCTAATAACCTTTTGAGATAGGTTTAAGTACACAAATTGATACGACGAGAGAGTTATCAAGCTAAATATATATTACGTATGATGTTCGGGATAAACTTGCTACATACGAGACTTACTAGATGGAATGTGTGAATACCTATATTGAAATATGATTACTTAGGTTGTGTGAATTCCTAGTGTATGAATTTCTTATGTGTATGACATACCTACCATACTTACTATCACAGGAGGTTAGTTTTCGAAAAAGGGCCATCTTATCTTTGTGTGCCTTCGGGGGGATTTATATTGGTACCTTAAGGACATAGGAATGTGAATGACTTATTTGTGAGTTGATAAGTCAACTGACCATGGGAGCGTAGGTATGTGCGTGACCCATGGGTATGTGAACTATGTTCGCCTCCAATATGTGTGATTTGTATTTAGACGGTTCCTGAGTGATTCGAAACACGTGATCCTTACGTACGTGATGTACATGGATTTGATAGCAGAGTATACGAGCACCGCAGCTTAGCCTAGGGGTACATCACGTATTGGAGAAACGCCTCGCCTTACGTTTTTCACGCCTTATTTTTGGTAAAACCCTTGAGGCGCACTTTTTTCTAAAAACAACAATGCTTTAGTGAAACGATGTTGCCTTTTAAAGAATTTGTTTATAAACAGAATCATTATCTCATCCAAAATAATCAAATAGTGTTTTAATTTGCATATATTCAGACATATTTTTATGATATGTGCAATTTTTGTATTTTAATAACCTTGTTATGGTTAAAAAATATTAAAATATATTAAAAAGGCCTAAACGCCTTTTCATGCCTTTTTACGCCTAGGCCCGCCTAGGCTTCTAAGGCTTAAGACTTGGCCTCCACGCCTCAATCACGCCCCGCATTTTTTAGAACCTTGGTTATACTTATGTATTTGTGACTGGTTCATTGTTGCTTAGTAAATGTGAATACTAAGATATTTGAATGGATTAAGAATGGGAATTTAATTAACACCTGAGATAAGTAATTTAATGAATGCGAATATGGGTTATGAATATAACTTATCCGGATATTAGGAGTAGACATTCTATGGTAGAATGCGAAAGAGGGAGTGGTACAGACTAGTTAGTTAGCGACATAACTAGGATGGGTTAAGGGCATACGTTAGGCGTGCATATTAGTTGAGAGGTGAGAGACTCATGTGAGAGTACGCAACTAACTTGTTTATAATATGTGTTGTTTAATTGTAATTTAAACACTTGCTAAACTATTAAACTATTTTCACCTCGGGCTCTGACCCGGTTTCCTCCAAATCTATTTTGTTTTGTAAAAACATTTTTAGGTGCCCAACCACAGGGACGCCAAGCATAGGAGTTCCATTCTGATGACGTGCTTTAGCTGTTATGGAAGCTACAGGATCTTAGTATTAGACGCCTTCATATTTATCCTTGGTTCCTTCAGAGTCATGTGTATCAGTTAGGGCATGTCGCCCATTCTTATTTAGAGGTTGTAGTTACAGAGTATCATTATTTCGGTTATTAGTTTATTTATTCAGACTCTTGTATTGGGACTTTATTTACTCTGGCATTATTATTATTATTGGAGTGTTTACTCCAGACTCAGTTGATTTCATTTCGTTTGTTATTCATATAAGATTGTTTATGTGATTGATGCTTAATGATTTAATTCTTGTTTATTTGATAACTTGATTAATAAAATCTGACATCTCTCTTTTTAAATATTAGGTGGCTAGTAATTAATTAAATATTTTTCGACGGTGATGCTAAGACTGAACCAACTTAATATTTTGTATTAATTTAATAAAGGAGCAGCTACCCGGTATTTAATTAGACGAGATGTTACAGTAGCTCATATAGACCAAACTCTCACCAACCCTAAAACCTTTACGGCCGCCCTATGCTCTCAAAGATCAAACCCCATGGTTTTATAAAACATTACCAGTTACAAAGGAGAATCGGTGATTATGTATGATGATGCAACACTATAAGAAATGGCAAGCCCTTTCAAATTCATGTTGGTAGGGAAATTCTCTCATGGTATGCCTTCCATTGAGGATACACTTAAATTATTTTCCTCTCTTCAACTCAAAGCTACTTTTCATATTGGTCCGATAGAACGGAAGAAAATTTTATAAGGATAGCATATGAAGAAGATTTTCATCATCTTTGGATGAAGGAAACTTGGTTCACTCAAAGGTATCCTATGCGAATTCTTAAATGGGATTTGGACTTTCATACAGATAAGGAATCAACAATTGTTCCTTCATGGAAATTGGTGCCTCTTCTTCCAATTCATTTGTATAATAAGAATGCATTATTCTCTATTGCACAAGTGGTTGGAACTCCTTTAAAGATTGATAATGCTACTGATTCCATAGCTCATCCAAGTGTGGCAAGAATATGTACGAAGGTCATATTGAAAAAGAAATTACCATCCAAAGTTTGGATAGGCAATAAGAACAAAGGTTCTGGATTTTGTCAGCCAATAGTGTGTGAGGACTTGCCTCCATATTGTTTTTTCTATGAAAAAAAGGTCCATATTCATGAACAATGTTATCTTAAAAAGGAGTAAAAAGTGAAGAAGTCAGTTCAAGTAGATGATCAAAGAAGTTATCCAAGAATTGACTCAACTTATAAAGAAACAATCTCTGAATGGGTTAGGATAACTTTTGTTCGGCCTAAGATATACCAACAAGAAAGGTAAGAATATGATATTGAGGAGGGAAAAATATATGATAGAAGGGAAATTCAACAATAGAGGATATCTCAAACACTTATATCCTCTTATTTCAAGAAGGATAATCAGAAGGAGAAAGAAGAGCGACAAAAAGAAAAAACTATTAATGATCTTTCGAGAGGTACTAATAGTTAAGATAGTGGAAAAAGGAGGACGGTTCAAAACAAAAGTCTTATTAAAAACTCTGACTGCCATGTATTTTATCAACCCCACTAACTAATTCAAGATTCACTGCCTAAACAGTCTTTTATAACTCCCAATTCAAATGGTACAACTTCAAACAAGGGGGATATTGACAAGAATGCAACAGTCCTTTTGAACAAGAGGTGCAGCAGGAGAAACAAGAAAGGTCAATTACAGAGGATTTACATGAAGAAAATGACAATGAAATTATGCATGAAGTCAGCCCTAAAGTCAATCAAATAGCTCTATTTTAGCTTGAAGAAGGTGGAAGTCATAACAAAGTGAATGAAATTGATCCTCAGGATGGATTTACCATTGTAACAAGAAAGAAGAAGTCAACTTTGACGGGGGACAATAAAAAGGATCAAGATAACAGTTTAGCAAGGGTGTTAAGGTCTAACTCAAACTCTAGATCCTCTTATAATATAAGGGGCATCTCTAAGAAAGTTGTTATTAGAAGATTAAGAAGATTAATTAAAATGTATAAGCTTCATCTTCTGGTTGTGATGGAGCCTAAGCAGGAGGTGGAGAAAATTAGAAGCTATTGCGTTAAATTGGGCTTTGGCTCTTGTATTTCCAACTGTTCTAGTAAAGTTTGGTGTTTTTTTAAAAGATGAAGTTAAACAGGAGCTAGTGTCTGATAGGGCACAATGCATTACAATTAAAATAAATCATGCAAGTATAAATCAAAGTATACAAAGTAGTTTTGTTTATGCCCGTTGCATTAGCAATGTTAGAAGATTTTTACTGATCTGCTATAAACACCCCTTGACTAATTGGAGGAGATTTTAATATCATCACGGATCCATCATAGAAATTTAGAGGCAATGAAGTCAGACTTGGAGCTATGTATGAATTCATGGAGTTTATTGAAATGAATGGTCTTTCTGATCTTGGATTTTTAGTTTCTAAATTTACTTCTCATAATAAGAGAAGTGAGGAGAATAGTATCTGGTGCAGGCTTAATAGGGTGCTCATGAACCATGCTTTACTGGAGTTGGGGATTAGATGGGAAGTTAACCACTTAAATATAAGTATATCTAACCATACTCCTCTTCTTTTAAAAAGTATTTAACCTTATCAAAAGACCACAAAATCTTTTAGGTTTCTTAAACTTTGGAGTGAGAAGGAACGTGTGAGGAGATTGTCAAAACCACTTGGAAGGAAAGTAAATGTTCAAATCATATTGTAGCTATTTCTTTGAAATTAAAAGTAATTACGAAAAATATTAGTAGATGGAGTAAGTCTTGCTATAAGGATATCTTCCAAGCTTCTAGAGATGCTGAAGATGATTTATTACAAGCTAAATTAACCAATGAACAAGATCCCTTAGAGAAAAATAGGGAGGACTTATTTAGGGCTATAGCTTTGCAGAATCAAAGGCTCAAGGTTGAAAGTGATTTCTGGTTTCAAAAGGCAAATGAAAAATGGGCAGTTGAGGGTGACAAAAATATAGCTTACTTCCATAGAGAAGTTAAAAGAAAGAAAAGAAGATTATTTATTCACAAAGTAAAGAAGCAATATGGATCTTAGGCAAAGACTAAAGAGTATATTATATCTGAAGTTATTATTCATTTCCTAAATGTTTTTTAGTCCAGTGAGATTACTAATCTAGTGGAAAGATCAATTATTAAGGTATGTTCCAAATCTTATAACTGAGGCGATGAATGTGATGTTAACTAAATGGCCTACTATAGAAAAAGTTGAGAGAGATGCGAAGGGGTTAAATTCAAATTGTGCTCCAGGGGTTGATGGTTTTGGTGGATTCTTCTTTAACTTCTTTTGGAAGGAAATAAAAAATTATGTGTTTAAGGTTGTGCAAAGTTTTTTTTATAGGTTTCACCTTGCCAAGATCACCATAACAACCAAAATAGCCTTGATCCCCAAAGTAGACAACCCACATTACTTTAATGATTTTAGACTTATAAGTATGCAAAACTTTGTTAACAAAATTTCTCTAGGATTCTAAATGATAGAGTATCCCAAATTTTACCCAATATCATGTCTGTTTCACAAACTGGATTCGTTAAAGAGACATCAATCACTGAGAATGTTTTGTTGGCTCAAGAGAGTATGTCTAGAATTCATCATAAGAATTGTGGGGGTAATATTATAATGAAGTTGGATATGGCTAAGGCCTATGATAGGATTTCTTGGTTGTTCCTTATTAAAGTCTTAAGAAGAATGGGATTTTTCGAAATGTGGTTGGACCTTATTTGGAGGTTAATTTTCAACTCTTAGTTTATAGTTATGGTGAATGGAGAAAATGTTGGCTTTTTCAAATATACAAGTGAGTTAAGATAAGGGGATACCCTTTCTCCAAGTCTCTTTATTATTATGGTTGATGTGCTATCTAGAAAATTGGAGAATCTAATGACACATTTTAGTTTTATGGGATTTAATATGCCAATATCATGTTCAAAATTAAACCACTTGGCTTTTCCTGATGATGTTATCATATTCATCTCTGGTTTGAAGAAGGAAGTGAAGAAAATAATGGGATCTGAGTTTGTATGAGCAAGTTTCTGGGCAATTCATAAATAAACATAAGAGTTTTTTGTGGCTTCAAACGAGATAAGCTTAAGGCCTTTAAATTACCTGAAAGTATATAGAGGTATGCATGTCAAGAAGGATCCAATTACTTACTTAGGATGTCCTTGGAAGGAAGAAAGTCTCATTCTTTGACGGCATGATTCAAAATATAAAGCTAAAGATTCAAGAATGGAAGGCCAGGTGTTTAAGTTTAGGATGTAAACTAGTCCTAATTATATCAGTGTTATCTTCAATACAATTATACATTTTATCAACTTTATTCCCTCTAAGTCTACTTTCGTAATAATTAATTTCCTCATGTCTAAATTCTTCTGGAGTTCAAACTTTGGAGAACAAAGACATTAATGGTTTAGTTGGGACTCAATAGCAAAGCCAACACAAGAAGGAGGTTTAGGGTTTAGACTACAGTCAGATATTAATGATTTTTAAATATGAAATTATGATGGAGGTTTAGATCTCAATCATCTCTTTGGGCCCAATTTATGAAGGCTGCTTATTATAGAAAATACCACCCATCAATTGCTCATATTAGGGGTTGTGCCTACACTTGGAACAGTATGTGTTCACTCAAAGTTAAAGCAGAAGATCATTTGAAATGGAAGACTGGAAAAGGGGATATCAACATGCATTGGGATAACTGGGGTATAATTGAATTCATGAATTTAAATGAAGAGGATGAATCTTGTGTAAATGGCTACTATGACCAGGACCAAATTTGGGATAAGGAAAAGGTGAACCAAAAATTTTCTAATGAAGTTGTAGATGTATGGAGTATTTTCAATGTTTTTGGAGTTTTTTCTCTGTCTTCAGCATGGAGTATTTGTAGAAGTAGCAGCCCTGCCATGTTTAGTTCAAAATTTATATGGCATAAACATCTCCCTTTAAAAATATCAGTGTTCATTTGGAAATTGTTGCATAATCTACTTCTTACCGATGAGAAGATCAAGTCTGTAGGTATAAGAGGGCCATCAAAATGTTTTTGCTGCTTCAATCCAAATGAAGAGAATGCATATCACATTTTTTAGGGTGGAGATATAGCTTCTATAGTGAGGGATAAAATGATTTAAGAATTTAGGACTCAATGATCAATAGGAGGAGGAATTAGAAATTAACTTTTTTAATGGTGGATTCATGGTTTTAAGATCAATCATGCTATTAACAAGGTTGTTCCTATAATCATTTGTTATTGTATATGATTTCACAAAACAAATGCAGATATGATGAATGTTATCCGAGTGTGACTTCTGTTCTCCATCATGTAAAGCAAGAGATGGATAATATTCCTTTCTCCATTTCTATTGCAAGTTCAAAGAAGATGCTACAAATTAGGTGGACTACTCCTCCATCGGGAGTTTTAAAACTGAATGTAGATGGTAGTTCCATTGGAAATCCAGATAAGGGAGGAAGAGGTGGAATTCTGAGAAATCAATCAATTTTCATGATATAGGCCTTCTATGCTCATTATCGTGAAGTAACCAACATGGAAGGAAGTAGTTATGGCAATGAGAAGAGGATTGCAGTTTTTAATGGATTTCAAGGATTATGATCTTATTGTTGAAAGTGATTCAAAGGTTCTAGTGGATGTCTTGCAAAATAGGGTTAAAGCTCCATGGAAAATCAAGTGGCAAGTGTTCTAAACTTTTAGTATTTTCAAGAGGATCAAGTTGAATATAATTCATGTTCAATGGGAGGAAAATCAAGTAGCAGATTTTCTTGCAAAGATAGGAAGTTCTAATAACAAATAGGTCTTTTCTACAAATGTTAAGGATTTTCCAAAGCAGCAAAATGGAATAATTGTAGTAGATAAATGGGCCTAATGTCTTTTATAGATGTCTAGTGGTCATTGGTGCCTTATATTTTCCACTTCTTATTTAAGCTCTTTCTTATTTGCTCTTATTCAAATGCTTTTGTAAGGGTGTTATTTTATAAAGAACCTCATGTATGCTTTCTCCTTACAGTTTTCTTTGATCCAGACAAAGTTATTAGCTATTTAGAAGAGGCTAGTTATTCTAATTCACTCCAATAAAAGCTCCCATTTATAAAAAATAAAAAAATGTGATAATTAAATATTATTTGGCATCCTTTTACCATCTAATAGAAATAAAATCCCACAAAGCATCTTAGTTCCCTTATGATGTGAGATTTATCATTGGGAGCTTAAATCACTTCACCTCGAACTAGATAGACTTTCATATTTCAATTATATACTCTGGACAATTCAGTAACTTTTGTCCAACATAATTGAATATGTGGTCTTTTGGTTCCATAATTAATTGTTAAGAACCACTATATAGTTGACTTACTTGAGTCCGTACCACATAGGAGTTCTAACTAGTTTGGATATGTTGACAAAATTTAGTAGATTCTTTTGAGCATCTTCTCCATGGTATTGCAAGGCTTCACCAGCAATGCAACCAGTCCAAGACAACCTTCATGGCTAAAAAGGGAAGTTAACAACACACATAAGACACATATTCATGCATTACATTGGGGTGTTTGTGTGTGTGGTAAAATATTTTTAAGATCTTTTTAAAAGATTTTTAGGAATTTTTTAAACATTTTAAAATGATTTTTAAACATTTAATAAATTGAATTTAAAATGATTTGGGGTTAAAAGTTGGATTTATAACTCCCTTAAAAACTTCATGGGTAGGGAAAAAAATCGGCATAAAATATTGTGGGGCAAAATGGGATTCTATAAACTTCCAAAACACGCTTTTTATTTCCATTAACGGCCTTACACATGTGTGCGTTTAATTGGCCCGATTTGTGTTTCTTTTGTCTGACAACACTTGGACACAGTCTCAACCCTTGGATCCATTTTAATCAACGTTCGACATGTCGTCTGACTTAATCCAAATGAGATAGGAATGGACCAATGATAATGTAAGGATGTGCGGTGGAACTATGATCGTTAGATTTAAACTTGAACGGTCATTGTAATCACAACCGTTTATTTCCTTCGATGATCCAGATCTTTCCTTACCCTGTATAAATAGAGATCCTTGGTGAGACTTTGAGAGATTTTTTGCAGTCGTCCAATTTGAGAGAAAAAGAGAAGAGAGATAAGAAAGTAAAAGGGGTTAGAGAGAGAGAGAGAGAGAGAGAGAGAGAGAGAGAACCAGAAGGAAAAGAGAGAAAAATACTAAGGTTTTCCTCAAACCAAACACCTGCTCAATCGTATAATTAAAATCGAAAAACCACCATACTTGAGTGATTAGAACTTTAGGTTTTCTTGAGGGTTTTGGGGGTTTGTCTATTTGAAGAACACTCTTCAAACTTTATCCCTCTTAGGAACACGGATCTCTAAGTGTTTCTCATATTTCTTTCTAGAAATTATGAGAAACCCATTTGAGATATTCACGTAGATATAAGTGTTTCAAACCTTCTTTAGTTTGGATCTTATGTTTTTCTGTTTATTTGTTTAGATCCATTCTCTTTAGTTTCAATTTCTTGAAAAATAGACATCGAAATACATCTGAATTTTAGATCTGAAGGATTCCTCTATAAAATAAGAGTTTTGTAGTTTGTGAAACCGGTTTTGTAAATAAATAAGTTCTTGAGACTAAAATCTGCATTTTAAAAAATTTAAACTATATATCTGAAATTTCATTACGAATGAAAGTTTGATTTTCTTGGAAATTGAACACTTGCATATCATATAGAATTATTGTAAGTCATAGGACTGTTTGTATGATTTTTAAAGAGCGAAGTGAGTTGCATTTTGCATATTTGGCCCTTTGTATATTTTTTAAAGAGCGAAGTGAGTTTCATTCTGCATATTAAGGCACTTCATAATCACTACACTTTCGCATGAACACATAGAAAAAATGTTGTTCCTTTGAGAGATTCAGTTTGGCTGGGCCACTAGAGCAAGGAGTTAAAGAAAAGAATAGCCAAGAAGATCAAAAGTGTCAGAATTAGAATATCATGGAGGATATTTATGCTCGTTAGTTATATTTCTATCTTTTAGCTTTCGGATCTTGTGTTTGCATGTTCATGTACTTGTAACTCTTGAAACTGTTTTAGTAGATTTTTTTGGTTATGGCGTATAGGTCAACGTGGATGTTTCCTCAGATTTGAGATTTTACCACATTAAAAATACTTGTGTCAAACTTACTGATTTCTCTTCTTATTGCTTATATGGTTTGGTTTCTTTCCAAAGAATTAGTATAGGTTCTTAACTTAAAACCTAGGTAATCAAGCTACCAAGTCTTGAATCTGAATTTATCAAACTTTACACATTTTGTGTGCTAAGATTTCTAAATACGGTTTCCTAAACGAGTTTGTTTCGAAGTTTACTTAATATTTAATTTTGTGTTTAAAAACTTAGTGAACGATTTTCAAGTGGTATCAAAAATGGTTTATCAAAATATTTTTTATACTGAAACTCCATAAACTGCTTTCTGATATCTTTTTCTGAAAAAATGAACGAGAGATTTGAGAAGCTTAGTAACCTGTCCCGCCCACCTCTCTTTGATGGAAACAATTTTTCGTACTGAAAAGTAAGGATGATTGCATTCATCCATGGGATTTTGAGTGATGACGTTTGGGACTTGATTGAAAATGGCTACGTTCACCCAACTAAACCTTTAACTTAAACCATCACTATAAGAATTAAGAAATGTCTCAGTGAGTTTACCATAGAGGAAAAATAGATGCCAGTTAACAATAATAAGGGAAAGGACTGCGTCTTTATGTCCATAAATGAGGATGAATTTAAACGTATATCTATTTTCTCCACTTCCAAGGAAGCCTGCGACACACTTGTGGCCTATGAAGGTGTTGAGCTTGTTAAGGCTGGGAAGACTTAGATGTTAGTCCAACAGTACAATACTCTTATTATGGATGAAGATGAGTCATTTTATGATTTGTATATAAAATTTACTGATATTGTCACAAAGTTGCATGCAAATGGGATAACATGTGATATAAAGGAAATAGTGCTTAAAATCTTAAGATCCTTGCCTGCTAAATTTGATAATAAACGATATGCCATAGAAGATATGGATGATCCTAACTTGACTCTCGAATCATTGAGTAGTAACCTGAGAACAGTGGAGATGGAATTAGAATTCAAAAAACAATTGACCTCCCAACACAAAAGATCCTTTGGATCAAATGTTGTGTTTTCATCTCAAGTGGTTGTCCCTAAAATGAACCCACGTGACTTTAAAATAATACTTAATGAGGATTGTGATTTGGACAGTTTGGATAACCATATTGATCTCATAAGCAAACATTTTAAGAAAATCATCAAGTTTAGAAACTGTGTTGCTTCTAAATAGGGGAGACCAGGTTATCAAAACTCTCAAACTCACAGATCTCATGATAGAAATGATGACAAACAAACTAGTGACAGTAATAGGGCTAAGACTGATAATCACCACATTAAGTGTCATAGTTGTGGGAAAATGGGGCACATTATTGCTAAGTGGATAGCCAATTTGAATAGTAATAATGTCAGGGCTAATGTGTGCAAAACCTTGAATGACTCCAGTGATTTTGGCGAAGATGAACCTGAGTCATCCATTATTAATGAAACATACATGTCCTTTTATGCCAAGATCATATATTTTGATGATAATGCATGTTTGCCTTCCAATCATACTGTTGATGACTGTATTATGCATGTTGATGTTGATATCATTCCTACTTTCTATATTTACTCCTATTGAAAATAATGTAGATAATCCTAGCTTAGGGGTGAGTCAAAGTTAAAACAATGTTGATGAATTAAATGGGTGTGTGAGTCATACTGCATAAAATAAAACGATAGGGGACACTGCACACGCTTCACTTGGCGAGTCCGATAATGACCTACCTGATATTACGAGTTGTACACTAAAACTCTTAGAAAGAGTGTCAGACTAGATAAGATGGTTAAACAACTGACTAAGCGTGTTGAAGAACTTAACAAAACTATTACGAAGAATGCAAAAGATTACACTGCACGATGTATTTCTCATGAGTCAAACACAAAAGAATTTTCTTTAAAAATAAAAGACCTCTTTGAGAAAAATGTTGTCCTGGAAGAAAAATACAAGGCTACTCTAATTGAATTGGAGGAATCCAAACAAAAGGTTTCAAATGTTTTTAAAAAATGTTTACATTTTGAAACACAAGCTAAAACTTATGAAGAAATTATTGAGGGTAGTAAAATGGATTCTGAAGACAAATCTGGCCTGGATTTTGGGGAAAAGGTTGTGACTAGGAAAACGACTGTTTCTCCGAAAAATGTCATTTTTGTAAAACAAGGCCAGACTATTAAAAACCTCATAAAGAAATGTTTCGTGCTAATGTCTCTAAAGCCATGAAAAACGAGTGTAATCAACAGCCAAAACCTAATGGTCAAGCTAAGTATGTGTGTCTGCCTATTAAAGACCTCAGACAAATATCCAAGACTTGTGCGAATTGGACTAGTGTGTCTTAACAGAACAAACCTATATTTAAGGACTTAAGTGATAGAGTTAAGCCTACTTCGCATCAGTAATTACTCGTGTTGCAATGTCTATGGGCACCCCATTACCAACTATTTTCAAAAAAGGTTGTATACACCTACCTATCAAAATTTTAACTATTCGAGAAAGAGTAGGAATACTTATGTTCTCCCAAAGTAGACCACACACAACTCAAACTACAAGAAGAAAAAGGAGGGGACCTAAAACTAAGAAGAAACCATTTAGAAAGACCCGTCGGACCTTTTCTAAATCAAACGCCAAGAAATGTTTTGAAATCAGGCCTATTTGTGTTAGAAAAGCTGACTTCTTACCCCATCTCAAGTGCAATGTCGTCATAAAATTTTTTAAGGCCCAATGCACCTTCGTTGGTTGGTACTTGGATTCCGAGTGTTCAAAACACATGATCGGGATCGAGACAAAATTAACAAATAAGATAAACTTCCTTGGAGGTAGTGTCCTCTTTGGAGATAAAATCTTTTTCCATATCATTGGCAAGGGAACACTATGTGAAGAAGGGATCCCTTATCTAAATTATAGCTTGCTAGTTAAAGGTCTTAAGGCTAACCTACTAAGTATATCTCAATTTCGTGATCCCAATCATACCGTTACATTTTCAAAAACTAATTGCAAAATCCAGAATGAAGAGGGTAACTGTATTCTGTCAGGAAACAGAACTGCAAATAACTGTTATACAGTGATTCCAAAGACTGAATCTTACAAGGTTTCCAGATTAGATGATTCTGATTTATGGCACAATAGATTAGGACGCACAAATTTTGTTAACCTTCATGGGCTAAGCTCCCAAGAAATAGTTAGAGGTTTGAGAAAAATTAAAAAACTTTTAACTATGTATGTGGTCCTTGCCAAGTGGGGAAGATGAGTAAATTTGCTCATAAGAAGGTTAAATACATTTTAACTTCAAAGCCTCTCGACCTAATCCACATAGACCTTAAGGGTCCTTCTAAAACTATCAGCCTCTGTGGTAACAGTTATATTCTTATCAAGATGGATGATTTCACACGATTTACTTGGGTCGCTTTTATGAAAAATAAATATGATACCTTCCTTGAGTTCTTGAAAAATCTTTTAAAAATTGAGAACGAGAAGGACACCCAAGAATCTCGCATAAGAACTGACAAAGGTGGAGAATTCAAAGACTCAGGTGTTACAAAATATTATGTAGATGATGGATATAAATGTGAGTTTAGTGCACCTTAAACACCCCAGTAGAATGGGATTACCGAATGTAAAAATAGGGCCATATAAGAGATGGCTAGGGTGATGTTACACGTAAAAGGTTTCCAAAATACTTTTGGGTTGAGTCTGTCCATACTGCATGTCACATTATTCATCGTGTATACCTCAGAAAAAATACCAAAGAGACCTCATATGAACTATAGTATAATAAAAACCCTAACTTGAAGAACTTTAGAACCTTCGAGAGCGTCTGTTACGTCTACAAAGATAGAGAAAACCTTTTAAAATTTGATACCCGAGGTGATGAAGCGATTTTTTTGGGTTACTCCCAATCAAGTAGGGATTACTATTTTTATAATTTGCGTACCAAAGTCATCGTGGATTATATCAATGTAATTGTAAATAACACTAGCGCAGAGAGTAGTGATAGTCAAACAGTATTCTTGGATGAGTCTGAAACTGGTTTGACCCCTGACTCTCCTAAGATAGTTGATTCACTGCCAACTGAGGGCCTTACAATACTAGCCTGGGTTTCTAAAGACCACCCCATTTAAAAGGTTGTTGGTAACTCGTCTGAGCCAATGCAAATAAGATCCCAACTTCAAAACGTGGCTAACTTTGCATGTTTTGTTTCTCTAGTAGAAGCAAAAAGTGTAAACGATGCCTTTTATGACCCGTTCTGGATTAATTCTATGCAAGAAGAGCTTGTCCAGTTTCAGAGTCATGATGTTTGGTATCTCGTCCCACAACCTGAAGACAAGAATGTTATTGGCACACATTGGATTTTTAAAAATAAAACTGATGAAACTGGGGTTGTAGTTAGAAATAAGGCTAGGTTAGTAGCACAAGGTAATTCTCAGATAGAGGGAATAGACTTTGACGATATTTTTGTGCCTGTCATAAGAATCGAGTTTGTTCGTCTCCTCCTTGCTATATCGCGTCACTTGCAATTCAAACTTTTTCAAATGGATGTTGTGTCTGCATTTTTAAATGGTATTTTGGCAAAGGAAGTATACCTAGAACAACCTAAGGTCTTTATACTTCCCTTGCACCCTAATTATGTCTTTAGACTTAAGAAGGTTTTGTATGGCTTATAGCAAGATCCTAGAGCCTAGTTTGAGCGCCTCTCGACCTTTTTAGTCAATAAAGGGTTTGAACGCGGTAGCAAAGATTAGACATTGTTTAATAGGGGGATAGAACACCATGTATTAATTACACAAGTTTACGTGGACGATATCATATTTGGTTCCACCTCCTCTAATCAAGTAAAGGACTTTTCAAATATAACGCACGCTGAATTTCAAATGTCCTTAATGGGGGAGTTATAATATTTCTTAGGTTACAAGTTAAATAGTTGAGTGATGGTTTATTCATAATCCAATTGAAATATGCTAGTGATCTTGTTAAAAAATATGGTCTTGATAATTCCAAAATAGCACATACACCCATGAGCATATCCACAAAACTATCTAAAGAAGAACATGGGAAAGACGTAGATCCTACCTTATAGAGAAGCATGATAGGGAGTTTATTATACCTCACTGCATCTAGACCAGATATTTCCTTTGTTGTATGTGTATGTGCACTATATTAATGCGTACCTACAAAAATGTCATATGTTATGTGTAAAACGGATAATAAAATATGTTAAGGGCACAAAACTTTGGCATCTGGTACGCAAAAGACACTACTAGATCTATAGTCGGCTACACTGATGCTGACTAGGAAGGATAATCAGATGATAGTAAGAGCACATCTAGGGCCTGTTAATATGTAGGAAACAATCTTGAATGATAGAGTAGTAAAAAAATAGGATTTTATATCCCATTCAACTACTGAATCCGAATATATAGTTGTGGGTAGTTGTTGTGCTCAACTTTTATGGATAAAACAAATTCTTAGTGATTATGGAATTATCAAAGATAAATTGACTATGTATTATGATAATCAGAGTGCCATTGACATATCAAAAAATCTTGTACAACACTCACGAACTAAGCATATAAAGATTAGGCATCACTTTATCCGTCAACTTATTGAATCTAAGGAACTTGATATTGAATATATTAACATTGAAAAACAATTGGCCAACTAGCTTACTACACCTTTGGACAATTTTAGTTTTGAATCTCTTAGGAAATCCATAAGTATGATTGTGTTTACATAATATATTGTGCATATGTATCATAGCCTCGGTAGTTTTGATGCTAATAATTGGTTATTGAGGATTTAGAGTACGGTTGTTTCATAAATGACAAAAGACGCCTCCTTTATCTTAATAATGTAGGAGACCCTTAATATTACCCTTGTTTGTGACATTATTATTTGAGCAAAATTGAGGGAGAAGAACTTGAGTAACGACTGTAACTATATTATTATATCTTATCATGATTTAACTAATATGCCATTAAGAGTTTTATTTCAGGCATTCTGACTTACAGATCCGTTGTACAATCTTACCGACTTAGGGTATTGGTCTGTAATTAGTTGAGTAATATATTTTTTTCTCCTATTTTCAGTTCTATGATGAGAATGGGTAGATTAGCTATTTTGTATAGGAATCTAGGGTTTTATTTTTTACCCATGAGTACAGGTTACTCAAGGGAATTTTGTTTACAATATCCAGAGGGGGAGATTCAGAACACACTATATGGTTGACTTACTTGAGTATTTACCATATAGAAGTTTCAACTAGTTTGGATATGTTGATAAAATTTAGTAGAATCTTTTGAGCATCTTCTCCATGGTATTTCAAGGTTTCACCAATAATTCAACCAGTCCAAGACAACCTTCATTGCCAAAAAGGAAAGTTAACAACACATAGAGGACACATATTCATGCATTACATTGGGTGAGTGTTAAAATATCTTTTAAATATTTTTGGGAATTTTTTAAACATTTTTAAATGATTTTAAACATTTAATAAATTGAATTTAAAATGTTTTGTGGTCAAAAGTTGGATTTATAATTCCCTTAAAAACTTCAAGGGTAGGAAACAAAAACGACACAAAATATTATGGGGAAAAATGGGAATTTATAAACTTCCAAAATAGGTATATTATTTCCATTAACAGCCCTACATGTGTGCGTTTGATTGGCCCAGTTTGTGTTTCTTTTGTTTCATAACACTTAGACACAATCTCAGCCCCTGGATCCATTTAATCAACATTCTACATGTCGTCTGACTTAATCCAAGTGAGATAGAAATGGACCAATGAGAGTGTAAGGATGTGCGGTGCAACTGTGATCGTTAGATTTAAACTTGAACTGTCCTTTTAATCACAGCCGTTTATTTACTTCATTGATCCCGAACTTTCCTTACCCTGTATAAATAGCGATCCTTGGTGAGACATTGAGAGACTTTTGGCAGTCGTCCAATTTGAGAGAAAAAGATAAGAGAGAGAGAGAGAGAGAGAGAACCAAAAGAAAAGGAGAGAAAAATACTTAGGTTTTCTTCAATTCAAACACCTACTGAATCATATAATCAAAACAAGAAAACCACCATACTCAGGGGATTACAACTTTAGGTTTTCTTGAGGGTTTTGGGGGTTTGGCTGATTGAGAACAATCTTCAAACTTTAACTCTCTTAGTAACACGGATTTCTAAGTGTTTCTAATATTTATTTCTAGAAATTACGAGAAACACATTTGATATACATTTCACGTAGATTTAAGTGTTTTTATACCTTCTCTAGTTTGGATCTTGTGTTTTTCTGTTTATTTATTTAGATCCATTCTTTCTAGTTTCAATTTCTTAAAAAAGAGACTTTGAAATACATCTGAATTTTAGATCTGAAGGATTAGTCCATAAAATCAGAGTTTTACAGTTTGTGGAACTTATTTTGTATATAAATAATCTCCTGAGACTTAGATCTGCTTCTCAAAAGATTTAAACTTCAGATCTGAAATTTCGTTTCGAACATAAGTCTGATTTTCTTAAAAATTGAACACTTGCATGTCATATAGAATTATTGTAATTCATAGGATTGTTTGTAAAATCTTTAAAGAGCGAAATGAGTTGCATTCTACATATTAGGCACTTCACAGTCCCTACACTCTCACACTATTACATAGAAAAATTGTTGTTCCTTTGAGAGATTCAATTTGACTGAGCCACTATAGCAAGGAGCAAGGAGTTAAAGCAAGGAACGGTCAGGAAGATCAAAAGCGTCAGAATCAGAATACCGTAGAGGAGATTTGTGCTCGTTAGGTATATTTCTATCTTTTAGCCATAGGATCTTGTGTTTGCATGTTCATGTGCTTGTAACTCTTGAAACTATTTTAGTGGATTTTTTTGGTTATGGCGTAGAGGTCACCATGGATGTTTCCTCAGATTTGAGGTTTTACCACGTTAAAAATACATGTGTCAAATTTACTGATTTTTGTTCTTACTGCTTATATGGTTTGGTTTCTTTCCAAAGAATTAGTATAGGTTTTTAACTTAAAACCTAAGTAATCCAACTACCAAGTCTTGAATCTGAATTTATCAAACTTTACACATCTTGTGTGCTAAGATTTCTAAAAGGAGTTTCCTAAACGAGTTTATTCCGGAGTTTAGTTAATCTTTAACTTTGTATTAAAAACTAGTGAATGATTTTCAATTATAGCGACTCTCTTGGGGAAGATATCATTAATTATGTTTAAATGTATACCACTCATTCATTCCTCTAATTAGAACCCGCTTGTGAACGAATTTTCTATTAGGATATCGAAATCACTCACATTCAAATTCTATGAATTATTACTTAATAGTGTTAAGAATAGTGGATGTTATAATATAATTTGATCCGTTGGGGGGCTAGACAAGTTGAGGCGAGAAATCAATCACATCACATTCTTAAAACACCAGTGAAGACCGCGGGGTTTGGTTTATGTTGAAACTCCTCTCCCACTTAATATTTAAAAAACATGAGGGTTGTTAGAAAAATAATTTATTCAGTTCTAAAGGGTTGAATTAAATCATTGGTAATTTTTCAATTTACTTGTACAAATTAAATTTCCCAATCTCATTATTTTAATTTTTCAAAAATAAAACCATTTTTAAATTAAAATATAACCCGAAGATCTTAATTTAATTTATACCTTTAAATTAATTACCCAATTAAAAGTTAATTTAGAAAAGAATAAACAAAACAGATTTTCCAAGAAAAATAGTGATCTAGGCCGATATCAAAATAATAAACCATGTTGTCCATAAAATGGGTTTTCTTAATTAACCAAAGAATTATCACACAGAATTATGCAACAAAGATAATTAAAAGACATGAAAAAATAAATAATTGTAAATATGAAATCAAAGGACAATAATGCCTCTTTCCATCATGGACTAAACATCTACCTTGAGTATACACCTTGACGATAATGGTTTGTATAAATTAGAGTTATAGTTGGTGAAGATTTTTTGAAGAAGAGTCCCAAACAAAGTCAAATAGCATAAAAAGAGTCGCAAACATTTTTTGCTTCCCCGCTGCCTCACCCACGAGCCATGGTTGGCTGGTCCTTCCTTCCTTATCTTCTTGTTCTTTAGGGTTCTTGAACCTTTGTCAAGACTACGTCATTTTGACCTTCCAACAACCTTCAAAACTCTACTAATGGACCTCCGTTCCTTATGAAAAATCAATCGAAAACCATAAATCTTCAACCGATTACGAATTTCGATGTAGAATATAAAATCACAATATTTAATGATTGCATCTCCTCATAAACTCCTCCAAATACATCAATTACATGTAATAATTGAAGCCCCTAATTATCATAACCAAATTGAATCTATGAGAAATTTAATTACGGATAAACCACCGTAGGATCCATTCATATAAGAAACATTCATAAGACGATGATGGAGGGATATAAACACTTAAATCCAATAAAACCATGTTTGTACACAAACATATACATCCACACAAAAATTTATAACTTGTAAACCTATGATATCTCATACTAATTGTTGGGGATCGATATACACGGAATAAAAAATTTCAGCCGATGAATCTTTGATCAATCATGCAATGAAAAGTGAAAAACAAAATATAAGGTTTAAGATATTAAACCTAGGGCTACAAATACAATACCTTTGTGGATTCGGTTTTAATCTGAGAAAGGAGAAAACTATAATGAACATAAAAGGGACTACCATCTTTTATTGCTCCAAAAGCTTTCTTATGTCCACCGAAATGCTTAGATCTTCCAGTACATGATCCTCCCAACGCTAGGTAGGTGTGTGGGAATCTTTTGAGACGAAAACCTTTAGTTTTGAGTAAGATATGGACCTTTCTTACTAAGCTTCTTCATAAAAATGTGAATAGTATTTTCTCTCCCCCTTTCTAATCATTAATAATGAATATGCAACTTAAAACCCTAACTAATACCAATGTATATTAGTATAAGTTGTGGACTTGCGCTAAACCGGGATTTCAAAGAGTCTCGGCCTAACTACTTGGGCATATGGACTATACCAGGGACCCAAGACAAATAATTAAATTGAATTCCAAATAAATACTCGAAAATGCCAAATTACAACCCTGTAATCTATTTCCTTTATTTATTTAATGATAATTAATTTCACTAAATAATTATGATTGGCTTCAATTTAACTGTCTAAAAAAATCACTCGGATATAACGAGGTTTTATTTACAAAGTTAATTGTGGTACATAATGTGATTCCCCACGTTAAGATTTTGATACCCGCTTGGTTAAATCAATTTTTTGCTAATTGATTTTAAGCAATCTAATCAATTCCTCAATTCTTAGACTTAACATATTTTTTACTCCACCGAATTATAAAATAATCCACTCGTCTGGTTTAACTGGTGGAAACACATATTACAAGTCTATCAGAGGGTGCCACAATCCAAGGTCTTTCTTGGATGAGGATCATCTGAATTATGATCGCAGAGCTACTCACACAATTGTTGCCCAACTTGCAGGGATTTATTAACCCGATATAAAATCAAATCACACCCATAGAAATTAAATCAACAATTATACAAGCATTCAAATCCTCATAACTCTCAAGATTAAGAATCTATGCAATCCTTAGACTTAAATCTTAGACGAACCTTATACAAGCATTCCAATTATACACGCAAATAGTGTGAGATTACATAAGTCTAATCAAGACAAACCTTAGACTCAAATCTCACGGCTGGTCCTACTCAATACATTCATGAATGTACCGATGACAATCATCTTTTAATTATCAAACAAGTTCTGAACCATGAGACATGTTCTCGTAGTTTGAGATAAACTGCTAGGATTGCACACGCAACTATGCCGATAGGATGCCAACTTCCTATCTAGGTTGTGAACTGTTCAAATACACTAGAACTGAAATTTCGATCTCATATGATAAAGCCAAACCCAACTCATCAGCATTCTTACTATGTACAATTAACCGACATATATAAAATAATATATTTAAAACATAAATATAAAGAATTCTCGCAAACATGATTCTAAGTTCAAATGAACTAGAATAACCTTTTATTAATAAATTAAATGTCATTACATGGTTTTAAGAATAAAACCCCAATACGCTGGTTCACATTAAGCCACATGTTCAATTTATATCCATAGTTTAAAATCGTCCACATAGTTGAGTTTTGGCATTGTGCGCACGCTTATGCAAAATAAGACAATATTTAACTTGTGCAACGTTTTAAAAATGCCATCCTCTAATTTATAAAACTTCATACATTTTTAAAAATATATTACAATAAGCTATAAAAACACCAAAGTATAACAACGCACATGTGTTCAAAGACTTAGATGTCAACAACACATAAATCCAACTCAAAATGATATTATTCAAAGTTGCGCATAATCAGAAGCTCGTAGTGTGCTGAATCACTCATAACACATGAGGTGTAAAAATTAACATAGGATCCATGCAACTCTCACCTAAGACAATTATATGAAATAAATTAATGTGATCGATTTATGCAAGACTCGTAAGTTTTGACATGGAAGTAGCCAATACAAACTAAAATTAATACAAACACATTTTTAATCTCCCCTTTGGATATTTTGTTGCAAAACTGTAAAACTAAAAACACATCAAGTAAAAAAAATCATATGCACCCCACTATAGCCAATAATGTGTGTATGACCAATCAAATCAAAATAAAAATACCAGATTGAATTTGTATAAGTGTTGAATCAAAATCCGAGTCAAGTCTGAATATGTTAAGTTAAAACCTACAAAAGCACGATAAATAACAGACCATAACGCAAGTATGACAATACAATAAATCAATTTCCTATACTATTAAAAAACCCTGAATATGATACTCAAATGATAAATAAAATAACAATAACAGTCCAACTTTAAATTACATATCAACATGTTTGTCTCCCTTGAATGAATACGAACAACAAACAACATGTATGCAAATCCCCTTATTGTAAATTTTTCTTCCATTTTTTGACATATAATAGTCAAAGGCAAGATAAAAATGCACCTAAGATACCATGAACAAGGAATATATGATTAGACATAAATATTGCATTTATTACTCCTTAAATTTGTCCATTCTAGCATCCATATGTTCGTTAATTCCTATCATTATGCTCTTATATTAAATAACCTCTATTTTAGTTATATATATCTTGTTAAGGTTTATTTGAACCTTTATAGGTGTTGATAATGCTAAGCATGAAGTATGGTTGAATATCGAGAAAGTTATGTTTTAAATTAAAACTTAGGGGGCATAGAGTTAGAAAAAGAGAAAAAGGGAAGGAAACATGTAACAATCATCATCATCATCGTCATCCTTTCCTTAATCCCATCATATGGGGTTGGCAACATGGATTCTCCTTATCCATTATAATCTATTATATACATTATTATCATTTAAGTTTAATTCCTTAAGTTCTTTCCTAATAATTTCCTCCCACGATAGTTTAGGGTGATCATTTTTTCTTTTACCCTCTATTTCCAATAATCTTCTCTTGTTATAGGGGATTCTACTGGTCTACGCAACACATGACCGTAACACCTAAGTCTACTTTCTCTTAATTTTTCGCTAATGGGAGCTACTCCTAACTTTTCTCTCACACATTGGTTTTTAATTTTGTCCTTTATAACAATTCCTATCACCCACCGGAGCATCCTCATCTCACTAACATGGAGACTTTTTTCATGTTTTTTCTTTCACGCCCAAGACTCCTGTCCATACAGGGTCGCTGGCCTAACAACTGTTCTATAAAATTCTCCTTTTGATCTATTAGTTATCCTCTTATCGCACAACTTTGTTCATGTTTTTTTTCCGTTTTATGTAACAATGAGCGTGGAAAATAAACTATACACATTATATCAAACATATATCATTTAAAAGATGATGAACTAGTGTATTGTCTCGGCGAGTTTGGTTGGCACTATTCTCAAGGGTAAAGTCAATAGTTTTCAACTTTTGGTGTGTCTAATTGCATAAATTTATCTTGGGAATTTTCTCCACATTTACCAAAAGTAGAACATGGTAATGCGCATTATAATCCTTTTTAAAGGAAAAAAATTATTTAGACAGGGGGAGGTAAGTAAATTGTTATTGTAATTTTTTTCCCTCCCATTTCAATTAAACAGACCCTAATAATATTACAATAGAAACCTTTCAATGCAATCCAAATCAAAATAATTGTTTAATGTGGACAATTAGTAACTTCAACATAGTTTAAATGTATAAAATGAATTTTGTACATTGGTTGCTTTCTTTTTTATATATACACTTACATTTTGCCAAAAAATGAATTTCTATTCACACATACTTTTATTAGAACTTTTATAAATAAAAATATAAGATCATCAAATTTTTTAGACCTTTCATCCTTTAAAATTGAAAGTTCGGCATTAGTGCTCTTTCCGTTGTTCTAATGTTAACTCAAGTATGTCAGAGAGGTAATAAGTTGTGATGTATCACATTTTAATTAATTTATTTTTCTATTTAAGATAATAAAGAACAAATTTATGGAGATTATTTTATTCATGAATTATCTAGATCTATTATAGGTTTATGTAATCTAATATTAATAAACAAAACACACACATGTTATATGGTTAAAATCACAAGGAATAGTTTTAGTAATAGTGCGACTGGCAATAAACGTACTGAAGTTTTGTTTAATATGTGAGGAGTCACTCACTTGACTCACTCGATTTTCAATCACTAGAACCAAGCATAACATTTGCAACTTACTTAAAATTTCCCCCATGCCTCGGTCTACTGGGACACTCAAAGGCCTTACGAAGTAAGCCCTTACATTCATAACATATACTCAGTGCATTATATTTCTCATTCCATTTTTTCTTCTCCCTGCTGCCCAAAGACTTTTTACCCCATTGGCTTGATTTATTTCAAATTTATTCTTCCTATTTATTGAAAACTTATTGTTTAATTTCAAAATACTTCTAAAATTCTCGGACAATAAGGTTAAATATTCAGTATCAATTCCAGACTTGTCATTAGAGGCATAGGAATCTTTCTATGTTCCTTCAAAAGAATAACTTTCTCCTTCTTCTTAAGTGGGGCAAAGTTGTGCTCATAACTTTTAAGATCACCTATAAGTTTCTTAGCGTTCATAAAATCAGTGGTTTTCGAAGTATTAAAAGTTATGACTAGTGAAATTAAACCAACAAGGCAATGACCTAATGATTTTTCTCACAATCTTATAGTTCATAAGATTTCTATCTTAAGTAAAATGCAAATTAACTATGTTCAATTATTTGGCATAAAACTTGTCAAAGGTCTCATTCTCCTCCGTTTTCAACATCTTAACACGAGTGGTGAGTCATTGGAGTTTAGAAACTCTAACATAGTTGGTACCTTCGTGAGTGAGATAAAGGATTTCTCATGCCCTCTTAAACATCATTCTTCTTATAATGTGGTTAACCCCTTGATCGTGACTCCATAAAAGCGGTATTAAGCCCATGCTAGTTGTAATTACATAACATGTGATCATCTTTATACCACTTATCCATGGGCTTCATCACTCAATTATTGTTTCCCTCAATTTTAAGGACCGGCCCTTCTCAATGCCTAACCACACTCTCTTATTAAGATTTTTAAGGAAAAATCTTATTCAAGCTTTCCAATACACATAGTTAATGCCATAGAAAGTAGTGGGCAAGGAATATAATTACCCTCCATTGAAAACCACCCACAAATCTAACCCAATAACCCAAAGTAATGCACTCTGATATATAATTTTGGAAAAGATGGTTTCCTAAAAAGTTGTAGAAATTTTTTTTATTGCGTTCCATTGATATCTTTGTCGAAATTATAATTTAATTGAATCCTCTTGATAAATTCCAAATTTTTAATTACCCAATTCAATGGTAGATTCAAATACAATGGTTATATTCGATATTGTTATATGTTGTAAAAGAGTAGTCGGATTTCGAGAGATACCATACTTTTGATTCATTTAGACTTGTGCTTAAGTTCCGATATTCGCTAAGTTCCTACATATCCATCATTATGAAATGAAATTCAACGTATGAATGATAGGTTCGTACTATTCGTGCCAAAAAACCCATTGAGGGAGATGGGGGAGAAAGGTGGGAAGGAGGAACCACCATTAATTATTCGCTTCTAAGAGAGAGATGTGACACCCCGCCTATTTAAATATCGGGTGATCAGTCATCTACTAAAATAAAACATGAATCCCATCTGGTTCACTCTTAACATCACCGTCGAAAACATTTTAAATTACTAACCAGCTATAAATTAGATAAGTCGGCGCAAAATTTTATCTTAGATTAGCATACAACAATATTAACCAAACCACAATAATCCTATACATAGTAATCAATATAAACAAAACCACGATATTAAGTGTAAAGCGGAGATAAATAGATAAAGTCCCCAAATAAACCATAAGGTAAAAAATCTAATACATCCAATCCATCTGACTAAAATACTTTGAAATACATAAATTTGAATGAGAAGGGGAAACACGCCCAACCAATACCGGAATAGAGAACCTAATATATAATGCAATAAGTGAAGTGGCTACTCAGCAACCTGTAAGTCTCCACATCAGCTGCAGCTTCGTGTCCCTGGAAATGTTAGCCATCCATGGCATCCCTAAGGCTGGACACCTAAAAGTTTTGGAAAATAGATTTGACACGATTCAAAGCCCAAAACCTTTTAAAAACATATGCAAGTAATTAAGATGCATTAATAAATATGTAGTACAACTTTTCATATTTAAGTCGGTGTCACACTCACGTGAGATATCCCTCACCACTCAACTATAGTACGCACCAAACTTATTCTCTTGACTCTCCTAGTGATTCTATCCCTCCTAACCAGCCTCTATATAACCATAGGTCTACACATAACCCGTGTTACACATATTTTATACAGTTAGCTTCCATATCCGCTTAACATTTGTAATACACAATTACAATTAAATCAGCTCATTTCAAATAACTTTCACTAGTTATTTATTCAATATTCACAAAATAATATCACCTAATTTGTTTCCATTAACTTTCACTAGTATTTAAATCATTATTTACACTTAATGTCATAAGTCCGTATATAATTTGTTTCACATATATATACGTACATTCCATATCACAACAAGTACACATATATATCACTCATTATATATGTAATCGCATTCACGAATGTCCTCCACATTTTGGATGCGAACTCACTAGTAAGCTATCATACTCCAGGAATGTCCTCCACACTCTGGATAGCTGGGTCGGAATCTCACCATCGAACCCGAAAATCACAAACGAACATTGGAGGCGGTCATGGCGTTAAGTCTGTGGTCATAACCATACCACATTATTCCACGGGACTCTAACCCTACATCACATGGGCATGCATAGCACTTACCTCTGGTGATATTCACCAGAGTGACCTCCCACGGCGCGTAATCTCCCTGATAGCATATCCGCTAGGATGGGTATGTTTCACATATTTATCATGCACACATATATTATTCTTATTTGTATATATACTATCTATATACCCGTATATATACTAACCCACTTATCCCGAGTCTATCCCCGGACTCTTAATTAATTTAATTTAATTATTTTCTTAATTAAATAATATAACATATTTCTCATTATTGAATTCTACCGGACTCTCCCAACTAGTCCTAAATGTATAAACTGGAAATCACTCTATCCGTTCAATCTCCTACACTTGAGTATTATTATTCCATAAATACCCCATGTACAAGTATATCGAGCTAACTCTCGTCTACCTAAAATTTTCCTTACTGAACATAATTTGCAGGAGTATTAAAACTCATAATTTAACCTCAATATCATCAATTATCGATCCATATCAACTAAGGGAACATATCCACAAGGTTTTGTAATCATCCAAAACATAATCATGCCTAAAATAAAATCCATCCCTAGATTACTAACTAAATATTTTACTCCTGTACACCTTTCCATATAAAATTCATAACTAATTCAAAAAAATTAGAAAAACACAAAACTGACGGTCATGCGTTCGTAACGAAAAGATCTACAAATACATAACCTGACCAAGCAAGGAACCCAACCAGTTCGGCCAGGGAACACCCTCTAAATGATATTATATATTCACCACAACATGTAGAACCTAAAGAAAATATTCCAATATGGTTTTAACCTCAAGCAATAATCCCAATTTCAATATTAACTAACGTTATCTAATTATTCCATTAAAATGGATCTACATGATGAACATCTCAATATAACCCTAGATTCGATTCAAAAAACCCCAATTAATCATGGATCGGCCTATGAATCTCTAAAAAAGTTCTAATTTTGGCAAATATGATTCATATAACAACATTAATTAATCATTTACTATAATACATGGGATTAATTTCACAAAGATCCCCTTTTTACATGTGAAAACCCCACCAAAAATAGTTTTTCACATCACCAACTATGATATGAATATAATCTACTACTATTCAATTAAAGAAAGTCAATTACTTGCCTTGGGGTGTTTGTAGAATCTGATCTACTTCGTGTGTGATGAGTTGTTGCTAGAATTTCCCTGAATCCCTTTCTGAATTGGCCTCCTCTATGTTTCTCCCTTGGTTTCTTTTCTTTCTCCTCTCTTCCTTCTCTCTTAGGGTTTGGAAATAATGATATGGCTACCTCACCTACCTAAAACTTATGTTTTAAATGAAAAATCCAGAAATTAGGTTATTAGGCTAATTCAAAATGACCTAAATACCCCTACGTGAATCCAAATTAGTCTAAAAAGCCCCCGAAACCCAAAAACTACCCCCCGGGTATTTAATTCTGACTATTTTGACCTATTTGGGATCAACCGTGCACTCGAAATCGCCATTCGAATCACTATACATAAATTTCCTATCTCAACCTTAATATAGTCTACCCACAAGCCCCGGTTGAGATATCATCACAATCCCATCGTTATTACTCACTATGACGTACTAACGATTCACCGTATTTTATTTACTACAATCATACTTAGTAAATTTACCACATAAATATTAATCTTAATCTCACCCAATTAATATTTATTAAATACGCAATAATTCATTTTAATTAAATTGCTACACACGTGTAATTTAAAATACCAGAAATGATTAAATTCATAATTATTCAAAAATACGGGGAGTTATAAAAAAGAGAGAGAAAGAGGTCTTCTTAAACTTGATCTTGTTGACCAAGTGTTAACTCTCTTGTTTATGAAGAGAGATGGCTAATTCATAGACAAATGGGCCCATGCGGACACTCCCCTTGTCCAAAAAGTGATGGAGACACATGTCCTAGTTTAGGTGGAATATACACCATAACATATGTTTCGACCCAGAATAATTATCTAGTTAATGCATAAATAATATGAAACATTCGTTGCGTACAAGATATGCATAATAATATCCAAGTCACATGAACACGTGCGGGGTAATGGACTTTAAAGAAAATCATTATTTTTCTTAACATGAATTAATCATTTTAATTAGGTTACACCGAGAACACTCATGCTACATATGCAATAAATAAATATATCACAAAATGCTAGAATTTATGTGAAAAAACTTTATAGGAAAATTCCATGGCGGCTCAATTCTTAGCCTCTCACTACCCTTGAGGAGGGTGAATTGGGCATTTATGAATTTTAATGGCAATTTCAAAACTTTTTAGATTTTCTTTTGAGATTAATTATAACATGATGAATCAATTAGAGTATAAACAATTAATCAAGAAACATCAACAAATAGATAATATAGAGGGTTTAAAGAAATTTTGCAAAGCAAAATTTTAACGTGGTTCGGTCTTTCCTATGTCCACACTCAAAACGATACTCGAGAAACTTCAGTATCTTCGATTCACTTAAGCAGAACCAAAACCTTACAAGGAATTATAACACCTTGCGAACGATAGCCAACAAAGGAACTACCTCCTTCCTTGCCCAAGCAATCATAAACGAGCCCAAGGCCATACCTCACATCGACTGCTCGCAACAATGACATTATAGTCAAGGAAGAAGCAATGAAGTTCAACCATAATGTCAAGAACAAGTTGTTATAACTAAGATGTAAAACAACATTGCTCAACAAGAAACTTTTGTAAAATTGATTGACTTTCTCTCTATAAATGTAAACTCTATATCAATCATAATTATTGATCTCAATTGGGTTTTAGCTTAATTCTATAGCACAAGTGGTATTTGGTTTGAAACTTTGCTAAAAAGAGTTGATATTGAAACTTTAGCTCAAATAGGTTTTAGTTTGGAGCTTTGCTCCAACGGAGTTTTTAAGTTTGAAACTCGCAACTTTGGAAATGAATTTTGGAACTTGGTTTCTCTCTATATAAAACTCAAGTATGGAAAACGCAATATTTCAAATGGAACTTTACTCTCTTGATTATGTTGTTGTAATCTTGTGTGATTTAGGAAGAAGGCAAAGGGTCTATTTGTAGACTTGAGAAGAAACTAGTCGTTGGAGGGTAGTTGGGTAATTTGAGGACCTTTAGAATTTGAATTTCGAAAACTATCGACTGAAAAATAGCAGTTTGGACACTTTGAGTGGACTCAACTCCCAGCATTTGATTTTTCAAAAGTTCAAAGTTGGTTTGGGGTGAGTCAGATCATGATGCACAGTATGAGTCGACTCAAAACACTTTAAGTTAACATTTTATGGAATGAGATATTGGTTTAAGTTGTGTTGAGATGGGTTATTGAGTCAATACTTGATCATATAAGATCATTTACATCTTGACAGTCATTCCCTAACCAGTCAGTAACTTGAAATGAACTTCTGGAGCCTTGATTACTTTATTTTGATTCATAGAGCTTTTTGAAGTTCTTCTGGTTGGTCTTAATATTCATGAGTTTTGAGAGTGTTGAGTTACTCTGGCTAATCGTAAATGTTCATTGAAGCTTGGAAGATGATATGCGTATATGATTGATTGAGTTTAATGACTTAATCGTCATGTGTTGTTTTCAGTTGACTTGCTTTGCTTGGATATATACTTGTCATATTGCATTTAAGAACAACTCATTGGAATGGATTGCTTTGCTTGGTATATGATCTCTTTGCTACGAACTTATCATTTTGATTATGAATAACTCATAAGGATCTTGGATTATGAACTTGTCATACATGCTTTGTGTATGATCTCTACTTTATGTTCTTGATTGGTTGTTTGTGAACTCTACTCTTGAGTGGATTGCTTGCTTGTGCATGAGATATATGAATCATAATCACATTCTTCAATTAAGGCAATGATTCCACTTGTGGATTTGGGTATTGAGAGTTTAAAATGGAGGAAAAGAAGAAAAGAGGAGGGAATGTGTATCTTTTCTCTTGTATGAGAATTTAATTACAAGAGAAAGGGAAATACGTTTTTTTAAGTTTTAATGAAAACTCTCTCCATATTGAAAAGAATTAGAGAAAAGAGAAAATTGGAATTCATGAATTTAGCTCATTAAACTTTTTACTCACAAAAAAAAATATTTTCCATATAAATTTAAATTGGATATTGTTAGTTATAATGGTATAACAATAATTTTCTCCTTTTCTACTCAACTGGCAAACATAGAGCCAGGTAATTCACCATCACTTCTCTCTTCTCTCCTAAACTCCCATACATATTATTGATGTGTCTTAATTATGTGATAATGCAATTTATCAATCATTGAATAGACCTTATGCTATTTACAGAACAAATTAAAGGAATCAAGTTAGAAATAAATCCCCATTCAGCAATTCAGGTGCACTCTCTGTTAGGCATTGTATGGATTTGAAATGGAAGTCTAATTCCGATTCCACGGTTCCATTGCACCACATACACAACTCATAAGATAAGACCAAAAATAACTCAAAGGATCCAAACAAAAACTATGAATAGTAGGCAGTATTGGCTTTAATCCATAATGAGATTTAATGGAAGGCACTCAAAATACAGTGAGCTTGTGCTACTGCAAACCACCATTCCTTTACATGTTTATAAACCTAAAAGACAACACTTTAAATGGAAAAGCCAGTAACATCACCGCTATCTAATCGAGCAATCTTATACCACTAAACTCAGCTTGGATGGGTGCAATTGTGTACAGCAGATGCAGGTCCAATCTGGAGGAAACGATATTTGAAAACTTGTACAACTTTACTTCTTTTAACCTTTTTCCTCTCCTCTCCGCCGGCGGGAATTTTATTACCAGCGTGTGAAATTACAATCCTATAATGCAAGGAGCATAATATCAAGGAAGTATTGTGGCACTGCAATTAATATTAACAATTCAGTTCTATTTGTAATGCATTTGTCAAAGTATTTTAAACAGGGGCACGTATGACTACAATGTTCTCTTAGGGTCTGTTTGGCCAGTATCCACAAAGCACCTCCCCAAGCCACTTACCTATTCTTCCTCAATTTTTTCAATTTTGCGTAGAAATGAATTACTTTTCAGTCTTTTTTTTTACCTTACTCAAATGCCTTTTTTTCCGTGTCCCTCAATTTCAATTCTTTGGAGGGTGCGTAAGAAATGTTTAAATAAATAAATTTGTAATCAAGCATCACAAAAAGTGAAAAATGAGTAAAAAGAAGCATTTTCCAATGGGAAAAAAATGTATTGTTAATCACTTCCCCAAGTAAAATGTTAGGCACAACAACAATTTTGCAAATAGAACCACAAGTTTTTCTTATCAATTTCAGCCATAAACTTTTTTCATGCTGCCTATACATGTTAACGAGACGTGTTCGTGTCAAAAATCCCTTGACCCATACACTACCCACTAACAAATTGATTCTGAATAATAAACTCAAACTTGAACCGTTATTGTTAACAAGTCACCCAACCCAAACCGTTAAGTAACTAAAATTCTCCATCAAAACATGTTATATTTAATTCTTACATCCTAAATTCCAAATATTAATAGTAATAGGATCCCAACAACAAAATGTTCTTTTTCCAAATTTATATATATAACAAATATTCTAAAATGTATAGAAGATAAGTTATCAACAAAGAGTTAAGGAAATATTAATGGACTTTTGTTGGAACAAGCAATGCAAAGTTTGAATCTAAAAACCAATGGTCTTCAACTCTTAAGTGAGAAAGAAGAAAGAAGAAGTTTTTGCCCAGTTTTGAGACTTGTCCCACATCGATAGATATGTTAAATATGGTGTAGTTAATATATATACCTATTTTGACACTAATGGGCAAGCCCTTTGTACATTAGAATTTTGTGTGTGATGGGTGGAAGAACTTATTGGGCCAAAGCCCACATGCGCGCCCTGCCACCGCCGTCCGTCCGACCTACCCGACTCGTGTCAAGGGCTTGAGTTGTATGCGTATTAAATTTTTTATTTCTTTAATAAAAAAAAATTTGAACGAATTTTATGAAATAGAAAAAAAAATTAAACGACCGAAAGTGGAAAACCTTGCGACCCAAATTCTTTGGATCTCCATGGTTCACTCTCCCACTTGTTCACTAGCAGTTCAGATACTTTTGTTTTAAAAAGCCTCCTTTGTGCCATTATTGAAAATTTGAAAAACACACCAAGTAGATACTCTCTCTCTCTCTCAGCCCAAGCAAATTTTTCTCTACAAAACAGAGGAGAAGAACACACAAATACCCTATATCTCTCTGAACATTTTTGCTTCTTTTCTTACCTGATCAGTTCGTCCCCCAGACTGATATTATAATATTGAGCAATTAATAATGAACGGGTGATAGTATACCAGATTACTACGTGCATAGTTTTCTAAGATAGAAATTGATTTTAATTCTGGATTGTTTTATTTACGGGCTGGCGGAACATTAATTAGACGGCAGCACAATTTTGAGCAGCGGTGCTAAACACCTTAAAGAGAACGACCTAGTTCGCGACTCAACCTCCTGATTTTTTCTGATGTTGGATCTTCGCAGTCGGTAATTTCGTTCCATCCTCTTATTTCAGAAACAACAATTTAAAGGTGCTCCTTTTTGCTATGGGTAACAAAATACCTCTGCAATTAACAATCCTTTCAAATTTGAGCGCCTGCATTTTAAACGATAGATATAAAAAAAAAATGCTATTTTATATAACTAATAAGAAACTAGCAACAAGTGTTCAATTAGACAAACCTACTATGTCTGGCCCCCTACTACCGATGAAATCAAGGCCATACAAACTTAAAACGAAAATGATTTTCTTTGTATATTTTGAATGGCCTAAGTGATAATCTTTACGACTATTATGCCAATTGCAAAAATGCCAAAGTTGTTTGGGAAGCATTATCAAAAAAATATGATACCGAGAAAGCGGGTACTATGAAATATGCAGTCAGACGTTATTTGAAATTTCAAATGAAGGATGGCAAATCTGTTATTACTCAAACTCACGATTTACAAAAAATTGCTCACGAAATTATTTCCGATGGTATCGAGTTAAATGAACAATTTCAGATTGTTGTTATTATTGATAAGTTACCTCCCGGTTATAAAGATTTTAAAAATGTTTTAAGGCATAAATCGAAAGAATTTCCTCTTGAAAGTTCAATCACTCATTTGAGAATTGAGGAGGAAGCCCGAAAAAAAGATTATAAAGATAAAATTCGTGTTGTGTCTAAAAACAAGAATCATAACAAGAATAGCACTCGTGTTGTTTTAAAAACAAATGGAAAAAATATGAAATTTCAGAAAAGTTTCCACAACCAAAACTTTAAACTGTGTCAAAATTAGAATAAGAACAAGAACCACCTTACTGGAAATGGACAGACTGGTAACACTAAGCAGTTTCTCGGCTTTAAGTGTAACAAGCCTGGACATATAACCCGCAAATGTCGGAATAGACCTCGACCTGTTCCTCAGATGAACCTAACAGAGGAGGATTTATGTGCCATGATTTCTTAAATCAACATGGTAAGCGGAGTTGAAGGGTGGTGAGTAAATAGTGGCGCTTCCCGCCATATTACTATGATCATTACTTTATTTAAGACTTATTTTGACGCTGAAGATAAAAGGGCATTGTTGGGTGATTCCCACTCTACTAAGGTTATTAATACCAGAGATGTTGAATTGAAGTCCACTTCTGAAAAAAATGTGGTCCTTAAGGAAGTGTTGCACACTCCTGAAATAAGGAAGATCTTGATTTCTGACTATCTCCTCAACAAAGTTGGTTTCATTCAAACTTTCATGACATATTTATTTACCTTAACCAAAAATGATATTTTTGTAGGTAGAGATTATGCCACTGAAGGAATGCTTAAATTGAACATTGATATTATTAATAAAATCTTCCTTTCTGCTTATATTGCATGTTCTTTTAATATGTGGCATGCTATACTTTGTCATATTAATGAACGACTTATTAAAAATATGAGTACTTTAGGATTAATTCCAGAAGTATCACTGAATGATTTGGAAAAATGCGAATGGTGTAGACAAAGCTAAAACAATAAAGAACCCACATAAGTCTGTTATTAGAGAATCTGAACCACTTCACTTAATTCATTCACATATTTGTGAATTGGATGGAATTACGACTAAAAATAACAAACGTTACTTTATTACTTTCATTGATGATTGCACGGATTATTAACTTTTGTATTTAATGAAAAATAAAAGTGAAGTGTTTGACGTGTTTAATATTTTCTTGAATGAAATTGAAAATCAATTTAATTGGAAAATTAATAGGCTACGTAGTGATAGAGGCATTGAATATGATTTTGGACCTTTTATTGGATTTTATAAAACTCACGGTATTATACACGAAAAAACAGCCCCATATTTTTCAGAAATGAATGGTAAAGTTAAAAGAAAGAATTAGGACCTTAATTGAATTAGTAGTTGCTTAGTTCGGGCGCTGCCTCATATCGACGGGGAGAAATTACTTGAACAGTGTGTCGCATGCTTAATAGAATTCCTAAGACAAACAAAAATTTCATCTTATGAAATTTGAAAAATAATAAGCCGAACGTGTCATATTTTAGAACGTTGGGGTGCTTAACATATGTACGTATTCCCGACCCTAACATATCTAAATTGGCTAGTAGAACATATAAGTGTGTTTTTATTGACTACACGGTTAATAACAAAGCATATAAATTTTATGATTTGAAAATTTTAATTATTATCGTATCAAACGGTGCTAATTTTATGAAGATAAATTTTCATTTAAATTGAGAAATAGTGGGGGTTCGATATCCACTACCGTTTCTATTCCTAAAGATTCAAAATCAAATGGATCTATTTTAGAATCAAGAGAAGTAAATTAGGCTTAGAAATTAGGGGTAGAGCCTATTTTCTTCAAGAAACCTTCTCTTCTTTAGATACCGATTTATGGCAAGAAGCTATTAATGATGAAATGGAATTATTAGAAATTAATAAAACTTGGCATTTAGTGGATCTTCTACTGGGGCGTAAAACTATTAGTTGCAAATGGGTTCTTAAAAAGAAATTAAAACTTAATGGTTCTATTGAAAAAATACAAGGCACGTTTAGTTGTCAAAGGTTTTAGACAACATGAAAACGTAAATTTTTTTGATACATTTTCACCCGTGACAAGGATTACATCTATATGGGCACTATTTGCATTAGTTGTTGTATATGATTTAATTGTACACCAAAAAAAAAAGGTTAAAACTGTATTTTTAAATGGCGAATTGGAAGAAGAGATTTATATGGACCAACCTAAAGGCTTTACTATACACAGTCAAGAAAATAAAGTGTGTAAACTAGATAAAGCTTTATGAACTAAAACAGGCACCTAAATAATGGCATGATAAATTTGATAGCTTAGTCATCTCTAATGGATTCTGAATAAATGGAAGTGACAAATGCATTTACTATAAATATGAAAATAATATTTGCACTATCATGTCTCCATGTGGATGACTTGCTTATATTTGGATCTAATATTCATGTCGTAGATAATGTTAGATCTTTATTATGTGCCAACTATGATATGAAGCATTTGAGTGAAACTAGTGTAATATTGGGAATTAATTACTAGATCTAAAAAGAGAATTTCTTTAGACCAATCTCATTATGTTGAAAAAGTTCTAAATAAATATAATTACTTTAACTGTAAATCTGCTAGTGTTCCATTTGATCAAAGTGTAAAGTTGTTCAAGAACACTGGTGACAGTATTAACCAAACTGAGTAAGCGAGCATCATTAGTAACCTACGTTATGCTACAGATTGCACTAGACTTTACATAACTTATGTTGTGGGAGTACTATGTATATTTACCAGTAGCCCTAGTATGGAGCATTAGCATGATATTGAGAGCGTCATGCGGTATTTTAAAAAGAACGATGAACCTCGGATTACACTATTAAAAGCATCCCCCTGCCCTTGAAGGATTTAGTGATGTTGATTGGAACACCCTATCTGATGACTCCAAAGCTACTAGTGGACACATATTTAGTATCGCTAGTGGTCCAGTTTCATGAAAGTCTTGAAAACAAATTATTTTGGTCCAGTCGACGATGGAGTCGAAAATGATGGGGCTAACTATAGCTAGTGAGGAGGCATGATGGTTAAGAAACCTTCTGTAAGATATTCCATTATGGAAGAGATCGAAACTAGCCGTTCTTATCCAATGCGATAGTACTGCGGCTATTGCAAAAGTTGAGAACCTTTACTACAACGGTAACAAGCAACAGATACATCGCAAGTACAGCACCGTTAGAGAGTTTATCTCTACGGGTGTTGTGAAAGTGGATCACATATTGTCTAAGGAAAATTTGTCTAATTCTTTCACGAAAGGACTAGCAATAGAAAAGGTGTGGAACAACTCGAAAGGGGTGGGACTAAAGCCCTTAGATGTTTAAGTCACTCGTGATAGTAACTCAACCTATAGACTGGAGATCCCAAAATATAGGTTCAAATGGTAATACAAGTCACAAGTGATATGGGTTGAATCATGCTAATTATTAAATAAAGAGTTTTACTCTGAGTTCATCCCTATGGAACATAATATCCTGAAGCGAGTTAAGGTTGAGTTGATTATAACTCTTATTGAAGTTCTATAGCTACATTTTGAGTGGGGTACCTAGTTACGGGAGTATCCTTGATAGACTCACCTATATGAATATGGAAATCAGGTCGCATCCTATGATAATTTTGAGCAAATTCCCTAAAGAGTTCACTATATTGGGATAGAAGCACACGGCCGTAACGTACTGGCTTGAGGACTACAACCGAGTAAGGTTGTCTATGGGATGTTGTCTGAAATAGAGTTCAAAATCACAGTTACTCATATAATCTAACTCATCTTTACTATGTAAAGCTTACCTTTGCTTATGCACAATTCCACAGATTATTGCTCAATATATTTTCAAAATTTACAAGTGGGGGATTGTTAAACCAAGGTTCTAAAGAACGCGGGACGTGATTGAGGCGTGAAAGTCAAGCCTTAAGCCTTAGAAGCCTAGGCGAGCCTTAGGCGTAAAAAGGCGTGAAAAAACGTTTAGGCCTTCTTCATATATTTTAATATTTTTTAACCATAACAAGGCTATTAAAATACTAAAATTGTACATATCATAAAAATATGTTTGAATCTATGCAAATTAAAATACTATTTGATTATTTTGGACGAGATAATGGTCCGATTTGTAAAAAAAATCTTTAAAATGCGATATCGTTTCACTAAAGCATTGTTGTTTTTAGAAAAAAGTGCGCCTTAAGGGTTTTACCAAGAATAAGGCGTGAAAAGCGTAAGGCGGGGCGTTTCTCCCAAGTCTCAAGTCTAGGCGGATTTTTTAGAGCAGTGGTTAAAACAAGTATCGTAAAGTTTGAATATAAAATTCAATGGTCTTCAACTCTTAAGCGAGAAAGCAAAAAGAAGAAGTTTTTGCCCAATTTTGAGACTTGTCTTACATCGGTAGATATGTTAAATATGGTGTAGTTAATATACACCTATTTTGACACTAATGGGAAAGCCCTTATAGGGCATTTAAATTTTGTGAATGATGAGTGGAAGAACTTATTAGGCCAAAGCCCACACGCGAGCGCCGTCATCGTCCGTCCGACGAACCTGATCCGTGCCCGTGCCCGGGTCCGGGTTCAGGTCCTGGGTTTTGTATCTTGGGCTTGAGCTGTGCGTATTAAATTTTTTGGGCTTAAAACAATTATTTCAATAAAAAAAAATTGAACGAATAAAATAAAATAAAATAAAAATTATTTTTTTAAACGACAGAAAGTGGGAGACTTTACTACCTAAATTCTTCGACTCTCCATGGCTCACTCTTCTACTAGTTCACAAGACGTTCAGGGGCTTTTGTTTTAAAAACCCTCTTTTGTGCCATTATTGGAAGTATGAAAAACATACACAAAGCAGATACTCTCTCTCAACCCAAGCAATTATTTCTCTACAAAACAGAGAAGAACACACAAATACTCTTATCTCTTTTTTAGCACTTTTTTCTCTTTTCCAGGTGTGTTTTGTGATACATAGCGACACGTAGCGTGTGGTTGTACTCCCGAGAGAAGACTATCTTTTAATTTGTATTTTTGTTTAGGGTAATATTGTCATTTCCTTTTTTTTGTCTTCAATTAGTCTCCAAGCATGTTTGGAACTAATTAGTCATTTTTAGTTATTAGTTGTCATTTTCAATCTTTTGGATTATTACTTAGTTACCAAGTATTTTTTCTCTTATAAATAGGCCATTGGCATTCATTTGTAATTACACTTTAATATTGAGAAAGAGAATATAGAGAAAGATTAGTTTAGTTTTATTTGTTGTCGTTGTTAGTGTTGTGTAGTTAGTAACTGTTGTGTAGTTGTAATAATAAAGTTTACGCATTCATAGATTCACATCAAATTAGTATCAAAGTTGCGTTTATTCTTGGTGTTCATCGTGGTGCGTGGAGTGGGTATCGAGTTATGATTCAAACTCGAGCAACCCTTCAATCGTTAGATTGATAGATGTCCAAACAGGAATCGGGTGGATAAAAATCCTAAATTCCATCACCGCTAATTGGGGGGATACCAATCCTTTTAGCCACCAGTTTTTCACCCTCTACCTCATCTTCCTCCATCATCACCACCTCCTGCCGCCACACAACCACCACTACACTCCGAAATGCAGCCATATGTTCTTCCTCACTCTCTGAAACACTTCCCCACCCTATTCTATTGCCCTAAACCTACCCCCCCCCCCCTTCCCCCCCACCTCACACCCTAACTCCGAAGTTTTACCCTAATCTGACCTAACCTCTTTTAACCCTTTCTCCACTCATCCATGACCAACCACAATCAAACCTGATAAAAAAACGGACATGCTGTACTTTGACCCGATCCCTTATTCCCTATTTGACCTCAAATCCGATCAAAATGGATTTAATGGGCTATTTTTTACATAACTCAAGATTTCAATGAAAAATGTGTCCCACTTGAAATCCATTTCCGACCATTTGTCATCTTTGGACCCGACTTTCCAAAATGTCGTCGCCTTCAGTCCGCTTGTTTCGCCATCGTACTCGTAAAGGTGCGATCGTCGAAGTTTCCATCCAGTCATATTCAAGCGTCCATCAAGCCAAGTTGCAACATATACTTATGGTGTAGAGAAGGCGAATATGATCGTCAGTTTTTAATTGCTCGAATTTTATAAGGAACATTATCATAATTTGAGTATATTAGACCCATTATTGATGAGGCCCATACGCATGGGACTAATTAAAGCTTGAGCAACCCACTTTTGGTTGATTTTAATTGGGGTCCGATATTTTTCAAGTATTATATCGTGTGGCATTTATAAGTCACCCTACACGTTCGAGGACGAGCTTTTCAAAGACGAAAAAAAATGATGTGCTTTGTGATACGTAACGACACATAACATGTAATTATGCTCCCGGGAGAAGACTATCTTTTATTTTGTATTTTAATTTAAGATAATATTGTCATTTCCTTTTATTTTTAGTCTTTAATTGATTTTCAAGCATGTTTGAAGCTAATTAGTCATTTTTAATTATTAGTTGTCATCTGTCTTTGGGGGCATTACTTAGTTACCAAATAATTGTTCTCTTATAAATACACTATTGACATTCATTTATAATCACACTTGATTACAATTTTCTTAGTTTAATTTTATTTGTAGTTAGTAGTTATTGTGTAGCAGTAATAATAATGCTTCCTCATTCATAGATTCATATCATTTCCTTACCTGATCAGTTCGTCACCCAAACTGATATTATGATATTGAGCAACTAATAGTGAACTGGTGATAGTATGCCATATTACTATGTGCATAATTTTCTAAGAAAAATTAATTTTAATTTAGAGTTATTTTATCCTGAGAGTAGAGGGGCATTAATTGGACTGCAACACAATTTTGAGCATGGCCTCTAAACACCTTTAAGGGAGTGACCTAGTTCGCGACTCGACCTCCTGATTTTTTTCGTTCCATTTTTCTTATTTCAGAAACATCAGTTTTAATGAGTACAAACGAGTCTAACCGTCTGTATTAAAATTTTCAAACCCGAACCGTTATCTTAATAGGTCTATCCTGTTGACACAATATTGACCCAAATTCAATAAGCATAAACTCATTAACTTACACTTTCAAGTCGTTTGTCATTTTGACAGGTCTAAATCTAGGTAATCATATGTTAAAATCATTCTAACGAAAATATACTACTAATACACGTCCACCAAAAACAACCATCCATTTAATATATTACTAATACACGGTATCATTTCTGTCAAAATGATTTAAACGGAGGACTAACTATGGCCGCCAAAAAAAAGTTAATGGCTGAAATCCATAAAAAAGTAAGTACGTGGCCCTATTTGAAAAATTGAGCCAAGATCGTGGTAATAATCGTTCGTCAACCCTAAAAAAAACGTACTTTTACATTTGTAATTTTGTTTGAAATCAAGCCATAAAAGCAAATGCATGTTTGACTGCTATTTTTCAAAAGTGATGTACGAGGGTTCTAGAATACAATTTGGACAATTATAGTTCGCCATCTATACACATCTAGGTGTATGTATATACATGTATTTGTTTTTGGTTTCGTTCCGAGGAGGGGGAGTATCAGCATAGTAGAGTTACAAGGCTTTCTTGTCCATTCCTATAGAGCTAGACATCATTGCCTAACAACCCGGATACTCTATTGTCATAAATCATGAATAAAATAAAGAAAAGAAAAGCCTTTTTCCGCGTATTAGGATGGTTAAGCTACCTCCCTATTCTAGTGGTTTTAACAAGCCTTTTGGTGTATACATATGTATGTACTCATAAATATGCATATCTGTAATACACAAATACTCATGTAAGGACCTAAAGTAAAGACTATATTTTACAGGGGTTAGAAGCATTTTCTCTCCTCATCATTAGAAACATCTCAGGCTCGTTTGGGAGTTTTGGAGAGAAAAGAAAGAAAGAAAAAAAATTATTAGGAGATAAAAGAAAAGAAGAGAAAGTTAATAAGAGAGAAAAGAAGAGAAAAGAGTTTGGGAGAGAAGAAAATAACTTTCTTTCTTGTGTTTGGAAGTTTGGGAGGAAAATGATTTCTCTAAGGGGAAGATCCTTTTAAACTCCCAAACGAGAGAAAGTCACTTTCTTTCCTACTTAAACTCCCAAACGAAGGAAAGGAAACACAATTTCCCTTCCTTTCCTTTCTATTCTCTCCAAAATAAGAACGGGCAAACAAGGCCCTAATGGCAAAGAACATGGTCTGGTCCTTCTTTAAATCATCACTTTATGTCCTTGCGCATTTTTGTGTAAATGCATGCTTTATATATACACATGGGAATTATTTTTACACAAAACCAATATTACTTTTTGTTCCCCTTGCTTACCTAAAAAATATATATTAAAAAGTCGCATGAAGTACACAAATAGGCTCACCTTAACTTTCAACCATTACCAGATCAAAATCCAAGGAGCAAAAAAATATCAAGGAAATATTGATTCTGGGAGACATCTTATAGTGGTGATCTAGCAGCTACCACTAGCCCAGCAGCCAAAGCAGCTCCAAATATAGCATGCAATCTCACACAGTAATACTTTGCCATAAAGATCTTGGTTTTGTCCTACAATAATGAAGTCATAAGATCGCAACATACAACAAAAGGTATCAATTAACCATGTGCTCACACTTTTTTCTTTTAATTCCCAATCACAGTGCGTGCTGATATTTATGCAAGGCTTTTTGTAATTTGATTGAGAAGTAAATATAAGAATTATCTCGATTTTGACCGTCACTTTTAGAAGCATTTTTGCAGTACCCCTAATTTTTTTCTTATAAAAATTTGAGTTGCACCCTCTAAAAGTGTCAGAAACACTCACAAAGCATAGCAAAAGACCCTCGCGAAGTGTCGCTAAAACCCCTAGTGGGAAGTGTAACTCTAAAATTATGAGGGTCTCAAAAGCAGCCATAAAGTGGGGGGCAAACTTAAAATAACCCTATATTAAATTTGCAAGCTTAAATAACTTTTGTATTCACCTTGTGGTTATCCTCAACAAAGCTAACCAATAGTTTTCCCACCGGCAATGTAAGTGCACAGAGAAACTGGAAAAAAATCCAAAATTGGAATGAATATCAGGCACTACGGCTGAGACAGTACTAACTGTCCTGAAATAAAAAAAATAATAATTTAGAGTTTGAAAAGACTTACAATGGAAGTGAAAGGCAGAGCTTTGACAAGACCAAAGGCAAACAAAAGTGAATAGAGAGTTATCACAGCCACTTTCACTACCTTTGAACCTGTTTCAGTTCCAACCCTAACCTAAATAGCAATAAGAAAAGAATACTTCAGTTGTTCCTTCAATTTCATTTATAAAATAACATGCAAGGTTCAACATAAGTGCACTCACCAAAGGGGACATTTTCCTAACATCCTTATCTTCTTTTATCTGAGTTATGAACTATAAATGTCAGTTCCTACAAAAATTATCAGAGGAAAAAAAGTGGTGGTGGTGGTGGTGGTGGTGGTGGTGGTGTGTGGGTCGGTTGGGGGGGGGGGGAGGTGGTTTTCGGGGGAAGAGGAAGAAAATATATACCTGATGAAAGTGACTGCAGAAGAGGATGAGGGTGGTTGTGAAGCCAACAAGGAGAGACACAGCTAGGATTGTGCTAGTTATGGGAAGCTCACTGTCATAATGACCCAAAATCAATATATAGAAGGTTTGCAGATTTAAAATCTAATACTACCCTTGTCCCAGATTTTGCACATTTGTAATTTTCTACTTTTTTTAATATTATGAAATCACATAGCATATAAAATTTTACATTTGATAGAGGGTCCTATCAACCACAATAAAACATTCTACAAAATGTGAATGTATAACCAAGCAAAAAAACACAAACAAAAAACAATATATTAAATGCCCCTTCTCTTAAATAAGTTAGAATCTCAAAAAATGGAACAGAAAATTAATCGTGTCAAGTGATCAAAGCCAACCTTGTGCTGCCCTGTAATAGATAAAAAGCAGTAGTAGCAAATGGGCCGAATGCCATAAAGCATAATGGTTCTCCCAATCCTTGATAGCTTAACCGAAATGGTGGGCACTGTAACACAAATAGTTAGAATGAAAATCTGGCCTCTCCCATGGCTAACATGACAAGACCATTAGTGAAACATAAAATATGATTACTTCAGGAGCTAAATGCTAGGTGTCACTAATAAAGGTAAAGGGATTATAGGTATTATTGTGTATCTGATTTGAGCCAAGAAAAACGTGGGGGAGGTGTGAAATTTTCATAAACATTGGGAACCACAGTTGTTGTACATAGAAGTCAAATTATCATCACCCATGCATTTTTTAAACAAATGTCGAACTTAGGGTTAGCTTGATTACAAAGTTGGAAAAAGATTAAAAAAAAATCAGTTTTGTGAAAATTTCAAAAAATATTGAAAAAGAGGTAAGGAAGTTGTTGACACTTGATCAATCTTTTCTTCATTTTCTATAAAAGCATTTCTTAAACACCTCTAAAGAATGGATTCCAACGGAAACTGGAAAAGTAAGGGACCATCTCACCGAGTCACTCACTCTTTTGCTAGCTTATGAGTTTTCACAAAAATGAACTGTTACTTCAATATTTTTCCAACTTTTTAGTCAAACGTACCCTTATGGGTTAAGATAGATGAGATTTTGCTAGAACCATTATAAATTAAACTCAGTACTTACCTGATATATATAACCACAAGTAATTGCAGAGGCCAGTAATAATATAGCACGTTTATTTCCAGCCACCACAGCTGCCCATGTAAGCCCCATGAAACCGAGAGCAAGTAATAAGCAAGCAGTAATCAGGGTTCCTGTACGGCTTCCATTATGCAATACCACCAAATTAACCAATTGTTACTGCTGTACATTAAAACGACAGAGCACTTGGATAGGCAACTTTTTTTGGCAGGAAACAAATTCTTACCTGCCAACTATGTTTACAACAGACTCTTTCTTGTTTTTATCTGCTCCTGTATCAAAATCATAAACGTCGTTGCTGCCCATATTACACATATATGAATACACAGGCCAAAGAATAGAAGTGAAATTTATACACGGGTCTATTAGGGAAGACATAATCTATTAGATACAGCTACTTGATCAGACACAAGTAAATTAAAGGGTCTTTTTGACTTTACCTACCATTTATTTGCCTATTTAGATTTATCTACCTTCTTATTTCATAAGCACGCTTTAGCCATCATTTTTCACTTTCCATGCAAGTACTTTTTAGTTTTGCTCTGGTATGACAATATTGCCCCTGGTACAAATTTCTAATATTTAACAAAGTACAGCAAATAAATTAAAAAAAAAGGAAAATCCAAATCATGTGGATGGATCCAACATCACCATAAGGACACCAAATATCTAAAAAAAATCCCTGTTTGGTTTTTTCATCCTTCCAGTAATACATATGAATCAGTATGAAGTAAAGGAAATGATGAATGATATACATTTATTATATTTATAAGGTCATGTTTAGCAACTACTGGCAGAACCCTTTCAGTTGGAAGCAAGGTTCTAAAAGGCGCGAGGCGTGGTCGAGGCGTAGAGGTCAAGCCTCAAGCCTTAGGAGCCTAGGCGCGCCTAGGCGAAGCCTAGGCGTAAAAAGGCGTTTGTCCTTTTTTTATTATTTTAATTATTCCAAGGCTAGTAATATAATAAAATAGTACATACCTTGAATTTTGAAAATATATCCATATGTTTGGTAGCCATCTTTCTCACATTCATGCTCCATAACCAATATTTGTCAACTAATCCTTTGTTTTTTTTAAAAAAAGTGTGCCTTAAGCCTTTTACTAAGAATAAGGGGTAATAAGGCGTAATAAGGCGTAGGCGATGCGTTTCTCTCAAGCTTCAAGCCTAGGCGGAGCCTAGGCGGGCCTTTTAGAACAGAGGTTGGAAGTTAATTTTTCCTCCGTAAACTGTTAAATGATTAGCGGAACATGCTAAGTCAAGGATGTTTACTCAATTTTTTATTACATCTTCTGATTGGCCCAATAATTCCAAGACTTGTAATTGTAACAGTCAATCAAACTCATCAATATGAACTGGTAAGTGGTTGATTGCTGAGGATTTTTGACAGTTGGAACAAATTTCAAACGTATTACCGTTGTGCAATGTGAAGGTTATTTTTGTTTTTTGTAAATTGACGAGACATTTTTGACGTAAACTGCACGTCAATGGCCAAAAGAAATAAACCAAACCCTAACTTTTGGAGAGATGATCAAGAGATGTCTTATATTTCGAGAATGGAAAGTGTCCTCAAATGAAGACTACATGGGGTATTTATATGGAAGGATTACTTGCTAATCAAGTAAAAGCCTAAATGACTAAAAAGGACAATTATTAACAAAATAATGCATAATTAGTCCCAAACATGCTTGGAGACCAAGTAAAAGGCTAAAAAGGAAATAAAAGAACTAACATAAAAGGAAAACTAAAAAGAAATATAAAAATGACAAATAAATCCTAAAATAAAAGAAAATAAATCCATTCTCGTCATTATCCCTGGCTTCAAACCAAGCTCGTCCTCGATCTTGAAAGTTGGATATGCGTGTAAAGCTTTCAAAATATGCGTCCGGGAAGACAAGTGATCAAAATAAGCTCACCCCCGGGATCAAAAGTTAGTCTAGGGTTTGAAGGGTAAAGGGATTGGTTGTGTTAGGAAAACCCTATAAACTTGAGAGGAGTTTCCTTAGTGGGGCTGGCTTCAACAAACAACCCGCCGGGTTTGAATGGGTCGGGTGGGGCGTAAGACTCGGGAACTGCCCTAGGTAGGCCAGCAGGTCCTATAGGGTTGAACAGGTCAGGGCATGTTTTTTTTTACTAAGGGTTTGGTCGGGTGCCTCTGGGTTTAGGTTATGGCCCGAGTTGAACTGTGATTTGGGGCAGAAGAGGGTCTGGTGACATTCTGGTTGGCGGTAGGGCTGTTGGGGATGTTTTTGAGGGTGGGACAGTTTGTGTTATGACCGGAGATAGGGCCGTCAGGGGTTCCATCCAGGCCGGAGGTGTTTGGCTCGCCGCCTAGGGCTGGAGTCGGACTTCCCCCTCCGTGGGCAAACTCTTCACCGAGGATCTCTTTGCCGGGTCTATGAGGGTTTGTTTTCTTTGGTTCATTCATGGTGGAGAGGAGGCTAAAGATGGTGTCAAATTTTTTGTTGAAACCTAGGGTTCGTTGATCAATCTTTTGCCTCAATTCTTGATTGCTTGCCTTCAATTCTTGGAAGGAAAACTAAAAAGAAATATAAAAATGACAAATAAACCCTGAAATAAAAGAAAATAAATCCATTCCCATCATCTTTAGATGTCAACTTCTGCCTGAACACCAAGGGAGGCTTATACAAGTTTACAATTCCCGTTGCATGCATTAAGGATGACATACAATATATATATATATATATATATATATATATATATATATTTGTGAAGTCATATTTTAACATCTATTCTGGAAACTGTATAGCAAAATGGTGCAGAGTTTGAATTTGTTTGCATGTAACCATGCCATTTAACACATATTTTTAATATTTTCACACTGGTAGTATTTGAATGCATGTTTGTTTTACAACTTTTTCTAGGATATAACATGGGATTGGTTATTCCCATTTTACCAAATTATGAAACACATTAACAGTATTTTATTTATTTATTTAAATTTATTTTGGAAGAGAAGTTTTATTAATAACCAAATAGGAGAAAAAGCCTCTCCTAATGGCTCTTACAAGCGCTAAAAGTAAAATTAAAATAAACTAAAATTTAAGAGGTCTCGTAAAAGAAAAATTAAAATAAACTAAAATTTAAGAGGTCTTGAACGAGAAGAAGACGGCCTTAAATTAATTTAAGAGCCGATTTCTCCTCATGAGTTAAGGACGGAAAATCCACTTGATGATTCATATTTCTTCTCTTTTGAATATTGCCATCCACCACCTCATCTTCGACGTTTTGAAGGATATCAAATGAATTGCTAACTTGTGAATTGTACATTTGATAATGTACTCTTCCACCTTTTTTAACAATCGAATCTTCAATAAAAGCCTTAGTTTGGGCAGAACTAGGACTCATTCCTAAATCAAATTTGGGGAGCTCGACATATAAATTAACTCCAGGACTGGTTAAATTTGGTATATCTTCTAGAGGGGGCACACCATCTTCAAAATTTGACTCATCATTCTCAGTAGTGGTGTTGTCCCTTAAAGAAAAAAATTTCTTTTTTTGAGCCGGTACTTGATTTTTTGGAGTATATTCCTCCACTATAGTCTATATCACAATCCTACACTGCTATATTTATCGGTGAATCAACCACTATATTAGAATTTTTAAGTCCAATAATATCGGTTGACTCACCCTTCTTATCTCTAATGATTTCCGCAGCATCCATATTAGGAACCACATGGGAGACTTGCGCCACATGCATTGTTCCTGCTTTATTCCAATCATTTTTAGCCATAACAATATGATCTCCTTTTGAGTAATCATAAGGCAAAACATCTTGCTCAGCCTCATCATTTCCTACATGGGCTGACTTTTTCAAATTCAGTTCTTGTATATTAACTTGGGAGCGTGATGTTTCCGAAAATCTTGGAGTAGCAGTCGTTTCCTCATTTTCAGCTCCACATAGCCCGGTTCCAATCTTTGACACAATATGATACCTTTTATAATCATTCCTTGCCAAAAACGTTGACCCATATGGATTTTAACTTAGATTTATCTTGAATATTAGGGTCCAACTCCGGTCCAATATTAGCATTTTCCCAACTGGGTTTTTATTTTTTTTCCAGAATCTTTTTACCATCTTCATGATCACAATGAAAACTTTTTTTAATCATTCTACATAATGAAATTGGGTGACCTACTGACCCGCAAAAATCACAGAAAAATGGAGGGTTTTCAATCTCAAAATTAAAAGTAACATTAGAACCCTCAACATCAACCACTACCACATTTAAAAAAGAATATGAGAAATCAACCTCAATGAGAATCCTTGCAAATTAACCATACTTTTGCTCTAATGTAATAGGATCAATGCGAATCGGATTACCAACACCTCGTGTAATTTCTAACAGAAGGCGTGGGTGCCAAAATTCATCCGGTAGATCATGAAATCTAACCCATACATGGGCTTTTGATGACACGAACTTAGCCGGAGAAAAATTGGAACACCATTCCATGATTTTAAAGTACCTAACTTTAATATGAAGTGGGCCAATAACCCAGGCCTTTTTCATATCCTCAATTGATTCAAAGAATATGCTATAACAAATGGAACGGAAATTGTTATACCCTCAGTGAATCGATCCGACATGGAGCCTAGGTGGCATAATGGGAGCCCACAATGATCCCTTTTTATAGGGTCGGCCTCATCACTTGACTAAGGTCGGCTCAGGTTCCAATTTGCCCTGCCATCTTCGTTTGATAGCTATCCTCAGCGGGAACAATATTTCGCTCATACTACATACCCGTATCAGCGCATACATAGGAAGGACTCTTTATGGTCACATGGGAAATCGTGAGAAACGTGGTTATTGCCACCTTTCGCCCACTATGCGTGTGCTGTAACTACCTCATTGTGATCTGTTACCATAGATGTAAATGGTGTAACTGCCTGAACTATAAAGGCAATCCACCTGTCCCATAATATTCCTACCTAACTAACTATAAATACCACATAAACCCATGTGGAAAGGAACGACTAAATCTTCTCCCTCACAACAGAAGCCCTAATTCTGTATTCTTACATTCACAGATTAAGAAATCACCGCACCCTTGGACGTAGGTACCATTTCCGGACCGAACCACGTAAATCGTGTTTCTCATCATTATTTCTCATCCCCATTCTCTTTTTCCTTTTATGAATCATTATTTCATTATTTGTTCTCCTAAATCCCTAACTAAAACGCAAATCTCCTAAACCATTTTTAGAAAATAACAAATCGGCGCCGTCTGGAGAACTCGATACGCCATTGCAGTTCCTCCATCATTTCATTCTTCTTTTCCTATCTACTTTCAACCACTGAGAATGGCGGACGATCCTGAGAACAGTCGTATGGCAGAAATCCAAACTCCGCCCACCCCCACAGGGATGGGTGACATTCAAGGCATATTAATGAGCTTAGTTTAAGGGCCGGAGGCGATGCATGAGAGTGTCAGACAGCTGACCCAAACTCTCCAAGACGAAGGGACGGTCCCGTCACAAACTCCGTAACCCCTTAAGCTAGGGGGTCAGAGAGCAAGGGAAGAAGATTATCCCCAGCCCCCTACCGGGATAGGAGACGAGAGTATCACAGACAAGCCCTTGAGAACCCCAGAAAATTGAGTTTAGGGTCGCGTGAGAACAGGAGCTTCTCCCAGCATATGGGGTCACAACAAGACCGGTCATACCGCCCCGGTGCTACGTCCTCCATTCAATCCCCAAGTTACTGTGATGAACAGTCCTCTAAGAGCCGACCGAAGTACCTGGCGTGCTACCCTTCCTCCGCTGAAAAAGAAGACTCTTGAAGAAAGCTATTCGATTTTGCGACGACCTTTCCTTTGGTTACTGAACAGTCTGACTTTACTCATTCTCTAATCTGCATTAGCGATGGGTTTCGCAAAAGCCCTAAAAAGAAAGTCCGGTAGGAGACGAGCTCCGATGCTATTTACCATGATATAGGGCTAAACGCGCCACCGTGCTATCGCGCTTCTCGAGCATATCTTTTAGTTGAGCTTAGCTCCCGCCCTCAGCCCTTGTTTCAAAGCTAGAAAAAAGCTCTTCTATTAAGGCTTTCGCGTCCAATCCGAACTGCATTGAATCTACTCCTTTGGATGGAATTTGCTTCAGCAGAAGCTATTTCATGCATTTCGAGAGGAGAATCTTTAGATTCGTTGTGAGACAGAAAAGTCTTATTTGATTGAGGGGAGGACAGAACCCTTGTAGAATAGAACATTGTGCAAGCTAGCTCTCGTCTAGTGAAGTTGCACTTTCCATGAGTTTTTGCCCGGTAGGACATGGTTAATCCTTTCATCTTGAATGGGACAAATTGTGAATCTACTCCTGGCTTATGAGGAAAAAAGGGCTTTTTGATGTTGTTTTGTCGTTCATAGTTTAGACTCGCCGTCAGTCCCTTTCAGTAGATCGTTCAACTGGCTCTTATGTTAGCCTTTCGTTCACTTACGAAACAGATGAGAAGAGCGAGGCTATGGAATAGTGTGACTTGGTTGCTTCCTTCGAGAACTTGCTTATTTTATTTTTTTTTGTAGACTATATCCATAGCCTCACATTCGTCAGCTGAGTCCGTTAGCTAGTTTGGATCACCCCGAATTTGATTTTGAAGGTTTCTTTTGCTTGCGATCAATCTAGTGGCCTTCCCCTTTACTTGATACGGGCTTCACGAGTCGAGGTTCTTGATGAAAATCTTTCTTGAATATCTCCAGCCATTTGAAAATCCCTATTCGAATACGAAGGAGTTAAGACGGCTACGAGGCTGATCGGAAGCTTGCTCAAATGCATGTTGAGGGCGCAGAAATCGTAGTTTTGGGGTTCCAGGTGCCGTCGCTAGATTGAGATCTTCCCCATTGACTAAGAAGGTGACGTTGTTGCCTCGTGGCCAACTCGAAGGGGCTGAAGTTCGACGCAGAGCTTTTTGGTTGTTAAGTTATAGCAGCACTGAGCAACATCCAACAGCTCCAGTCCTTCTGGTTTGCACTAAAGTGGCTTAAGTAGCCCTCAAGGAGTCCGTTTATTCTCTTCGTCTGAGCTTTCAAAGATATACCGACCGTAGGTATCTGACCATCAAATACCGACAGTCGTCCCTTCCACTTCTCACGGATTCTGTAGTGACGGAATGGCTCTTGTATTTATCTAGCTATTTAGTTATTTCTGGTGAACCCTAGCCAGGGGTTTTGTAGGCGCCTTTCGTAAAACTCTCTTGAAGGCCGCAATACTGTTATGCCCTCTTTCCAGTATCGGATTGAGAAACCATCAGGGCTCCTAGAGTCGCGTTGGCTAAGAACCTTTCTTCACACTAGATCGCAATAAGCACAAGTCATTGTTTGATCTCCTGGTTCTTCCTGTGGATTCCCTACCAAACAAACAAATGGGGATATAGGCACGGAAGACCAGGCCTTTCCTGAGAGTCTTCCTATCTATTAGTAAGCAGGTTCCTCGAACCCCGGTCACTCCGGTAACTCCGACGCCATTCAACGAGGTAACCAAGCCCGACTATCCCGATATTGAGTCAACCCCTCCAATTGTTAGTATGAGTCGACACTATCATGGATATTGTTGCTATTGAATCTGCATGATCTGAACTGTACTTTAAAATAGAGTGATTTTGCTTCCCCTGCCTAAAAGGCATAAATGAATAAATAAATGCATAACTCGAGTGATTCCTCTTCTATGGGATCGTGTAGCTCGTAGCTAGTATCTTCATCAGACGATTATTAATACGATTAGATTCACATTTCTTCTACATGGAAGAAGGTCTGCTCTCTCTGGATAGAGCATTCAGGAAAAAGGGAGTCTGCCCTCGAGCCTGGTCCCCGAAAGCAACAACTTTCTATTTATAGAAGGTAGATTAGTTCTTGCATATCCGATCATCAACTGCAAAACTAGAAAAAGGGGATTGCAAATCAAATGGAAACCGACTACTTTAAAAGAAACCTAAGCCTTCAAAGAAAGCCTATTTGAAGAGAGTTGTTACAGGTATAGTATCTAATCTTCCTTCGGGATATAGGAGAAGCCCCGAAACTACGCTTGAAGCTTCATTCAATCTAGGTATCCTTCCCCTCTTCTTGCCCGGGCTTGGCTTTCAGACTTGACACCTTTCTTGTCGGAGTGAATAGGGTTGCCTCGTTTCGGGGTTACTTGTTGAATGTCCGGACAGAAAGATAGTGATCACATATGTAGGAGAATCGTCTTCAAACAATTCCGAATCTAGTTGAGTTCCGTAATGAACGAAGTAAGAGCAAGGATGATGTGAATCGAGGGTATTATTGTCTTTTAGGGCATATTAGTAGTTTTATTTTCTTTTTTGTTATTTTTCTTAGTTTAATTAATTTTGTTTTGTTGTTTATTTGTAAGTTTGGACATAGGTAAGCACAAATGGGTATTAGGCTTATTTGTAAGTGGGAGTCCCACATTGGTTAGAGATCCATTTAGTGCTCCCCTTCCCCACTTATAAATAGACCCCTTGTAACCTCATTTGAGGTAGACCTTGATTTGGAATATAGAAAAGAGTTGTTTCTCTCTAAAAGTGTGTGTTAAATATTTTAGGAGCCTTTGACGTCTGGTTTACGTCAAATTTTTTGGTCGCTCGGATTTCGTAGAGGGACATCGCTGGGATTTGGATTTTTTAGACCCATTATTGATGAGGTTCATACACATTGGACTAATTCCAATTAGTGCCCGCTTTTGGTTGATTTTGATTGGGGTCCAAAGCTTTTCTTGGTTCATATCATGTGGCATTGATGAGTCGCCCTACACGCTCAAGGACGAGCTTTTTCAAAGACGGGGAGAATGATGTATGTTAGTGACACGTGGCGCGTGGTTATGCTCCCGAGAGAATACTATCTTTTTTTCTATTTTTAGTTGGTATTATTGTCATTTTCTTTTATTTTTAGTCTTTAATTAGTTTCCAAACATGTTTGGGGCAAATTAGTCAATTTTAGTTATCAGTTGTCCTTTTTAGTCTTTTTGGATCTTAACTTGGTTAGCAAGTTAATCTCTCTTATAAATAGGCCCTTGGCCTTCATTTGTAAGGAGACTTGAATATTGAACATCTGAATATAGAGAGAGAAATTCTTTTTAGTTTTATTTGGTGTATTTAGTTGGTGTCTAGTGTAATAGTAACGCTTCCGCATTCTTGATTCAAAGCTGCGTTTGTTCTTGGTGGTGAGCGGCGTTTGTTCTTGGTGTTCGTCGTGGTACGTGAAGTGGGTATCGAGTTGTGATTCCAACTCGGGCAACCCTTCAATCAGGTGGATTGATAAATGTCCAAAAGGGAATCGGGTGGATGGAAACCCTAAATTCCATCACCGCTAAAAGGGGGATACCAACCTTTTTAGCCTCCTCCACCCCCACCCTCCATCATCATCTTCCTCCACCTCCATCTCCTACCGCCACACAACCACCACCATGTCTACATGAATCTCCGTCTTCAATTTTTTTTCCCAAACCCTAACCCTACCTCGCTGCCCTGGTATACCGAATATCCATATTTGCCTACAAAACGAAACCCTAGCCTCCTTTTTAACCCAAAACAGCCCCACCCCATTTTACCCCATTTTCCTTTTTTTGCCCTCATTAATGGCCAACCACTATCAAAATCGATAAAAATGTGCTTCCCTACTCCAATCCAATCCTCTACCCCCTATTTGACCTCAAAATTGGTCTTAGGGCCTATTCGTGACACGACATATGACTTCCATGCCCACGTGGGGATCCATTTTTTCGACTATTTGCCATTTTTTATCCGGCTTTCCGGAATGTCGCCATCGTACTCGCAAAGGTGCGGTCGCCAAAGTTAACGTCCGGTCAGATTCAAGGGTCCACTACACCAAGTAGCAACCATGTGCTTGTGGTGTCGAGAAGGCGGATATGGTCGTCAGTTTTGGTTGCTCGAATTTCGTAGAGGGACATTGCCGTGATTTGAGTTTTTTAGACCCATTATAGATGAGGTTCATACACATGGGACTAATTCCAATTAGGTGCCCGCTTTTGGTTGATTTTGATTGGGGTTCAAAGCTTTTGTTGGTTCATATCATGTGGCATTGATGGGTCACCCTACACGATCAAGGACGAGCTTTTTCAAAGACGGGGAGAATGATGTATATTAGTGACACGTGGCGCGTGATTATGCTCCCGAGAGAAGACATCTTTTTTTTCTATTTTTAGTTTAGGGTATTATTGTCATTTTCTTTTATTTTTAATCTTTAATTAGTTTCCAAACATGTTTGGGGTTAATTAGTCAATTTTAGTTATTAGTTTCCCTTTTTAGTCTTTTTATATCTTAACTTGGTTAGCAAGCTAATCTCTCCTATAAATAGGCCATTGGCCTTCATTTGTAAGGAGACTTGAATGTTGAACATCAGAATATAGAGAGAAACTCTTTTTAGTTTTATTTGGTGTATTTAGTTGGTGTGTAGTGTAATAGTAACGCTTCCGCATTCTTGATTCATATCAAAGGAAGGAAAGTTAGTTACATCTATCTTAAAGTCGTATTCGGATTCTGCTTGAGCGGCCTTCTCTCTCTAAGTTACGACAAAGGTAATACAAAGCAGGGGTGACAATTCGGGTTAGTCGTGTCATTTTCGGGTCGCGTTGATTTTTATTTTAGTGTAAGTTTTGGCTACTCTTATATCTATACAAGCTAATCGGGTCATTTCGAGTTATTACCGTAAACGGGTATAGGGTCAAAAATTGCAAGCTCTGATACGAAGTTCTCTTCTCCTTTCGTTCTCCTCTTTCTTTAGCAGATCATCAGTGGGATCAACTATGATATCAGAAATGCTATTCGAGCATTAGTGGATCAAGGTATGCAACGAGCGGAATCAATGTGTTCCTCTGGTCCGGCGTTTTTCGAGAAAAGGTCCCATCCTTCAATATCATGATTGGGTCGACCAGGCCAGATCATGATGTAGACGCAAATACATAATTAAATCAGAAACCGTTTTTTTCAGACTAACCACTTTTTTAGTTCAGTTTTCAGGGTGAAAGCCTCGAAAAAGGCTTAGCCATTTCCTAGCAACACAAGACAGGCTATAAAGGCGAGAGGGGCTATAGTAGCTACACAAAACCAAGTCATTCATTCTAGAATACTTGCTGGCATGCGAGACGAGACTGGAACCAAGGCCAAGGGCAGGAAGTCCACCAACGGGACCAACAGGAACCCTATCATCAACCAATAGGTCAGGAGCTTCAACTGAAAGGTGAGGAGCTATAATAATAATCAAACTAGAAAGCAGTTCTTGCTCTGGTTTCAGGGAATCCCTCAAAAGCCCAAGTCAGCATGGCATCCAATGTCAGGCCAAAGATCCTCTCTCCTTACATGGCAGTTTTCACCATATACAAAAGACACAAAGCAACTCCAAGTGTTGTCAAGAAAAGATCAATTAACAGAAGGCCAAAGAGCAAAAGCCCCTCAGCCAAAGGGCAAACAACACAACCAAGGAGGAAACCAACTACAACACAGCAATGCAGGCTAACAACACAAAGAAAGATAGGAAAAACAAAAGGGCACCACAAACAAAAAAGAAAATCAAAACAAAGGAAGAACCCGAAGACGGAATATCAATTAAGCTGGTACAGCCTCTATGTCTATTGTAGTACTACTTTCGCTGCTCTTCTACTCCCTGGCACTCGTGTCACCATACCCCCCCCCCCCCCCCCCCCGGCGGCATTTCCATGACCAACTAGAAATAACTAGCAAAACCCATTCTGAATGCAACCAAACCAACCCATTTTAAGGAACCTCCAACTCTCTTCTTTGAGGAGTCGAAACGCCTCGCTATGAGAATCTAGCTTCGCTAACGCTTGGGTAAGTCTTGAACCTTTGCGCTGACCGTTCGCTTTCTCAGTAGCAAAAGCGCTTCTCTTTGCCCCTTAAGTAGAAGGACAAGAAAGAGATTATTGGTTTTCTTGCTCCCGCTTCCTCATCTGCGCTCATCAATCCAACTTTGCTCTTTGGGAGGTGAAACAGCGGTTGAAGCGGACATTTCGAAATGACAGCATCGAAGATATAATATATTTATATATATACATACCAAACTTCCTCCGCCTGGACTGATCTTTATTAAATCCCCTGAGCAATGCGAATAATTTGCTATATTGAAAGCGGCTTTCATAAGTAAGCAAGTACTGTTGACGAGGCAAGAACATAAGCAAGGTCTTTGTAAGACCTAACCGTGGCAGTTCGAATAAGACGACCGGCGAGCACACCGAGCTTCAATTCGAGATGGAACAACGTCCTGATTTCCATATAGGTCGAATTTGCGCATATACTGTCTTCCGTCGCTGGGTTTTAAAAGTGCTTACATAGGTTGTACCCAGGAAAAGTAAGTAGGTCTTAAATAGTGACTGCGCGGTGAAAGTGGTAATTTTTTATTATTATACCTCAACCTCTTTCAAGTGATTGAGCCTCGGCCCCTTTTTTAGTGGGCCCCTTCCCTTATCTTTTAAGTTGCTATCGATATTATTCTAATTATCGCACGAGCCTTCATTCAATCAGTAAAAACTTTTGATTCAGCACTACGCCTTCTTCTATTCTTGGCTCCTGTCTATCTCGCCAGGCGTACGAACTCCTGTTTATCTAGGTATAAACCCCAGCCCGGGACATGTGGTCTCCGTGTGAAACTCTTTCTATTCTCGTTTCCCGTCTCTTCTAAAACTCCCCCAAGAAGGAGGCATGTCAAAAAGCATATATCTTAGTAGAAGGAAGGCGGATAGACTGTTTAAATAAAAGAAAGGCATGGTTCGAGCGAAAGGGCTTTTCCGGGTTTCCACGTTGCATGAGCTGTAGGCGGTGCTGCTGAAGGACTAGTCTTTATGGAGTAGCCCTCGCTAAGTAGTAGTTGAGAGTCTGGTTCGTGGGGTATATAAAGTGTGCAGTGAGGGATCTTTTTAGGTAGAAAGTCTTTACTTAACTCGGCCCAAGCAATGCCCAAAGACTCCCATGCCTTTCTTGGTTGGACCAACCCAACCGGCGATTTCCGACAAGTCTTTCTGCATTTTTAGAGCAAGAAGCGGAACTACAAGAAAGCTTTATTTATCTTTATGGATAACCACTTCATTTTCAAATATAGTTGGGAAACTTTACCCAAGAAATGGGTAAAAAAAAATGGAATGATCAGAACATGGGAATAGATCTGATACCAATACGGACTACCCATTTCAATTGTTGTGTTGTTTGAAATTGCATACCTATACAAGGGTTCAAGTTTCGATCGGCCAGAGTCAAAAAAGAAAAAGATAGCATCCAATACATCTTCTCCTACTACTGGCTAAGCTCTCTGGAAGATAAGAGTATTAAAGTCATCAAGGCCCAGGAGCTTTGCCCTCTTTGAGTACCACAAGGGCTCAAGCCTAATTGGACTTATTAATAGTTTTCAGTCACAAAGCAAGCTATTCCTTTCAAGCAAGAAGGACTCGGCTTACTCACAAGGATTGAGGTATGTTAGAGATTACACCGGATCAAAGAGCTAGCTTAGAGCTTTCACTTCATTGTTCAAGCTCTTGAACATATGTTGAGTTCATACATTGAATGATTTCCTATTCAAGACATACTACCAATTCCTTTGAAGCTCTACTAACACTACCGAAGCTGGCTTGTTTGTTTTGGTTACCGGTTGGGGAAACCAAAGATAGAAGGGGACTATCCTAACTGCTCCTACTCCGAAAAAGACTAGCTGCGCTTTTTTTCCGCATCAACAAAAAGCATCTGTAACAGGAAAAGCAATGATTGAATAGCTATGATTCACATCAAGAAAGAAGTAATAATAACAGTTAGATCTAGATCTTCTTAAAATCAATCCCCTCGTCGCTAGGCCCTTGCCAAATAGCTTGGCTTGATCTTTCCGAACTTAAGAAAATAGGATTCCCGAGCGATTGAATATGACTCTCAATTCCTTATTAAAAGGAGATGGGATCCTCTTCTTTATATTATATTACAGTACCAGAGGAAAGAAAGGCAAGTCTTTAACTCGGGTACGAAACAAACTACGATATTCCTCCCATCTCACATCTAGTGGTGTTTTACATTAAAGTACAGAGAAGGTTTACCTGGTAAGGTGTTTGACCGATATGCTATCTTAGGGGATGATGTTTGTATCACCGATCCTATGGTCGCTGAGGTGTACCTACAGACAGTTAACGACTTGGGTGTAGAGATATCTATATCAAAAACCCATTTTCCAATCCAACCTTTGAGAAATGGTATCGATAACATGTGTTTGATCTCTACCCCTCACATGACGTTTGCCTCGGTAACAAATAATGCCGAAACTTGACCTCTGTGAAATATAGGCGCAAACACATCTTCTCAGTTGGAGTTTTTCTCTTGCCCAAAGTTTTCTTGGTCATCAATACGACCTGTCCTTAATAGAACCGATTTGATTCTCAGAACAATCGGAATTTCGTACTTCTGTGGGATCCTCCCTATCTCCATAAATCGAATTCAGAGAGACTTGTCGGATGGTTGGGTTTGGCCTTACTAAATAGGGCCAAGAGAGACATGGGAAAGGAAAGAATTCATGCTCATATAGCAACAAAATGCGAGGAAGGAGCAAGTTTTAGCTACTGGAGCAGTTTGACTATCACCAAATAAAGAGTATTACCGCGGGCCTCGGCCTAAGAACGAGAGCTTATTACGTTCACTACAAAATAGGACTTCCCCTTTCTTTACTGAATAAACGTTGGTTTTAGGGGGGCTAAAGCTTTCGGGCTAGAAAGTTTACTGCCTTCGGGCGTTCTATAAAGTTTCATCTTTTCTTTGATGAAGTCTCTTTTCTGTCCATAGTATGGGTTCATAACTGCAAAGGATACTACAGAGAGAAATTAGATAATCCATCTTACCCAAATTTCAAGAAACTTCAAGGATTCAAGGGTATTGAGGACAGCATCCCAAGAAACGGAGTCGTACACCTTGCGAAAACTTGGCGCAGAACTTAGGAGTTCCATCACCATTTGGAGTCGTAAAGCACTCCTTCGGTCTCACTGTTAGACCAGGAAGAATACAAACTCGTGATAGTTAAGAGCTTGTTACGGGTTAGACCGCTGAGTTGGCAGATAATTTTGGAAGATTCTCATATGACGGTATAGTGACTAGTCACGAGAGGAGATTGACGGGCAACCTATAGAAGAGCTAGTGACCGAAGTCCATTTTGTTTTTTACGGGAGTCGGTTTAAGTCCTGGACGGAAAGTGTTCTTGCCTCTATCATTAGCTCGGGTAGTCCCCATTTCTGGTGTTTTAGTCGCCTTTCAATGGCTCCCTTAATTATGTGCGAGGAATTGCCCTATTGAGTAATGGGACGCGGGCTACTCCCCGAAAATGCCCCGCCCGCAGGTTCGTTTGTCGTTGGGGCTCAAAATCTTCCGTGCTCGTTCCTGGGAACTCAGCTGCTTCAACAGAAGGGCGAGCCTTTTTAGCTATGATTATACTCGTGATTTTTGCTATATTATTTGTGATTCTAACCACGACTATCCTTGCAGAATGGGACTCCTTACGTGGCGTGAAGAAAGAACGGGCGCTTTCATTAGGGAAGGGAAGAAGGAAGCATACGCAGGGAAGAGGGAGCAGAGATTATTTCTCTAATTTGATTGTATACAATCATTCTTCGTCTGCACCCTTTGCTAGTTACTTACCCCCTTATTTCAAATTACAATGTTGAAGTGAAGGAATTCCTTAGAACTCGCATTATCTTATTGTGTAATAATATAGAGGTACTGCCTGCTTATCAACTATAGATACAGGAAATTCGTAATAAAGATTGGGAGACTTGTTGATTCATTGCAATAAGTATAGGGTAAAGCAAGTGGGTTGCTTGCGTTTTTCGGTGAGTGGGATTGAAAGACTTACTCATTCGTTGGGTCGGATCTCTCTCCGGACAGAACCTACTATCGATAAGGGGTAGGTTAGGAGCTTACTATCTAGAAATTGACTATTTTGAACAGGCAGACTAACCACTAGACTAGCAAGGAGTGAATACTGCGACTAAAATCCGAATATTTGTGTATTCTGCTGCACCCGATACCAATGGATCCTGTGGAGTATTGATGTTGCATAAACCATATTCAGAATTCTATAACCGGCTCTTTTGAGTATCATATGAGCCTATCACCAACCCTTCATTAAATCATTTGACTCTGAAATGAGTTATGGTCATTGGGTAGGTGCATCATTTAATCGGTACTCGGGCTCAGCTTTTAATTGATTGCCCCCCCCCCCCCATCGCACTCGAGGGCAGACGGCGGCGGTCCCCATGGACCACGACATGCAAAGGGATGAGCCGAAAAGATCAACCACCAGAGGGTTATGCTGATCAGCCGAGGCATCGGCCAAACCTGAGCAGACTTCCCAGGAAGAGAGCTCAGCTGAAAGCCGAGGACGGACCATTAAGTCCGTTATGGTGATAGTTGAGGACAATCAGCCGTGGAAGGGGTCCATTCAGCGCCTAGAGGATCGGCCAAAAAGATAGCTAGATCCAAGAATCCGCTTCCAAAGACTTTGTGAAAGGGTCACCCTTCGTCCCCTCGATAGTGGCTTACCCCACTCCGACCAAATTTAAGCCTCCTGTGATCACGCCAAAATACAATGGGAAAACAGATCCAGTTCTGCATGTCGAGAAGTATCAAGCTGCTGCTGACATTTACTCTATTCCTGATGAGATGTGGTGCAGGGCTTTCTCTAGCACCATAGCTGGCTCGACCCAGATTTGGTACAACAACCTGCCACGAGGACAGATATCTTACTTCCAGCAGCTGGCCGACCTGTTCGTTAGCAATTTTTTCTTTGGCGCTAAGCCAGGCAAGAGAGTTGCCCACCTCCACAACGTACGACAAAAGTCTAATAAAACAACTCGTGATTATATCACCTGATTTAACACCGAGAAGCTTGAGGTAGTCGATTATAACGAGCAAACTGCCATAACCACGTTGATGAGTGGTCTACAACCAGGAAAGCTATTTTGGGCATTGGCCAAAGAACGCCTCGAACGATGCCAAGGCCGGCAAGATCATGAACCCCGAAGAAGCCATGGCTGCAAAGGAGTCCGATCATCATAAGTCATCGGCCAGTAAGGGCAACGACAAGAAGGACCAGAAAGATCGGAAAGCCGATAAGCCAAAGAAGTATGACGAGTATACTCCCCTGACAGTGGGCATCCACCGTATCCTTGAAGAGATTCGAGGAAGCAAAGATCTCAGGTGGCCCGACAAGCTTAAGGCGCCTGCTAATAGGCGTGATAAGAGCAAGTATTGCGAGTTTCACAAGAACCATAGCCATAATACAAACAGTTGCATCGCCGTAAAGAATGAAAACGAAGGCCTAATTAGAAGAGGCAAGCTTTCTAGGTATGTCGACAAGGACAGTCGAGCAAAAACAGACGAACACAAGCCCAGAAGGCGATCTGAATCACCCTACAAAAAGGTAGACGACAAGAAGAGAGGACGGAATGACGATTCAAATGATGACCCAGACCTCCCTAAAAAGCCTAATGAACCAGTGCGCAATGTCGACATGATATCCTTTGGATGTCATTTCATAACTGGAGGAGACGCCAGAGGAGGAGAGGATCGAGCCGAAAGGCATGCCTGCGTGAACAAAGCTAAGGCTTATGCTCACGTTCGGGAAGTAAATTTAGCGACGGAAGTGGACACACGTCCTCGAAAGGTAAACAAAGACTGACTTATTGTCGAGTTCTCTAAAGATGATTTGTCCAGAGTCCTTTACCGTCACGACGACCCACTAATCGTCACTATGATGATCCACGAAGGCAGGGTCGCTGGAATCCTGATAAACGATGGAAGCTCAACTGATGTCATGTTCTACAACTACTTCAGAAGGCTGGATGTTGTAGTAGGCACCTGGCCCACCTGTCGGACAGAGATGGTTCGTTTTTTTGTTCTAGACAAAAATGTGCTCTTCGCTTAAAACGTGACCTAGGAAAAGTCGGGTTAAAGAAGTTCGAAGTTGTTCTGTCCATAGTTCACTAAAGTCTGAAGTTCACGACCAATTATGGAGTAGCTGTTGTCAAAGGCAATCAGGCGGAAGCACGCGAATGTTACTATACGCCAGCTGACTAGGAGGAACGGAAGAAGTTGACGACAACTTACCAAATATAGACTATTGATCCTCGAGACGAAGAGAAGTTGGTCAAAGGGCAGGCCTTTGAGAAAATTGAAGCTATTCCCCTCGATGCCGATCACCCGGACAAGGCCGTTCAGATCGGGGACGTCTCTAGATTCCCATATGAAGGAAGAACTGATAAATTTCCTAAGGCAACGCAGGAACGTATTCGCGTGGAGCCACGAAGACATGCTCGGGATTGATCCAAATTTCATATGACATGAACTTAGTATAATGGAGGGCGCTAAGCCAGTCAAGCAGAAACAAAGGGTTTTCGATGCCAAGAAGAATCTTTGCTGTACTGGAAGAGGTGTTGAAGCTCCAGAAGGCCAACTTCATCGATGATGTCAAGTACCCTGAATGGCAATCTAACGTGGTGATGGTTTGTAAAAAGAATAACAAGTGGAGGAGATGCGTTGACTTCACTGATCTAAACAAGGTGTGTCCCAAAGGCCATTATCCTCTACCCAGAATTGATCAGCTAGTCGACGCAACTTCTGGTCACGATCTCCTTAGCTCCATGGATGCGTACTCCAGGTACAATCAGATTAGAATGACGCCCTCTGATAGGGAAAACACATTTTTCATCACCAGCAAGGGCACTTACTGCTACAACGTCATGCCCTTTGGTCTCAATAATGCGGGGGCCACATATCAACGGCTGGTGAACAACGTGTTTGAAGACTAGATTGGCAAGAATATGGAAGTGTATGTGGACAACATGCTGACAAAGAGCAAGACCTCGGGCGACCACATCAAGGATCTTGGACAGACATTCAACCAGCTGAAAAAGCACCAGATGAAGCTTAATCCGGCAAAGTGTGTGTTCGAAGTGAAGGAAGGAATGTTCTTGAGTTTTATCGTCAACCAACGGGGTATTGAAGCAAACCTCGAGCAGATCCAATCGTTGATAAACATGTAATCCCCTACAACAAAGACAGAGGTGCAGCGACTAACAGGATGCATCGTATCCCTCAACAGGTTCGTTTTTACTGAGCCACTGATAAATTTCTGCCTTTGTTCAAAGTGTTGAGGAAGTCTTTTGAGTGGAACGAGGAGTGTGAGACCACCTTTCAAGAATTCAAACATTACTTGGGGCACTCTTGTCCAGACCTGTTCCAGGAGAGAAACTTTATCTATACCTGATCATGTCTGAATTGGATGTCAGTTCGGCATTAGTACGACAGGATGAAGGCATTCAGAGACCGGTTTACTATACCAGCAAGACCTACTGAGGAGCTGAAATCCTATACCCGAGGATGGAGAAGTTAGCTTTAGCACTGAGGGAGGCTTCCCAGAGAATAAAGCCATATTTCCAAGCCCATACCATCGCGATCTATACCAATCTACCCTTATGGCAAGTCTAGCATAAGCAAAAAAAAACTAGTCGACTGATGGCCTGGGCGATAAAGCTCGGCGAAAATGACATCCGATATGAGCACAGAACGGCTATTAAAGGGCAAGCTATAGCGGATTTCATAGCCGAGTTCGACTCCTCAGAAAGAGAGCTCAATCGTCCGAGATAAGCAGACTTCTTCGAAACAGAGCTCCCTTGCAAATGACACCGAGCAGACTCTTTCGATAGAGAGCTCACTATCAAAAGAAGAGACAGACTAAGATAAGGAATCCCAAAGGAAGCTGTTCAGATTTGGAGAACTTGTGGAAGCAGATTTTTGCCAAGAGAAACTATTTGGAAACTGTTCGTCGACGGATCATTTTACGCATCCAGTAGCGGCGCAGGTATCATCGTCACTACACCAGACGAGATAGATGTGGAGTACGCCCTTCGTTTTCAATTTGAAGCGTCCAACAATGAGGCGGAATATGAAGCCTGAATAGCAAGATTCGAACTAGCCTTGTCCCTTAGGGCCAATCACATCATGGCACACAGCGACTCTCAGCTGGTGGTCAATCAGCTGCTTGGGATATACGAAGCAAGAGAGGAATACATGATAAAGTATTTAGCCAGAGTACAACAGTAGCTGAGAGAGGTCAAAATTTTAAGGGTATCGCGATAAAAATGCCTTGAGCAGACACCTTAGCAAGATTAGTATCAGCCCCACAATCTGAGCTGAGAAGAACGATGTCAATCGAAATATTGGTCCGACACAGTACAAACGAGGAGAACTTAGGCATCATGGAAGTACGCCTAGGTCCATCGTGGATGGATCCTATACTAGCATATAATGAAACGGGCGAGCTCCCTTCTGACCCAAAAGAGGCGAGAAAGCTGCTCTACAAGACCGCTCATTACGTGATGGAGGCTGGAGTGTTATACAGAAGGGGGTACATCATCTCATTGCTGAGATGTGTCCACCCTACTCAAGTTGACAAACTGATTAAAAAAGTCCACGAGGGATGCTGTAGGGCACACTCCGTCGGAAGGTCGCTGGTGAAGCGCATAGCGACCCAAGGTTATTATTGGCCGACCATGAACGCTGACTGCGCTGGTTATGCAAAGAAATGCGACAAATGTCAAAGATACGCCAAAATCCACCGCACACCGGGGGCGCCGCTAACACCGATCACTTCACCTTGGTTGTTCGCAATCTGGGGATCGACTTGGTTGGCCCTTTACCCAAAACAAAAGGGCGATTCAAATACCTGGTAGTGGCAGTGAACCAATTCACCAAGTGGGTCGAGGCCGAGCCTTTAGTGGAAATGCCTTACGAAAAAGTCTTCCAATTCATCTGGAAGAACATAATATGTCAATACGGCATGCCCTATGCCGTCATCACCGATCATGGGACGCAATTCGACAATCAAGACTTTGAAGATTATTGCACCCGATCGAAAATCCAAAAACTCTATTCCGCCCTCGGATATCCACAGTGCAATGGCCAAACCAAAGTTACTAACAAAACACTGTTAAATGGAATCAAGAAGAGATTAAATGATGCAAAGGGCAATTTGATCAACGAGTTGCACAGTGTACTATGGCCTTACAGGACCACCCCTAGTACAGCAACTGGAGAAACACCCGATATGCTCGCCTTTCCGATGGAGATAGGACTCCCCAACCATCGGGTTCTTAACTTTAATTCCTCCAAAAGTGATCTGATGAGAAGATTAGACGTCAATCTGGTCGAAGAGACAAGGGAGAACGCAGCGCTGCGAGTGGTGAATTATCAACAGAGAACCGCCCGCTTCTATAATCGTAGGGTACATCCGAGCATTTTAAAAGTGGGGGACTATGTCCTAAAGAAGGTGATCCAGAAAAATAACAAGTTTGAGCCTAATTGGCATGGACCGTATCGGGTGTCAAGTGTGGTAAGGCCAGAAACTTATCACATCGAAACACTTGATGGCGAGCAGTTCAAGAATCAGTGGAATTCCGAGCATTTGAGAAAGTATTATCAGTAAGGTACTAAACGACCCTTCACCTTGCTTGTTATATACTTGAAAATTTCCTATGAATAAAAGTTCAGTTTCCCCAATTTTCATAACATTGTTGCACCTGCTTATTTATTTAAATTTTTTATTCAGGCATGAGATATGTGTGTACACCTATCTAAACCCAAAATCCGAGCTCCTGTACAATCTCATTGTATGAGGTTGTGAACATGGCCTGGCGAGCAAACTCACGATAAATTGTTGTATGACTTTATGAGTCACGAACGGCAAAACTGTATGACCACGCTGGTCACGAACAAAAAATTTTGTATGATTTTGTTGAGCAAACAAGTCACGAACAGAAAATCCGTATGACTTTGTTGAACAAACAAGTCACGAACGGAAACTGTATGACCTCATTAAACAAAATAGGTCACGAACAAAAAATAACTTCATGCAAGATTTTGTCTCAACATAAATCGCGAACAAGAAGCTTACGAACAAAACCTCTGTACGACCCAACAGGTCGCGAACAGATGTTAAACTGCTTACTGAATGGAAAATTCCTATCAAGGAATACACCAATTGAAATTAAGTATAATCCAACCTTGTGCTTATAAGTACGAGGACGACTATCAGCAATGCCCTGGCCATCAAACTCCAAAAGGACGGCGGAAAGGTCACGTCATGGGAAGACATAATGTCTGCAAAACTCAATCGACGGTACTGTGAACTTGCGCACGCGCCTCTCAGTCCTCATTACTAGGGGACGATTCAGTTGCTTGACACGTGTCCTCAATGCTTCTGCAAACGATGAAGTTAATCTTCTCAGCCCGAGGTGACCAAAAAGCGAGCTGACCAATAAAAGCCGTTGACGAGCAGAATAAACACTTCATCCATTCACTCTGAAGCAGCAACTGCTCAAGAATCTCATCACTTTAAGACCAGTCGCCCAAAATCTCAAGCTCGTGCATGAAGTCTTGGGGGCTTTCTATTATATTCTCAGTGAATCGGTCTACATGGAGCCTAAGTGACATAATGGGAGCCCACAATGATCCCTTTTTATAGGGTTGGCCTCGTCACTTGACAAAGGTCGGCTCAGGTTCCAATCTGCTCGACTATATTCGCCCGACAATTGTCCTCGGTGAGAACAATATTTCGCTCATACTGTATACCCGTATCAGCACATACACAGGAAGGACTCCCAATGGTCACGTGGGAAATCGTGAGAAACGTGGTTGTTGCCAACTTCAGCCCACTATGCGCGGGCTGTAACTACCTCATTGTGATATGTTATCATAGATGTAAACAGTGCAACTGCCTGACCTGTAAAGGCAGTCCACCTATCCCATAATATTCCTAGCTAACCAACTATAAATAGCACAAAAACCCATGTAAAAAGAAACGGCTAAATCTTCTCCCTCACAACGGAAGCCCTAATTATGTATTCTTACATTCACAGATTAAGAAATCACCGCACCCATGTACGTAAGTACCATTTCTGGACCGAACCACATAAATCGTGTCTCTCATTATTATCTCTCATCCCCATTCTTTTTTTCTCTAATGAGTCATTATTTCATTATTTGTTATCTTAAATCCCTAATAAAGATGCAAAACTTCTAAACCATTTTTAGACGATAACACGCATTATTGGCACAATAAAAGTCAACCTAACAGCGCTTGACAGTCTGATACTTTTTCGTAGCTAATGTCTCTTTATAAAAATAAGGTGGCTAAAGTCTAAATGGGCAGAGTAAATGGTGACTAAAGTCAAAAAGACCCTAAATTAACTAAATTAAATTATAAACAGTAGAATCTCTTACCTTAAGTTGAGCCAAGTGATTATAAGAACCGAGGAGGCCAAGAGCACAAAATAACGCTTAGTTGAATATAAACCTGTCTGCAAATAAGCAGCTGCACTTCCTACCTGTTTGCAAAAGCTAAAGACAGTGAAACATACATCACATGTACACCATTCAGATCACAGCAAAAAACAGCAGCACATAATTGAATGTTTTGATTCCAATGAAAAGGTTGGAACAGAAAATCAAATATTATATGTTAAATTCATGTGAGATACCAAAGCATCTCTAGGAAATCAACATATGAAATAGATAAGGATAAGAAGAGAAGAGAATATAAAGAGATTGCATTTGTGGGAGTTGAATCCTGCTTTTTCACCAAAGCTACGTACATGGTTACATAAAGGTAGGAAAAACATATAAATCCACCTCCTCTCCCACCTCACCCCCACCCCACCTCCGGGAAAAAAAATCTCCTAACAGTTGATACACCAGATAATGTTGCCAACACAATTTTTTTGTCATATATTCTAGGGAATATGAAAATAATATAATATGGAAGTCAAAATAAATCCGACTTTATATTGCGCCCGATGTTGGCATTTCTTTTTTAAATGGTGGCAAGAGTAATGTTGGTTATATGTAACCCAACAGGAATACGGCAAAAAGTAAACGGGTTCAGGTGACCTTCGATAGGATTGATCACTAAAGGGTTGACCCTTTTAACACACTGGCACACTATATATGGTGTATAATGATTTACACGATTGGAACACGATATGACACGAACCAAGCTAAGCACGACTCTTATTTGGTCAGGCATGGGTATGGTTTGAGTTATTCTTTACACGAACACGATATGACACTATACGTAACCCTCCCGTTGCTAGGTCTAATGGGTTGTTATATATGACACTTTTTATTTGTGCAGGCATGGGACTCCAAGCCAACCTCTACTTGTCCTCTTGCTTAGGCATGCTTGATAATTGACTCAACTAGGATCCACCAGCATCTCGAGAGTCTTGAAGAGTATTCTCATTGCTGGATTATATATGTACTTCAATTAAACAAAAATATGGAGAAGTTATGGATGCATCCATCCAAGTCAAAGCTATGTGGTATTGCTTTGTCCGTATGGTTTTACCGTGGCTTCGAATTTTTATTTTCTTGCTTCAGACATCTTAAAAATTTTGCCACGAAATACGTTATGAAAGGGTTGGCCCATACATTCTGAAAGTAACTATGATGCCCTGCGCCCCCCCCCCCCCCCCGCCCCCCCCCCCCCCAAACCCACAGTTGGTTTAATGTTATGCTCCATTGAAGCAGGTCAAGAATGCTGTTCATCAGGAGTTGTCAAGAGTGTTGTGATGATGAACCCCTCAACTTGTTCAATACTTTTCGAACCAATGACGTAAGATTTTTTTTCACACTCGAATGTCCAGTCTATTTATGCAGTATGATTTATGTAAAAAATAAAAACAATAGTATGAAGTGACTATAATTTTGCTCTGTCACCTGATCACACGATTTCTTTCCCCTTAATATTTTCCACTATTACTCAATTCTTCTTTTTTTTTTTAAAAAAAAAACATCCAAATGCATTCCTTCGCGTTAAATTAGTAGTAGGTGTGACAGTGTTGGTTATAGGATTATATAGTTATACGGGGATACCAAAATGTAAGGGTAATTTGCAAGTATTACCTGGTTCCAGTTGTATATTTTCACAAACTGTTGTGGCCATCATTGACAAAGACTGTTGCGTGCTCGGAGTACGAGGGCAAGAGAGCTGTTGTAACCCCCGACTTTCTGAGCTCTACCATGCAAATATTGTAGCTATGACCAAAACAATTCGCTCATTTTATAGATTTAAGGCTTGATTCAATATCATTCATTTTCTCATTTAAATTGTGTTGATGTGTTAGTATAGTTTTGTTTGATTTTGCAGCTTTATGCTGAAACGTGGTGGTGTTCAAGTGTTGTATCATCTTCTGGTAATAAAAATTTGGTTCAGGCTGGTACAAATTTACCATTCACAATTTTACTTCATTTCTTCTTTTTTCAGTTAAAATATACACTTCGCTTTGTTCACCATCACTACCCACAGTTTGTGTCTCAGTTTCTCTTTAGCACACCGTCTTTTAAAATATCTATCAAAAACCTATAGCTTCTTTTCTTTCCTAGGCGCTAGCCAGACCATCGAGGATCCATCACAAGTAGATATGGGTTCCGAAGCAAACATACTTATACACATATTACCTGATTGGTACACAATATTCTTACTGTATATTAACAATTATCTTCTTGTTCACGTGTGTACGAGTCAACGGCTTGGACTCTGCTTTTATACAAAGTTAAAGTTTTTGTATTTGATATTATTCCAAAAGAAACAAAAATATTTTTTTAAACAAAGATCATACCAATATCTACTTGATGTCTTCATAAAAGCCTTATAAAATTATTTACTTACAGTTAGAGGAACCAACGCGACAGAGTAAATTGGTAATTTGACCGCTCTCCATAGCAAGGTTGCTCGAGAAATATCTTCATTTTCCTCATTGTATGTAGTGTGCGAATGCTCTGCTCTACTCATGGAGGAAATATGCTGGTGTTGGCGACAGCGCTTGACTTCTAATCGTTTTATACAACTCTTACCAAAATATCTACGAGGGCTACGGCAGCCACATGATGACCTTTTCACAGCACCTGACCAGAGAACCATTGGATAAGACCTGTAAAATGGAATTGTCTCAGCTAATACATAAATGGAGAACATAACCTCTCACCCCATTAATGTGAGTGTAAATCCACTATTTAGGCCGAGCTCTTGTGTGCTTGTAAAAATGGCAACAATATTGTAAACACACCACATTTTTATTGTCATAGAACCTCAGTCATATAGAGAATAATTCTCAGACATAGCATATTAAATTAGATTGGGGTCCTTTTTGATGAAGCCTTATGTTATATATAAGATGTTTCAGTTTTACATTAAAAAAAGGTTTATGCGAGCTTGCATGAATAAAATATGCGTTCTAACTTCTTCCAGAAATTTGACTTGTACTACTATTATCAATCCAGTCTTGTAAAACACCAACATCAGGTATCCAAAATAAACAGTACCAAAAACAGTAATGTTTTTCAAAATTGATAAAGACAATTAAAGGCTCAGATTGAGCCAACAAGGCAGGGAACGGAAGGCTGAGAAAAGATTTGAAAACAGAAAGGACAAGGGCTCGTAGCATTGAGAAGCTAGCTTTCAAGATATTTTCATCCCTCCCAACCCAATCCATCTCCCACCTTTTTCACTTTAATTCAAACACCTACTGTAGACACGATTCCCACCTCCTCCCTTCTCTCTCTCCCACTTTACAAACTCTCTCTATCTCTCTCCACCACTGCCATCCGTTGGCATCCACAGTCCATGAAATATAGGGGTTTTTGGTGTGGATTTTAGCGATGTGCTGAAAATTAGGGTTTCTAGCATTAGGCACTACTTCTTTTTGTTAATTTTGATATGTTTGTTGTTCCTACTTACATTGCCCTTCCTAATTTGGTTTTATTTGTTTGTTGATATTGTTCAATTCATTCATTTTGTTTGTTTCCAAATCCAATTTGCCGTAGGGTATGTATAATATTGTGTATGGATCTAACTCTCTTTGTCCCAAATAATTACTAAAAACTGGAAATGGTTTAATTGTGCGGTGGTTTTGTTCTAAGGTTTTTAAAATGAGCTGGTTGTTTTATTTGTATCCAGATTTAGTTTTAGCCCCGGGTATATCACTATATCTTAGATGTGTTTGTGCTTTTGTGCATTTCTCTGCCTTTTGTATTTGCCTTTTTGTTTATAGATTCAGTTATTCAGATTCAGTTGGTTTCGGTGGTTCCCAGTGAAGATGGTTGAAGCATATATTTTAATGGGTATGTTTACTACCGTGGGATGGACTTTTAATGGGTATGTTCACAATTACATTTTAATGGCCATGTTTCACAGTTACAGTATTTTTTAACTTAGGTTTCTGTGGTGTCTTTCGAGTTTAAATGGGTATATTGTGGAGATGGGCTTTTTTGTAGTTGAAATTTATGTCTTTTTATATATAAAATGATTAATTTATATTAATTAGAATAAGAATTTATTTATAAAGTATAAAAGAACTGTACTTCTAATTTTGTAGTCATTTCCTGCACACAAATTCAAACGTATTGCACAAAGTTGCCTAAGCCTACTAAAACTTAGATTCCTACACATTGTTTATTAGGTAACCTAGAGCAAACTCTCTAATTCTGAAAAATTCACAATTTTCAAGTTATTTCATCATGTTCACAGTTTAAATGACTAGGTTTTATCATAGGGGGTTTTGGGGAAAGGTCCTCTTAATCCTTAAAGTATATAAAAATAGGACATTCCAAATAATTTTATAAATTTAGTCCCTGTGTATAAAAACACCATGACAAATGGTGGAAAATAGTGCCGCTAGCGCGGACCAAAAAAATGAACTCCTAACTCTAAAGGGACCACACAAATAAATGCTATTGTACCACAGGGACTAAATTTATAAACTTGAAAAGCATTGTCCTAAAAATCCAAATATGAGAAGGAACATGACCTTTACCTTAATTCTCTATTGAAATAAATACATGAATTATTTATTTGTTTTTTTAACGTTGCTAATTAGGCAAGGGCAATGGGTAAAGAATTACACATGAAAGCAACTTATGGTTTCAAGTTTTGGGGATTGTGAGTTCAAATTATACATGAAAGCAAGTTGTGGTTTGAAGTAAAGGTCAACTTATTCATATCAACGGATAAAGAATTTGCAACTTTCTAAATATGTTAATACATGTGTTTTCTTTGCCTGAGATCCTCAATTTGATATTTGTAGAAGAATTTTATAAATAAGTGGGGCTGCTTCTGGTGGAGGAAAATGAGGTACTTCGTTCCTTTTTCATAGGTTCATATGGACACAATTGCTGTCTATTATCATTTCAATAGATACTGTTGGAAATAAAAAGTTTCTCATGTGTCCATTTCTTATTCATTACTTTTATATAATCCATAAAGTTCAAATCAACCATGCTCTTCTATTTTATTATATTACCCATTCGTTTGCGGATGACATTATAATGTTCATCAAAGTTGCATTCGTTTCCCTAGGCAATGACTCATGAGAGTAATATTCATTTGTATCCGTTTTCTTCAATTGCAACTTTCAAAAGTGAAGATATCCCCTCGACTTTTTTTTTACTACCTGATTGGATTCCTGAAATGCATGACCAGTGAAATTATTTTAGTTTGTTTCCTGTTACAGGTGGTGAGGATTTCTGTTAAAAATTGGAGATAAAACCATCCCCCCCCCCCCCTATGTATGTGTTTTGGAGGATAACAAAGTATTTTACGGTATTTGTGTAGAATTTTACATATATATGAATGAAGAAATAAAATTATGGGATTTTTTAAGTATTTAGTCCTATTTTATAAGATTCATTTGTAGCCACTCCCATATTTTTATTTTTTTAGTTGTTGGTCCTATTTTAATCACTATGGGACAAGTATCATTCTCTGCAGAAAGAGGGATTGGCGGTTATAAAGTGGTTATGGACAGTTTTAGTTAGTCATGGAACTTATTATAATTTTAAAAATACAAGGGATGGACGCCAAACAAATTTTAGGATATAGGACTAAACTCAAAAAAATTAAAAAATTATTCTCCTTCTATTTTGCCTCTCCCACTATATTTGTAAATACCAAGTCAAGCACAGTAACTGCAAATGGCGCTTAATTTTTAATCTATCCCCTGCGACTACGGTTATACAGGCAATGCCATATGATTGAAGTATAGATATAATTTTGCACATGAGATGTGCCCCACGCACGTGGTGTGCCGCATGCACGGGGTGCTGTATTTGTTATGTCTACTATTTATAAATAACAATTGTACAGAATAATGAAAATAATATAATTACAGAATTAAAACAGAATTACAACAAAATTACAGAATTGAAACACTTACTTGAAATTGCAGAAATTAAACAAGAATAAAGAAATAATCCGAGCCCTGTGAATCTCACAGTGTCCTTAAGACAATTTATTCCCTCAATGTGCTCCGAGGTTTGTGAATATAGTCTCCCAAGATAGAACGGATTTTTCCAATTAATTATGAAGCACAACAATAATTAATTTTCAACGAAGTCAAATCTGTGTTTATACTCAACACAACCAAGAACATGCAATGCAGAAAATGAAGAAAAGAATTTTCTGGGCAGAGGAAATAATGCAGTAGCAATTTCGGAATTTTGGAGGGTTAATTTTTTCAGTAGTTAAAACTGAGGGGGAAACACTTTATTTATAGTAAATGTCTTGACTGTTGGGAACAGTCAAAACCGAAATTAACTGTCAAAGCAGTTAATTTGGTTAACTGCTGACTCTTGGAATTAACTGATTATCAGTTAATTAAAGATTAATTAATTCCGTAATTAATTAATTAAAGCCCAGAAAGTTAATTAGATTCGGCCCAAAAATTTAAGAATTTTTATAAGCCCGAGCCCGAGCCGAGCCGAGCCGAGCCGGCCGGACGGACGGACGTACGCGCGCGCGCGCGTGTGGACTTTTGACCGAAAGTCAACCCGAGCATAGCTTAGGTCATCTCCCCTTCAAAGAGTTGGGATACCCCCAAGGCATCCAAGCCTTAGTCCATACTTGGGGTGTTATTAACTCATCAAAATTCCACTACTCTTCCAATGTGGGACAAGAGTTAAAACACACCCAATTCATTAACTTTCATTGCTTTGTGAGTCACTTTGGGGACATAATTATCATTCATAACTTATTGAAATTGGACATATGAATATACTACGTTAATCTCCTTGCGGAGGTGAACGCGTTCGTATATGGTCCCACAATTTTCGTAGTGTGGGTCCCACCTAAATTTGAGCTCAAAGTTGCTCAAAAATCTGTCCAGAAAAATCTGGACAGCTTTAAATACCCATTTAAGTTCCAATTTTCCAACAATCCCCCACATGAATGATATATCGCTATAAATAAAACAAAACAGATGCTGATGCAGATGCAGACACATGTTGAGTAAAACTGAAGAATTATTGCATCGGGAGAAGTAGCCTAGTGGCCTTGAACTTTCCTTAGTGATATACTATCGGATTTACTTGGTTAATCAGTAGACTTCACGTCCTTGAACCGTCAACCGTTTTTGTAAACCTAGACAACAGTATTCACACAACAATTCTTCAACACAGTTGGTTCTCACGTTTGTGTTCAATTTGGCCGTGAACACCACTTGGTTCCGCAAGTATTTTAGAGAATATGCCTTTCATTATTCTCATAGAAGTGGCCCCCTTCTTACTTACGTAGGTGACTTCCATAAAGAGTATTCTGCAATACCCCACTTAGACGTACTAAGATATAGATGTCATTAAAAGCATAACTTATCCTAATTTCGCGGCAGATATGCACTGTCTCATCTTTGGAATGGATAGGATTAAATATCCTCCAGTGCTTACTGAATACAACGTAGTTCGGTTTGCCCATTGAACCTAGATCTTGGGATCTCCAGTCAGCTAGGTTGGGTTGCCACTATATTGATTCTTATTTATTTATAGGCTTTATACCCATTCCTCTCGATGATCTTTCAACTTGCTCTCGGTTTAAACCTTTCGTTAGTGGATCCGATATATTATCTTTTGACTTTACATAGTCAATTGTGATAATTCCGTTTGAGAGAAGTTGTTTAACGGTATTGTGTCTACGACGAATATGTCGTGACTTTCCGTTATACATGTGATTTTGTGCCCTTCCAATCGCTGATTGGCTATCGCAATGTATACATATTGCGGGCACAGGTTTAGACCAATTTGGAACATCCTCTAAAAAATTTCGAAGCCATTCAGCTTCTTCTCCAGCTTTGTCTAGTGCAACGAATTCAGATTCCATTGTCGATCTAGCAATGCACGTTTGTTTTGAGGATTTCCAAGATACGGCTGCACCTCCGAGGGTAAACACATACCCACTCGTAGACTTAGAGTCTTTTGTATCAGATATCCAATTTGCATCGCAATGTCCTTCAAGAACAGCTGGATATTTTGAGTAATGCAATCCATAGTTTTGAGTATATTTTAAATAACCCAAAACTCTCAATATTGCTTTCCAGTGATCTCTTCCTGGATTACTCGTAAATCGACTTAGCTTACTTATTGAGTATGCTATGTCCGGTCGCGTACAGTTCATGACATACATTAAACTGCCGATAATACGAGAATATTCTAGTTGAGATATGCTTTCACCATTATTTCTTGCTAGATGTAAATTTATATCTACAGGTGTCTTGGTAGGACTAATATCATACTTCTTGAATTTTTCAAGTACTTTCTCAATGTAATGAGATTGAGATAATATAAGTCCATTCGATGTTCTAGAAATTTTAATTCCTAATATAACATCGGCGATTCCCATATCTTTCATGTCAAATCTACTACTCAACATTTGTTTTGTAGTTTTGACAATTTCCAAGTTGCTACCCATGATAAGCATATCATCAACATAGAGGCATACAATGACATATCCATTTTGAATGTATTTAAAGTAAACACATTTATCGCATTCATTAATTTTGAAACCATTTGATAACATTGCATTATCAAATTTTTCATGCCATTGTTTAGGTGCTTGTTTTAATCCATATAGTGATTTAACAAGCTTGCATACTTTTCCTTCTTGTCCGGGAGCTTTGAACCCTTCAGGTTGCTCCATATAAATTTCCTCATCTAGTTCACCGTTTAAGAATGCAGTTTTTACATCCATTTGATGTATTTCAAGTCCATTAATAGCAGCTATTGCTATTAACATCCGAATGGACGTTATTCTTGTTACCGGTGAATATGTGTCGAAGTAATCCAACCCTTCCTTTTGCCTATAGCCTTTAGCTACAAGTCTAGCTTTATATTTATCAATTGATCCATCGGCCTTCAATTTCTTTTTGAAGATCCATTTATAACCTAACGGTTTTGAACCCGGTGGAAGATCCACTAGTTCCCATGTATGATTTTGTAATATGGATTCAATTTCACTATTAATTGCTTCTTTCCAATTGGAAGCATCGGGTAAGGATATAGCTTCTTTATACGATTGAGGTTCATTTTCTAACAAATATGTTTATCCGGCCCGAAAGAAGTCGAGGTTTTTGCTCTTTTACTACGTCTTGGTTCATCCTCTATTGATTCAATAGGTTGATGAGTACCACTTGTAGTAGCTTGATTTGTCCTTTTAGAAGGACCAGATTCTCGGGTCATGTTATACGGGAATTCATTTTCAAAAAATGAAGCATCCCTCGATTCAATAACCGTATTTACATGAATGTCCGAAATCTCAGATTTACAAACTAGAAATCGATATACACTGCTATTAGTAGCATAACCGATGAATACACAATCCACGGTTTTTGGCCCTATTCTTACCTTTTTAGGTTTAGGAACCATCACTTTAGCTAAGCACCCCCACACTCGTAAATATTTATAGGAAGGTTTTCGACCTTTCCATAATTCATAAGGTGTCTTGTGAGTCTTTTTGTGAGGTACTTTATTGAGAATGTAATTAGCAGAAAGTAAGGCTTCCCCCCACAAATTTTGTGGAGCTTCTGAACTTAATAACATTGAGTTCATCATTTCTTTCAAAGTACGGTTTTTGCGTTCAGCAACACCATTCGATTGAGGAGAATAAGGAGCGGTTGTTTGATGAATAATCCCATTTTCAGAACAAAATTCCTCAAATGGATATTCATATTCACCTCCTCTATCACTTCTAATAGCCTTTATCGTTTTGCTTAATTGATTCTCAACTTCATTTTTATATTGTTTAAATGCATTAATAGCCTCATCTTTACTATGTAACAAATATACATAGCAATATTTTGTGCAATCGTCAATAAAAGTAATAAAATACTTTTTTCCACCTCTAGTTTGAACAAATTTTAAATCACAAATATCGGTGTGAATTAAATCTAAAGGTTCAGTTGTCCTTTCAATAGAATGGAAAGGTAATCTAGCTAATTTAGATTCCACACAAATTTCACATTTATGATTTTTATCAATATTGAATTTTGGCAAAAATTCCAAGTTAATTAATCTACGTAATGTATCAAAATTAACATGTCCCAATCTAGCATGCCAAATATTAGATGACTCAATCAAATAAGAAGAACTAGCAACTTCATTTATTGAAACAGATGTTTTAGGGGTTACAGTAAGAACATTCAGTTTAAAGAGCCCCTCATTTAGGTAGCCCTTTCCTACATACATGTCATTTTTAGACAACACAAAGCGATCCGACACAAACACAAGCTTGAAACCATTCTTAGTAAGGAGAGATCCCGAAATCAGATTCTTTCGGATATCAGGCACGTGAAGAACATTGTTGAGAGTAAGTTCCTTTTCAGAAGTCATTTTCAAAACAATCTTTCCTTGTCCCACCACCTTAGAAGTGGAAGAATTTCCCATAAAAAGGTTCTCCTCATTTTCCAAAGGCTTATAGGTGGAGAACATCCATTTGTTTGCACAAATGTGTCGTGTGGCTCCAGTGTCCACCCACCATTCCTTGGTATTTCCAACCAAGTTACATTCAGAGACAACGGCAGAAAGATTCATATCCGCCAAATTATTGATGATATTCTCACCCTCAGTCACATTTGCTTGAGAGTTATTTTTATTTTGCTTCTTAGGCTTACGACACTCACTTGAGCGGTGTCCCGGTTTACCACGATTGTAGCATTTGCCTTTGAACTTTTTCTTGTTATGTTTGGAAGTGCCTTCCCCATCATACTTTCGTTTGTTCTTCTTAGGACCTTCAACGACATGGACCTTTGTTTCCATCGGATTCTTCCCACTTTTCTTTTGAGACTCACGGTTGTCTTCTTCGATTCTTAGCCGGACCACCAACTCCTCCACATTCATCTCCTTACGCTTGTGCTTGAGATAGTTTTTGAACAAAGTCCAAGAAGGTGGCAACTTTTCAACAATTGCAGCAACTTGGAAAGTTTCACTAATTGACATTCCTTCAGCATGAATGTCGTGGAGAATCACTTGGAGTTCTTGCACTTGCGAGATTACAGATTTAGAATCAACCATTTTGAAGTCCAGAAAACGCCCAACGATAAATTTCTTCATCCCAGCATCTTCTGTTTTATACTTCTTTTCCAAAGAATTCCATAATTCCTTGGAAGTTTTGATAGTGCAATAGACATGGTACAAAGTCTTGTCCAAGTATGCCAAAATATAATTTCGGCAAAGGTAGTCCGAGTGCTTCCAAGCATCGACAGCAGCAACCTTTTCAGCGTCATCTCCCTCTTGAATAGAGGGGCAATCTTCATATACAAACCTGCCCAGTTGGCAGGTAGTGAGATAGAAGTACATTTGTCCTTGCCAACGTTTGAAGTCAGCCCCAATGAACTTTTCAGGTTTCTCCCCGTGTGGCATAGATACGGGTGCAGTCACATTTGTGTTGGTGACAATCAGTTTCGTAGGAGTAGTGTTCGTACTTTTTTATTCCATTTCTGTTACAAAAACAGAATTTTAATCAAAACAGAATACAAAATTCTGTGCACCAATTTCCTCCAAATATAATTCACAATAAATGAATTTCAAAAGAATTCAAATAATAATTCAGAATTTAAAGTATAATATATAAACAGAATTCCGTACAGAACAGAATTAAATTATAAAATCTGTGTCACACTAATTTTTAATAATAAAAAGAATTCCGTACAAAACAGAATTATAATTTTTTAAGAAAAAATAGATAAACAGATTTTAACAAGAGTACACAAATAAAATTTATTTTCTAAAACAGAATATAAAAACAATATAGAAACTAATTTCTATAACAAAACTGTTATACTAATTTCTACAAAAAAGCAGTAAATTAATTCATTTTTTCTGTCAAAACAGATTTATTTCCAACAAATAAATTTCTGTAAAAAAAAATTCTGTACACAAAAAAACAGTAGAACTAAATAAATTGTCTTAAGATTGTTATGTCTACTATTTATAAATAACAATTGTACAGAATAATGAAAATAATATAATTACAGAATTAAAACAGAATTACAACAAAATTACAGAATTGAAACACTTACTTGAAATTGCAGAAATTAAACAAGAATAAAGAAATAATCCGAGCCCTGTGAATCTCACAGTGTCCTTAAGACAATTTATTCCCTCAATGTGCTCCGAGGTTTGTGAATATAGTCTCCCAAGATAGAACAAATTTTTCCAATTAATTATGCAGGACAACAATAATTAATTTTCAACGAAGTCAAATCTGTGTTTATACTCGACACAACCAAGAACATGCAATGCAGAAAATGAAGAAAAGAATTTTCTGGGCAGAGGAAATAATGCAGTAGCAATTTCGGAATTTTGGAGGGTTAATTTTTTCAGTAGTTAAAACTGAGGGGGAAACATTTTATTTATAGTAAATGTCTTGACTGTTGGGAACAGTCAAAACCGAAATTAACTGTCAAAGCAGTTAATTTGGTTAACTGCTGACTCTTGGAATTAACTGATTATCAGTTAATTAAAGATTAATTAATTCCGTAATTAATTAATTAAAGCCCAGAAAGTTAATTAGATTCGGCCCAAAAATTTAAGAATTTTTATAAGCCCGAGCCCGAGCCCGAGCCCGAGCCGAGCCGGACGGACGGACGCGCGCGCGCGCGCGTGTGGACTTTTGACCGAAAGTCAACCCGAGCATAGCTTAGGTCATCTCCCCTTCAAAGAGTTGGGATACCCCCAAGGCATCCAAGCCTTAGTCCATACTTGGGGTGTTATTAACTCATCAAAATTCCACTACTCTTCCAATGTAGGACAAGAGTTAAAACACACCCAATTCATTAACTTTCATTGCTTTGTGAGTCACTTTGGGGATATAATTATCATTCATAACTTATTGAAATTGGACATATGAATATACTACGTTAATCTCCTTGCGGAGGTGAATGGTCCCACAATTTTCGTAGTGTGGGTCCCACCTAAATTTGAGCTCAAAGTTGCTCAAAAATCTATCCAGAAAAATCTGGACAGCTTTAAATACCCATTTAAGTTCCAATTTTCCAACAGTATTTGCACGACACAAGTACAAACACACGGTGATCATACATGATTAAAATCTCATGTGTGCTAGGGGTGTCCATTTGTATTTTTTAGTCTTGTTTGGGCATAAAATCGTATTTTTTGCCTATAGCGACTTAAATTTTTAGTTTTTTTTTTTTTATATAGTCTCATTTCCAAAGTTTTGTTAAGCTCCCCTCCCATGTATTTTTCATAACCACCAAATGACACTTGTCGCATATCTGCTAAAACAGGACCAAAAAACTAAAAAATAAAAACATGAGAGGGCCTATAAATGAATCTTTAGAAGGGGTGATATACGAAAACAAAGTGTAAAAACAAGACAAAACAGGCTACATGAGCAACACGACGAACAAGAAGTATATATATTCTATAACTTCTTAAATAGACATATATGTTGTAAGAATAAGCATAAGGTTGCAATAAGTAGAGAAAGTTTCAACTTGCCTTGTTAAGTTATGGGGTTTGAGAAGGTATTCGTTGAGTTTATTGGGACTAAGGTTACAGAATATTGCCGCCATTATCGTCTCCCCTGTCAACCGACCGACAGGCTCTCCCTCTAAGTGTTATGATAACATAGTTCTCATGAATCTTATCTGTAATACGTTTTATACCCAATGTCATTCTGCCATTTGGCATCAGACCCATACCTTCCAAATTCCAACTTTTGACACTTTCCCTCCCTGGGCTAAGACTCAAAAATTTGGAAAGTGGTAAGGAATCAGGTCTTGGGTTTCAAAGAAATGATCAGGGTTTGAGCCCACTACATTGCGATGATATTTGATCCATCCACAAATTTTGTAAATAAATTCATTTGACGATATTATTAAGTTAATCTTATGGGTGGCAATTCGAGTCAACGGATCGTGTTTCGAGTCGACACGACACGACATGACAAGATTTTTTCTGACACGACACAAATTCGTGTTTTTTTTAGTTGACACGAACACGACCCGAATAAAAAACAACACGACACGACACGAATACCAGAATTTCTTAAATTTTACGCCTAAAAAATACGATAACACGACACGACTCATAATTCAGACACGAACATGAATTCGTGTCAAAAAAACACGACACGACACAATTTCGTGTCAAAAAATACGACACGAACACGACATATCGTGTCAATTTCGTATCGTTCTGTGTCATTTTTTCGTGTTGTTTCTAAAATTGTCACCCGTGGTTAATCCATCAATATGGGGCATATATTTTTAAGCATCCACTTTGTGGATGTGCCATTTTAACGGATTAACTTATTAATTATTTTTTAGTGGATGTACTTATAGAATCCATGAATGCAAGATTACCCCTAAATTGTGGAGCTAAATTGAGTCTTAAATAATTTTGGTGTCCGAGTTTATTGGGTTCGGTCAAATTGTTATTGACTCAAATTTTCAATGGATAAAAATTACTTTTGGGGCCAATCAATTTGATTAAGAAATGACTTGGGCTGCGGTTGAGGATATGGAAGTTTTCAAAATACTTATTTCATTGTCACGGCTTGTGTAGTTTCTCTTAAAGGTCATGGAAGGATTTGTCGAAAGAGTAACGTTACACACCCCATTTATACCCCCCCCCCCCCCCCCCCCCCCACACACACACACAAAAAAAAAAAAAAAAATCAAAGTGCATTAAGTGTTTGTATATTGGTGTAATACCCCGTGATTTTGGGACTAATAATTTAATTAATTTGGGAGAAATAAATATTTATTTAAATTGTAGAAATTTTTAAATTGACAGTTGAGGTCAAAATTTGAGGATGTTAGAAAGTATTTCGAATGACGATTCTGAGTGTGCGGTTGATTATCGAGATATTCAAAATGACTGTACTTGGGTCTTATTTGGGTTCCGGAATATTTTTAAGTTCGTTTTGACTCGAATTGGAGTAACCGAGTCATTTAAAAGTGTGTATTATCATTTAAAGTTAAGAATTTTGGAGATAAGGCTTAAAAAGCCTACGAGAGATAACAATCTCATTCTTGAGATTGAGAGAAAGCCCTAGAGAGAGAAAGAAGAAGAAAAGGATAAGAGAAAGAGAAGAAAGCTTGGGGATTCCGGCAAATACGCGATTCCGAGGAAGGTTCAACCTCTACAACTTTGAGGCAAGTGATTAAACTTGCTAAATAATCTATAGGTGCCATTTATTTCATGATTTGTGGACAAAATTATGGATTTGGGCTTAATATGTTAAAACCTAGATTTTTGGATTAAATCATACATTTGATGCTTATATATGGATTTGAGGTTGTAAATTAGTTGAGTTTATATATTTGATGAGTTTTAATGTTAGGAATATGATTGGGTTGAAGATTTGGGGTTTGAAGTTGGTATTTTTAGGTTTTTGAAATGTTAGAGTTCTTTCAAAATGAGGAATGATCGAGATACCTGCTATGGCCGGTCGATCGCCGCCAGGGGGCCGGTCGATCGCCGCCAGGGGGCCGGTCGATCGCGCCTCAAGGGAAAAGCCCACTGCCTTCTTTTTTAGGCAAAATTGGAAACCGCGGTCGATCGGGGGTCAGGGGCCGGTCGACCGGTCCTCTGTTTTTGGTCCAAGTTTGGGATTTCAATTGTACCCTCTTTCTTTTGGGTTTATATTTATGGACCTTCTTAGTTATTGTATCAAAGAGGGTTAGGTGGTTATATCAGGAGATGTTTGGGGTCTATTTCATAATGGAATTGAGTGTGTAGTGCCTCTCTCATTAAGGAACTGAGAGTAGAATTTATAGAGAATTAGATGATATGTTGGGGTCGTATTGAGTTATTTCAAGAGAGTACGGGTTTGAGTTATCGTGTCGATTTAGTGAGGAATCCTCTTAGCATCGAGATTCCTATTTGGGGATTATTGTTGTTGATTGGTGTGCATTCGGATATGGATAGTATCCTTAATATTGATGGAATTGGGAGACTATTCTTACAAATAGGTGGGATGGATGATTAAGTTTCAAGTGAGGGGTCGTGGTATGAAATAAAATGGGAAGGTATACGAGTCAGCAACGGTTAGTATAATGAGAGTTCTATACTTATAAATGAAATTACTTCTTTCATACATACGGACTTAAAAGAGTATGTATATTTATATGGCGTGATGTAAATACCTTATGTGATGGTTATATATATATAGTGTGTGTGAATGATATATGTATATTTATTGTGTGAGCATACCCTCCAGTGCTATCATGGGAAGTTGTGCGATGTGGGTGAGGCCCTTGGCTTGAAGAGCAGGGTGCATATAGTCCCCAAGTCATAGTCGTCCTCTATTTATTGTGTGATCTTATTCTGGGTGAAAAGTCTTGGGTATGATTCGTTTTCACTTTCAGTTTCAGAACTATGACCGCTTCCTATACGTTGTGATTTATTTTATTACCATGGCGGTGTGATAATAATCCGATATATGGTAACCCGGGATAAAGTGAGTAATTCCTGAAAGATGATAGCATTATGAAGTATTATGTATATCCATAAGTGATTGGATATTGGATATTTAATTGTACGCTAAGTGTGTTATGTGTACTTAATTGTTGGGATTGAATGAGTGTGTTTTGTAACTAGAGTAATGTTATATACCACAATGGTTCGGGGCATTATCTTATTTATGTGATTAGAGATTATTGCTCCTCATAAGTAGTTGAAGTTTGTGTGGCGTACCGAGGGCATAATGGACCTCAACGACCAACATTGTCAAGGAGTAGTGTATCAGGGGGGTTCCTTGTTTGGATTTCGCTTGCGAGATATCCCACGCACGAAACGCAGTGCAATGTTGGGAGTGGGGATGAGTTTAGTCCTTAGTACTCAGTTTTATATGTTATAGTGAAACAAGGTTTTATGAGAATAAACTGGAGAAATATTTTAAATGAGTAGTTGATGTTATATGCATCGTGCATTGAGGGCATAATGAATCTCGACAATCAACAGTGCCAAGGAATAGTATATCGGGGGGTTTCTTGTTTGGATTTCGCTTTGCGAGACGTCCCACGCACGAAACACAATGCAATGTTGAGAGTTGGGAGAAGTTTAGTCCTTAGCATTTAGATGCTAATAGCTCGTGTAAGTTAATAACTAGAATCCGATAAATTCTACTAAGAGAATATGTATATGTATATTTATATGTTTAATAAGTCGAGATTTATATTTGGGATTACAGTAGAATCTGAAGTTTATGGTTATGTTTTGGATGAAGGTTTACGCGAGTGTGAATTTGGACGTAGGTTAGATTGTATTGCCCCTAGAAAGTGTAGGGGAGTTATTTAAGGACCATGTGCATACGTTTAGGTGCACGCTCTAGTTGAGGGGTGAGTTGGATTTTAAGAGAGTGCGACTCCACTTTAATCATGTTATAGTGCATTTATAATTATTATGAATTTTAATGCACTTGCTAAAATATTTTCACACCTCGGGCTCTGACCCGTTTATATTTTCTCTTGCTATATATATTGTACTATTTTAGGTGTTCCTCTACAAGGACGCCAATGATGTTTTCTATCCAGTGTATTCGTGGAGCTGTAGCAGCTGCGAGATTTTGTTATAGCCGTTTTTTATCTTTTGTAAATCTAGATTAGGACTCCGTTTGTATATCGGGTTTATACCCAAGTGTTAGATATCACTTTTATATTTCTTTTCAGTTGTTGTATTGTCTGTGACCTGACAGCATATTCGGGTATTTCCTTTTGTGTATTTCTGGTATTGTATAAAACTATTCTCTTTTATCTTAGCATGCGTGTGTACATTATCTTGTTCAGTAGTTATTATGTTGTTGGTTGGTTATTGCATTGTATGTTTTAAAAAAAATTGGCACCCTTTTTTTATAGTATTGGGTTGTTAGCTATGTTTATTTCTTGGTATCGTCATTAGATGATGAGAATTATCCACTTGAGATTCCTAATTAATTATAGTATAGGGCTGGCCACCCGTTATTATATTAAGCGGGGTGTCACAGGTGGTATCAGAGCATTAGTTTCTAGTGTCTTTGGTATCTGTGTAGGTTTTCTGCATTCTTCCGTAAGCGTTCTTGATATAGAGCCCTATTATTAGGACTGTTGTGTTCATTGCATCTATATTTTCTTCTGCGATGTGAAATCATTTGAACGGCATTCTGATACAGTTGCTTTAATTTCAGATTCCATCGAAGAGAGGTCGTCCAGGCAGGGCAAATAGAGGGGCTGAGAATATAAAACCCCCAATGCCTCACGGGACTATGACCACAACCGAAGTTGCCAACATTGTGGCACAAGCAGTAACCGCTGCCATTTCTGCGATGGCACATCAACCTGCAGCCCAAGTAGCCCGAGCCCACCCAGGGCCATCTACGTGGGAAAGAGTATGGGAGGCTTTTAAGAAGGGACATTCTCCATAATTTTTAAGGGGAGATGATGCGATGGTTGAAAGTCGTTGGAAGAAGAGTATGCAAAGGCACCTTCGAATGGTTGAATACAGTGAGGTGCAGAAGCAATTTCTCACCACCTTTAAGTTAACGAGAGCATCTCTCCATTGGTGGGAATCAATCACCACCTCGGAGCAGAGATATGCGATGCCCATAGAAGATTTTTGGGAACTCTTTGATCGAAAGTACTTTCATTCCGCAATCCAGAAGGAAATGAGGAGGAAATTACTGGATGTATTTCAAGGTGATCAAATGGTGGCCGAGTATGAAGAAGAATTTACTTGATTGGCGAATTTAGTGCTCGATGAGGTAAATACAGAGGAGAAGTGAATAGCGAAGTTCGGGGGAGGTTTAGAATGGCGAATTCGGCAACATTTGTTAGGGAACCCAACATTAGTGACTTATACCGAGGTAGTGAATGTGGCGTTGTTACAGTGTCAGGAATATCGTCTTCGTTTGCAAGGGGGTAAGAACTTTAGAGACTCGGGTTCATCAAGTAAGTCTGGAGAAGAGAATGCCAGTGAAATAAGGTGGTATGAGCAGAATTATCGAGGGTCGTAATAGCGTTTTGTTCCTCAGGATGGGCAGGGAGGATTTGCTGGTAGATGTTTATTTTGTAAAGAAATAGGCCATAGAAAAAGGGATTGTCCCGAAAGAGGTAGAGGGCCACTTTTTGAGGAGGTTTTGGATGTGCAACCCCTACAACAGATCATAGGCCAGTTTGGGCCGGAGGACTTTGAGCAGGAACCCATCGATGAAGCGATGCAGTCGGATTAGAGAGGTAATCTGTAAATTATAATTATTTTCCTTTGTGGTTAAGATTATGCTTTGAGGGGCATTGGGAGTATCACATGTAAGATTTTAATGAGTGGTTAGTTGTTATAGCCCTATTATGTATGGAATGATCCGTAAGGGAGGAGTGAGTAAGTGAGGCTCATAGATGATATCTTTTGGGAGAATAGACTGTCTTGTGATGTGCTAGTAGAGAGTTACGACTTTGTTTTTATCGTAGGATCCGTTGAAATGCGTTGAGTAGTAACGATAAAGATATCGTTTTATAGTCATGTTAGACTTATGTGTTTGTAATGTTCCAGTTATGGAAGGGCCTAGTGTATGCCAATGTTTTGTTATGATGTAAGGTATTTTTGTTACTGAAGAGATTCAGGGTTGAGCGGGTTATTGTTGAGCTAGGGATTTAAGCTCATGTTTATGCTAGTTTTGAGAACTAAAGGTTGGTAAGAGTATTGTATTTGATGGCGCCTTGTGTCTTGGGCACAAGGTATTTGATTTGGATGTCGAAAGACATAAATTGTTATTAAAATAAAATTATTTTATAGGCCTTCGGGCAATATCAAAATGATTCAAAAATATTTTTAAAACTTTAGTCCCGATCTAACTGATCTCAATCCCCGACAGAGCTACACATTAGTGTATTGGGAGGGTTTCTTGTTTGGATTTCGCTTGCGAGATCTCCCCCGCATGAAAGTAGCGAATGTCAGGAACTAAGAAGAGTTAAATCTTCAGATATTTCAAAATTTCTATAAAATTAGTATGTCCTTATGGATTAAATTATTTCGAAATATTATACAATTTGAGGCTAAGTGAAGCCGGGTTATGTTTACGAGTCGAGCTCGGGTCAGGGTGTATGGGTTCCCTAGTTAGTTGATTTGGTCTTTAATCAAAATGATTCGCCGTGAGAAGTGGGAGGAATAGGTATAATGATCTTGAGGATAGGTGTTTGAGGAGCTAGTTGAGGTTTGGAGTACTAGTCTTAGCTTAATTTCGAGGGCGAAATTCTTGTAAGGGGGAAAGTCTGTAATACCCCGTAATTTTGGGACTAATAATTTAATTAATTTGGGAGAAATAAATATTTATTTAAATTGGAGAAATTTTTAAATGAGTAGTTGATGTTATATGCGTCATGCATTGAGGGCATAATGAATCTCGACAATCAATAGTGTCAAGGAGTAATGTATCGGGGGGGTTCCTTGTTTGGATTTCGCTTTGCGAGACGTCCCACGCATTAAACGAAGTGCAATGTTGAGAGTTGGGAGAAGTTTAGTCCTTAGCATTTAGATGCTAATAACTCGTGTAAGTTAATAACTAGAATCCGATAAATTCTACTAAGAGAATATGTATATGTATATTTATAAGTTTAATAAGTCGAGATTTATATTTGGGATTACGATAGAATCGGAAGTTTATGGTTATGTTTTGGATGAAGGTTTACGCGAGTGTGAATTTGGGTGTAGGTTAGATTGTATTGCCCCTAGAAAGTGTCGAGGAGTTATTTGAGGACTATGTGAATACGTTTAGGTGGACGCTCTAGTTGAGGGGTGAGTTGGATTTTTGGAGAGTGCGACTCCACTTTAATCATGTTATAGTGCATTTATAATTATTATGCATTTTAATGCACTTGCTAAAATATTTTCACACCTCGGGCTCTTACCCGTTTATATTTTCTCTTGCTATATATATTGTATTATTTTAGGTGTTCCTCCGCAAGGACGCCAATGATGTTTTCTATCCAGTGTATTCGTGGAGCTGTAGCAGCTGCGGACTGCTGGGGGATTTTGTTATAGCAGTTTCCTATCTTTTGTAAATCTAGATTAGGACTCAGTTTGTATATCGAGTTTATACCCAAGTGTTAAATAACACTTTTATATTTCTTTTCAGTTGTTGTATTGTCTGTGGCCCGACAGCATATTTGGGTATTTCCTTTTGTGTATTTCTGGTATTGTATAGAACTATTCTCTTTTATATTAGCATGCGTGTGTACATTATCTTGTTCAGTAGTTATTATGTTGTTGGTTAGTTATTGCATTGTATGTTTTAAAAAAATTTGGCACCCTTTTTTATAGTATTAGGTTGTTAGCCATGTTTATTTTTTAGTATCGTCGGTAGATGCTGAGAATGATCCACTTGAGATTCCTGATTAATTATAGTATAGGGCTGGCCACCCGTTATTATTTTAAGCGAGGTGTCACAATTGGGTGGCCCGACAAACACTTAATGCACTTTGGGGGATGTTTAGGTACTCATAATTAAATAGGGAGATATTTGGGAATTTGGAAAAAATTAAAAGATGTTTTTACGTACTAAGTTATCACTACTAATATTTTATAAATAAAACTAAGGGATATATCTCCTAAATATATATGATTGAGATTGCAAACTAATAATTATTTTTAGTATATAATGACTTCATACATGTAAATACGTTATAAATCGTAAAATATAATAATAAGCATTATGGTATACATGATATTTAAGAAGACGCATTATACAATAAGATAAAAGAATACAATATAATAACTAACTGAATCAACAAATCATCACTAAATTGCCCTTTTACATATCCATTATTCATAATTACATAGATTTTTCTAAATTACACATTTGGTCTATTTTAGAGAAATCGTGAAAAAAACGAGACATGTCATAGACCCTGAAGCTTTCTTTGGAGATATAGTTTTTCTTGAAAAATAATTGCCTATCTTTTTTTAAAAAATAATATGTTTGGTCGAAGATATATTTTATGTGGACAATAGTCTTATGGAAGTGCGCAAAACTCACACATGATAAATAACCAATCATACAAGCAAAATAGATAATATGAAAAGAAATAAACACGACTAAATTGACATGTTTACATGGCAGAAAATTGAAAGAACTTAGTATGACACCACGCCCAATTAAATATGGGGTGATCGGACCTTTATTAAATTAAAACAAAGTATCTGGTTGGATCATTCTTAGCATCACTGTCGAAAAATAATTTTCTTTATTTATCACCTAATAATTAATTAAGTTAAGTGTCAAAACATTTAATTTTATAGATTAAGTCTCATTGTTATGAGTTTATATACATGAACCATTTTATGAACACATATAATAATATTGAATACTAAACCATCCAAGTGGAATAAATAGGCTAGATTAATCATTCCAAATAAAATATCCCAAATCGAAAGACAATGTAATAATTTAAACAATCCCAACTAAAACTGAATACTGAAATAAATAAAGAGTTCAAAGTCTCTTTGAACTAAATAGAAACTGGAAATGGGCGACACATGCCCTATCTAAAATGACTAAGTAAAGTGCTGAGATGACAATGATGAAGTTGTCTAAATAGAAAGACCTGCAACTCCCACACTAGCTGCAACACGTCAACAGTCCAAAGATCTAAGTCTGACGCCCCTGTAATACATATATATACGTACAAAAGAAAGAGGAAATGATAAGAAACGAGTCAAAATCCAAGTGTAAAATAGCTTTTAAATAGTTTAGCAAGTATATAAAATGCTCACTAGTTGATATTACATACATGTTAGTGCCTCGGCACTCACTTGAGAATTCTCACATCTCAATTAATGTGCATGCCTAACGTACTACTGAAATAATCTAGATAAAGCTAACCCAGTTAACTAGTCTAACTCAATCTCCTCTCGTCAATCCTGATTTACGTGATCGCATAACTATAATTTATACACAATAACTTTTCTTATGAATTTACCAAGTCAGCTATGTACATCTTAGTACAACCTTAAATTCTCAAACACTTAATTTATTTAATATCAATTATTCAATTTTATCTACTTACAAGCACAATAGATAGATCACAAGTACATATATTTATCACTCATAATATACATACTAATAGGTCACCCCACGTAAAATCTATGGTGCTGGCATACTCTGCTATCAAGTTCATGTACCTCTAGTACAAATTAGGGAAATATTAGTTCAGACTCACTCTCGAACTGTATTAACACAAAATACACATATTGAAGACGAAGCATAGTTCAAAGTCACTAAGAGGTCACCACGTACCCTCACGTCTCTTAGGACTGTCTGACTATCATTCTCAGATAGCCTGTACCAAGGATCCTATGTTCTTGGGTACGAGTCAATATTCCCCATAAAGGTCACATCACAATAAGACTGTTCCGGCGAGGAAACCTCCGTAGTAGCAAGTAGTGCAGGTATGATTAAACACAGATATTCATATAATATATATACATGCACTCATATATATATTTACATTATTCACATAGGTTCATCCACGATCCATAACATATTCTACCCATACACGTCATGTAATACCCGAATTTTACGTATAATTAGTTCATTCTTTTATATTCCCTTTTCATCGCAAGTTCCAAAGTACTTCTCAACCCTCGAAGTGTATCATTTTGATAATTATAGTATCAGTAGGTGTACTCTCTCTACCCTACTGGTCTAAGTCATCCTTAATTCTGACAAGACCTAATTTAAAATACACACGATTATCACCCCATTCTATACCCTCGTGACCTCACGGTTAAATCTCATATAAAAATAATACTACCCGAACCTTGCTTACCACCCTACTGGTCCTCCTCAAGTCCCATCATGGTATTTAAGTTATGTCTAATGGTCCTTATACATTGGGGGTGGATTAACATTAAAAAGGAAAGAAGATTCAAATTCCAGGAGGAGTCGATCGATCAAAGGGAAGGGTCGATCGATCGATCGATCAATTATTGGTCTCGTTTCTGCAATTATAAGTCTATGGGTTTCTTCCATTTTAATCGTCAAAACCTCAATTAAAATGTCTAAAACTCCCAATCAAACATCATAAACATTATATAAACATGTATGAATGATTTCTAACGTAGAATATTCATTACTTGTCCAAGAATCATCATTAAATGGGTTTAAATTCATGATTTGGTCTTTAACTTTAGTTTACCATATTAATTCAAGAATCCACATGATATTTTCAGATTTCCTCCTCTAATCATCATTAAAATTCGTGATAAATGCTCTATATGTGATAAGGACATCATCCTAACATAATTTTTATGCCATTATGTGAATTCTAGTCTTCCAAATACATAAAGACTTATAATTATATTTTCTACTCTAACATGGATGACATATCAACTCAAAAACAGCAAGATAGATACTTGCCTAGAAATCAAAGGTCTGATTCGACGAATTTGAGTGGTATAGGAACGATCCTCTTCTTCCGGTCTATGACATGGTGGTGGTGGAGGTGTAAAACGGGTGGTTCTTGGCCTTGAACACCTTGGAAAGCTCTATCCTTCTTCTTCCTATTGTTTTAATCACTTTTTTATTCTCAGAACCCTAACTTCCTTGACACACCATCTGATATAACCTCTTAATTTTCATCATTAATTAAGGCCCAAAATTAAAAATTACCAAAATGCCCTCCCGGGTTACCGATTAGGGCTAATAAACGTCCCGAGACCCAAACTAAACTCCAGGGTACACTTTTCTGACTATCTCAAACCTTCTAAATACATTGACGCACTCGAAATGACCATACGGGCGACTTAGAATTAATTTACTTTTTATTTCATTAATTTAGTCCTTACACGACTAACACGCGCATCCCGACTTAGTTTCCATAACTGTCGTACTTTTCACTCACGACAACTTTAATATTTTTATCATTATATATTACTTTACTAAGTAATATTCAACATAATTATCACCAATAAATGCTAACCACTACACCAAAAGGCTTATTTTGTAACGGATTTTTTCTTCTATTTGTAACGGATATTATCCGTCATAAAGTTATAACGGTTAAAAACCGTTACAAATAAAATAAAACCGTTGCAAAATATTTGTAATTGTTACAAAAGTCATTTAAATGGAGAAAAATAAGAAAGATAGGGCGGGATTATTCCCCATTTCCCTCCGATTCCCAAACCAAAGATACTTGTTTGGTTGATCATTTCCCCCTCAATACCTATCCACCTCCCCTCCCCATCGACCCGCGTCCCTCTCCCCATTGACGGTTTAATAATAAACACCACCAAATCAAAAACTCCAACACAGATAGCATTGCTTTAGGGCTCCACTCCCTCCTGCCAGCCATCTCACATATAAACTAAATAAACCCCTAATCGGTGTCACAGTAAAACACATACTCACGGATAGAGCTCTTGAGAAATGGTGACTTACAAGGTTAGTTATCTTGTCTTTTACAATTATCTGTCATAAATTCTTTACCCTGTATATAGGTAGATAAGTATATGTTTGATCAACTAATGTAAAGGGTTCTAAATTCTGAAACTGTTTCTCTGCTTTTAGATTGTGTTCAGTTCCATCAGCTTTAAATTGTAGGAGAGCTCTTCCTTTGGAGACAGATGAACATCCCAAAACCTACTGTATGAAGCTTTGGGCCACTAATGAGGTTCGTGCCAAATCCAAGTTTTGATACTTACATGATTTTATACGTATTTTTTTATTGTTTATGTAATGAATCATATTAATTGGTGGTGTTGATATTCTTATGAAATTGTAGTTGGTTTTTGTTAATCATGTATTTTTAAGCAAGCTTAAGAAGGTGAAGAAGAGTAATAGTGAGATGATTGCCATCAATATGGTATATTATAATATTATATCACTTGATCTTTGTTAAATGTTTGGGATGTGCTCAATTACTTTCTAATTATGAAATGAAAAAAGATTCAATTTTTATGTTACATATATCCAACTGACTATGCTAAAGAATTTTTTCCCCTTTTGCTTTCCCAAAATCTTAATTTGAAAAGTACCTAAGAAGTTTTTAGCTTTGCTAACCAATGCCCTTAATTATGCACCTTGCCATTAACTACATGATGTTATTGGCCCACTAGGTGTCTTGAACTCCTAATAAACTACTAAAAATTAATTTTAATGTTATAAGCTGATTCTTTTCTTCTTGACCAAATTGTAGGATTCGATGTTCTACGATTGAGCTAATAACTCACAAGTTTTTAGTGTGGTTTTCGTATTTTTTAGATTTGATAATCATGTGTATATTGAATAGACATTTTTTGAAGAAATGTTTGTGATGATCATAACATTACCCTAAATTTCGTCAAAAATTGTTATTCATCTTTGACGTGACTATCTTAATAAATTGTTTCATTAATTCAAGGACATTAAATTCTTCTAAATATTGTGGTCATGTAGGTGCTTTGATAACTGTGTGCCAGGGTGAAACCCGCCTCAGGGATTATTGATCTGCTAAGGTTCATGAATATGTGCATCGATAGTTTTTAGTTGCTAGCAATTCTTGAATTACAGGGTAATGAATTTCTTACATCTGTACATCCGTTTATTATCCACTAGAATTGAATGAATATGTGCATTGGTAGTATTTTTTTATAAGCTATTTGTGTATGTATTTCTAGAGGTGAACAACTTGTCAATAGGTTTAAAGAACTTTTGTTGGTAAATTTTGTAGTAAGATTACTTAGTCTGTTTGTTTATGATACTACTGTTCATTTCTGTAGTTACAAAGATAATTTCATATGTATTTAGTTGATTACCCTTTTATAGAATCGTGAATGATAAATATTAATGAAGTAGGTTCCACAATCCATTCTACTATTCCTTATAGTTCATACCTACTTGAATATATGGAAAAAGAACTTCATTAAGGTTTTATTACAAAACTGTGGATATACAATTGAACTCTTAAAAAAGTTGAGATGATTATTATCTTCATGGTAATAGTGAGTTCCAATCAGAATAGTGAAACAATGGATTGTGGAACTTAAAACACAAGGAAACCTCCATATTTTCATTCTATAAATGAGATAAGTTGTAGAATATTGTGTTCAATATAGGTATGTGAGAAGGAAACAATGACAAATTTTTATAAGATTTCTTAGTGCTTCTTAGACAATCTAATTCTTAATACCGTCTGCCCAAACTCATTCATTTACATTCGTGCTTTAAATATATTTATAAGATTTTTTAGGGTTGTCAGACAAAAAAAAGTGTTGGTTATGGAAAGATAATTAAGGTTTGGTTTTGTGCATTTATAGGATCCAAACATCTATTTGGGTTTGGTTTTCTAGGGTCCAAACATCTATTGATTTTGTGCATTAGTCAGCTTATGGAAAGAGAATTATGAGCAGGTTTGGTTTTAATATGAAAACAGTGGCATATTTGGGTTGCATGGTAAATTCATTTGATTTTTGGCATTTGGAATCTTTGATCAACAACCAGTAGAATATATAGACGCATTTTACAAACGTAAGAAGGGTATTTTGTTAATAAATAGTTATTCAGGATATTATTTATCTAATGATGATTTAATCTTATAGTGGTTACGTTTTATGTTGATTTTGATGTTAATTGTTAGGTCATAAGTCAACCATAGTAACAGTAGGGCCTTTAATTTTATTCATATAAAATAAGGGTGTTTGTTTATTATTAGGTTAAGATTTTGTCTTAATTGCATGAACTGAATTCTCGTGGTTGTTGATGACATTCCCTCCTCTAACATCATATATATATTAGTGCAGAAACTAAAGACTCGTGTAGTGAAGGACAATTCCAATCCCGAGTGGAATGATGAATTAACTCTTTTGGTTAAGAATTCAAATGTTCCAATCAACCTTGTAAGTAATACTTCTTCAATTATTGATTGTATTCATTTTATCTTGTGTGTTGATGGTCATTTCATAGACATGTCAAATCCATACGTTTTCTAGTGTTTCTTAAAGTACACAACTATTTGGCTATGGAATGTAGTTGGAATAAGTTGACTTTTATCAGCTATTTTTGATGCCATGTGCCTTCTCTGTGAGTAATTTATGAAATTGATACGTTAAATTTTTAGGAAAGAATTATGTCGTTTGGTTTTATTCATGCTTTTAAGTTAAATTTTATAGAATGTCAAGTGTATTTCTACTGTAAAGCACAATTAATTTAGGAAACTGAATCCTTACATATAAGATTCACATATGTTCAGTAGTGGCTTAAATTATTGGTAAATTTTTCTTGCAACCCATTTATGAACCGGTACAGTTTGGGTTCGTTATTATATGGACAATTTCTACGATAGTACTCGATTATATCATTTTGAACATTTACGTCATGTATTGTATATCCATAAATTGCTTAAGGATCTGGGGGTCTGGTCAAGTCAGTGTGTTGTTCTGGTATGGGTCAAGAAATGCAGGTTGACCTTAAGGTGCAAGAAAATTCAAAGGCAATAGCCTTTTCATCTCACATTGGTAATGGTTTAGCTGGACCTAATGATCTGTTTGCCACATCAAATGGCACTTCTGTTATATCCCATGAAATGGATTTTGGGTTTGATTTCAAGTCGAGTGCACCTTCTGAAAATAGTCTTTTTACGGATTCATACTTTTAAATTGTGCAAAATGGTTTCGAAAATGGGTTGAATCCTCATCCACGTGCTGTGTATGATGATTCTGACAAAAGTTTTGGGAACTTTAAGGATGGATTCTCAGAAACTGTATTGAAGCAGAAGGTTGACCTGGAGGTGCAAGATAATTCAAAAGCAACAGCATATTCTGCGGTTGGCAATGGTTCGCCAGGACCTAAAGATCTGTTTGCCGTATCAAATGGAACTTCTGCGAAATCCCATGAAACGGACATTGGGTTTGATTTCAGGTCGAGCACAATTGTTGAAAATATTTTTTTTTTGCGGATACATACTTTTAAAGTGAGCAAAATGGTACTGAAAATGGATTGAATTCTCATTCACGTGTTGCGATTGATGATTCTGATGGAAGTTATGGGGGATTTAAGGATGGATTTTTAGAAATTGCATCAAAGCACAGGGAACCGAAGTTTAGTAATATTTCAAGTTCAAAGGTTGGAGCACGTGCATTTGATGGGGAAAACCAGGGAAATGAGATAAGGTCAGAAAATCACAAAGGGTCTGTCCCCCTGTCCATTTTTGGTGATGAAGAAATTGAAACCGATATCTCCTTAAATATAGAAGATGGTTTTATGTTTAAAGGGACCTCAACTCTGAGAAACGTTCAGAATCAAAGTTTAAATCTGTCAATCAGTGATCTCTTGCAAATTTATACAGTCAAGTTGAGCTGATCCGTTCGTTTGACTCCATGAAAAAACCAACAGAAAATGGATTGGTTTCCACTGATGGAGTTTTTGACTCTAATTTAATGGGTGATGAAGAAGATGATTTTAATGATGGTTCAGGGGAATTTAAGGACGCTGTCTCTCAAACCGGAGCTAAAGATCATATGTCTCTTCCTTTTCAAGAAGCACATCAAAATGGTCCTACCAAAACAAAACTGAATGATTATGTGGATTTTTATTATAAATTAAAGAATCAGTTAAACTTACTTGCTACACACCATCTTGATAATATAAATAAAGCTCGAAAAACCGCTTCTCTTTCTGGTGAAGATGCGAAAGTGGAAACTCTTGATGATGAAATCCAGGAGGCCTGTAAGGAACTGCACGAAGAGAGTATAATCTCCAAAGAAGCCAATTCGGAGGATTATCCAATGAGTGATATTTCCCTCAATGAATTTCTTGAAGTATTGCATGAACTGAAGTTTCAAGTACTTGAGTCAAAATATCACTTGTCAACAAGATTGTCAGCAGCAGAGAAGGAGTTGAGATCAACGATTGGACTTTTTAAACATTCGACGACCATGCTAAAGATTTTGACATTCGTTTCATCAGAAGAATAATACTCTTATGTCTCCACATGGTCTAAGATGTTATCTGTTTGTTCTCAAGAGTTGAAACACGGAGCGTGGATTTGGAGGCAGTCATTAGAAAAGAATGTACAAAGTTAAATACTCTCTGAACCGCATGGTAGGAGGTTTATTCTTGCCCTTGGGGAGATTTACAGAGTGGTTGCGATTTTTAGGCTCCCGGTTAAAGTTTACAAGCCATGGATACTATCAAGTTCTGTGAATTTCACAGCCATGGATGCTCTTTTAGAGGAATCTCATACTCAGTGGTCTAGTTTGGGGCTTGAAGAAGCTCTCCCAAGTATATCTGATTTAGTTGGTTCCGAGTATAAAAATAATGTCGAGACTCTATTTGAGTTAATCAAGCATATCTGCAATCTTGATTTCATGCCACACAGATTCTTAAAAAGCACATTCAAAACCACAATGATGGTTACAACCAGCATGCGAACCGAGAAGAGGTGATAAAAAATACATTAAGCCAATAGACAACTAAAGCTAAAGTATGCATAAGTTCACAAAAACACTAAATTCAAAATTCATTATACACAATCAATCCCAGAAAAACATGAGACCGCTCAGTAAGTTTAAAAAGCACGCAAATATCAAAATATAATTTGGCAGACTGTTTTTTTTTGCTCCAATATTACCTGGTTCTGATAAATTCTACCTCCCTATAACAATATCATCAATCTTCAAAATAATCCTCACACATTCAGTAGCTAGTGTAATTGCATTTGTGCTCACGAGCAGTGGCTGCACCACATTCTCCTCCAAGATGTTTGTAATTTTCCCCTTCCTCACATTGTGTTGGACCACTTGTCACAGTTCCTCCTGAAGGGGAACGAGTTTATTACTTTCAATAACGCCATATGGAACATGTTTGTTGTGTTTCCTCCCATCTCATTACTTATTATTTTAAACTGGGCAATTGGGTTGAAGATTCTCTTTTGATAGCTATACCGATGGAAAAGGAACTCGTTCTTGTCTCTTTGGCCATTTTTGGGGCATATATTACCACATAATTTATTACCTTTAGAAACAAAAACATAATTTAGTTGCATCTTTCATGAGATAATTATTGAATCGTATTATATTTGTTAATGAATTGTATTATAAGTGAATCCATATGGGCATTACTGCTCACTCATTTTTTGAAGTTAATTTTTTTTTAAATGGAACTTCATGTGGATTAAGTTTATCATCTGGCACATGCTTGTTTCAGAAACCTGAGAATTGTTAGAAGAGCACATTAACATTCAAGTCCATGACCATATGAATATTTTTTCTTTGTTTAAGCTTATTGGTTTCCTCTTCACTGTATTACATTGTTACAGATATCGGTTATATCACAGCTTGAAACGTCGACGCATCAAGGTTTAGACCAAAAGCTTCCTTCATTCAATTTACCGACCAAAATACTATGCAAAGTGATGCACGTTGAACTTCGGGTGAGTTTATAAAGAAACTTCTCTTATTTCCTAGGATTGCACCAAGATCCCCTCTCCTGGCCTTCCTAGTTTATTATTGGGTAACTCCTACTTGGATTGTAGGCTGAACCAGACACAAATGAAGTTTATGCACAAATAACTCTGGTATCTGAATCGGATGTGAGTTTTCTCCCTTCATCTCATTTTGAACCGGGAATTTCTACTTTATCCTGTCTATTAGCTGTTGCTAACAGTGAATAACTACTATTGATTCCTTATCTATGTAATCTTGATCTTCTTTCACCTCCTTTTTAAGCGTTAGTTTCCTAACCCTCCTCCCTCCCACCCCCACCCCCACCCCCACCCCCTAAAATAAGAAAAAAACATATATATTAATATATAAATAAAAAAAGCTTGTCTGAACTAAACGCATCCTCATCGAACTCTTGGTTATACGTTACTTTTGGGGGTTAAAAATGGGTGTTGGGGGGGTGAAAAATTAAAACAACAATCTAAAGGCGTAGATTTAGGTACAAACACATCAAGTGATACCAAAATAACTTGTTTAAACTAACCGTGTCCTCATCGAACCCCCAGTTGACCAAATCGACTAGTATATGTTTCTTTTTGGGGTTCAAAATGGGCATTGGGGGGGGGGGGGGACTGGAAAAAAGAACTAACGGCCAAGATTTAGATATAAACACATCAGGCGATACTAAAGTAACTTGTCTAAACTAACCACATTCTCATCGGACTCTTAATTGGCCAAATTGCCTAGTATACGCTTCTTTTTGGGGTTAAAAATGAGCGTTGGGAGGCAAAAGCAGAAAACAACAACCCAACGGCTTAAAAATAGATATAAGCATATCAAGAGAAACCATAGTAACTTTTCTAAACTAATTGTGTCCTCATCGGGTCTCGGTTGGCCAAATTGGCTAGCATACACTTCTTTTTGGGTTAAAAATAGGAGTTGGAGGGCAAAAATTGAAAACAAGGTAGCTGCCTAAAATAGATACTAACGCATAAAGAGATATGAAAGTAACTTATCTAAACTATTGGCGTCCTCATCAGACTCTCGGTAGGCCAAATTGAAAATGGGTGTTTGGGGGTGAAAACTGAAAACAACCACCTAGCGGCTTAAAATTAGGTACAGACACATCAAGAGATGCTAAATTAACTTGTCTAAACTAAATGCGTCCTCACCGGACTCTTGGTTGCCCAAAATGACTAGTATAGGCTTCTTTGGGGGGTTAAAAACAGGTGTTGAGGGGTGAAAATTGAAAACAACAACCTAACGGCCTAAAAATAGGTACAAACACATCAAGTGATACCAAAGTAACTTGTCTAAACTAATCGCGCCCTCATCGGACTCTTGGTTGGCCAAATGACTAATATACACTTCTTTTAACTTGCTTAAACTAACCGCATCCTCATCGTACTCACGGTTGGCTTAATTGACTAGTATACGCTTCTTTTTGGGTTAAAAATGGTTGTTGATGGCAAAAATTGAAAACAACGCTAGGTACAAACACATCAAACGATGCAAAAGTAAATATGGTCGTTTGTTGTGTATTGATTTCCCCTCAATAAAATTACATGTGTGTCAATGACATGTAAATGCACTAGTTTTTTATGTTATTTACTCATTTATGATTACACACTTACTAAGGTTGATTTTGTTCAGCAGGTTCTTATTGGGAAATATGAAGATTACTTTTGGAAGAATGAAGTCTACTTTTTCCAGGAATATCATGAAGACTACTTTTGGAAGAATAATATATTTAGAACTTTAATGATGTTAGAGTTTGCTTCAAGTTTATGGTTAAAATCTTGATTGTCTATCCTGTACTACATTTGTTTTGGGAATTTTAATGGTTATGAATGAAATATAGTTTTAGACCGGTTTAATATTATCAAAATGTAGTGTCATTCATTTTGTCATGTTTGTTTTGAAATTATGTTGAGTAAAATTTGTGGCCATTGACTATGCATTTCCATTGGTTGAGCACGAGTTATTACTAGTGTATTTATATTTATTTGTTTAATGAGAAAATAATATTTTTTCAAAATATAATAACATTGCTAACATAAATTTAACCGTTACACATAAAAACATATGTTACAAATATATGACACTCCCATTTGTAATGGTTTTTATTCGTTACAAATTCTATATTTGTAACATGTCAAAACCGTTACAATTTAGTAAATCCGTTACTAACATATGGGGGTGCGTACCATTGTCAAATCCGTTACAAAATAAATTGTAACGGTTTTAGTATGTTACAAATTGTAAATTTCTAACGGATTTTACCCGTTACAAATTTCGTTAGTAAAATAAATAACACCAATTTTCTAACGGATTTAATCCGTTACAATTATTTTTTGTAACGATTTTTGCCCATTACAATGGAACTGTCTTGGCGTAACTCTCATCAGGCTAGTAATTATTTAATTAAATTCGGATTAATTATAAATAAATTTACTCCATTTAAAATAATTAACCCCAATCCCATAATTAAAATGAAATACGTCAAAAAAAAAGACGAGGTATTACATACTCCCCCCTAATAACGGAATTTCATCCCGAAATTCAGATACGACCGCTACTAAGACTGAGGATCTTGTAACACCACATCCTTCAGTACTCAAAACCAACTTCAGAGTAAGGCTCGATCACTATAGCCCCGCCTCACAGCAAGCTTGTTTAACACTCTCAACACTTTATCAGTACTCGAGTCACACCTCAATAACGACATCTCACATTGTGCTCCTACCAAACGACATTCGAATAAGACGAGCCTATACATCATTGGCCCCATTATCTCAATATGATTAGGAGGTCGCACCTCATTACGTAACCACTTCCCATATTTATCTATACATAAAACTCCCATCTTGAGAGAAACTACTTGAACATTTGACTACTCTTGTTCGTCCTTCAAATCTCGATTCCTGGCGACGTAACTTTTACGATAATCAAAAGTTACCTAAGACAGTTTGTGCTTATTCCACTTTAGTCATGGGACTCTAACTCTCGACCAATCCAAAATTCTGATTATCCGCTCATCTCTAAATGACCAGAGGGAGAATGATTAAGGTTTTTCCACACAGAACCTCAATAAGCACTTTGTCCACAATAAACAGGTATGAGTGCTTACACACAGCTCTACCATTTGGTAATATCTTCTCCCAATTACAGTACTATACTTCACTTACCAATTATATCTGTTGTGGGAGTGAAATGACCACAATGAGTCCAAAATTACTTTCATATAGCTCCACCAGTCGTTAATCACCTTCCGCCTACTCCTTGGGTTATAGGTGATACAACCTGCTCAAAACAAAACGTCATTCCCATTGCTTCCTAAAATCCAGTATTGAAGGTGGGGTGGGGGTTCAAGGATCTCAGCCTAGTTCAGAACAATATTGGGCAAGACCACTTACCGACGTGATTCTTATTTTCAAAGAAAGACTGTGGCACACTATTTAATGGTGTAAATCACTCAACGGAATATCAATTATTTTCTTTTAGTCCAAATTGTTCCACACATTCGAAGGAACTCGTGACCTTATCTTGAGGTTGGAAACCCATCAAAGAAATTTACTAAATTGACTGTCCTATTCCATTATAGGAATCGCCGGCTTGCTACAAAATTCTCTGGCTGATCCTCTTGATCCAACCGATTTCTATCTATAAGTGGTGCACGCAGAGACTACTCACTACGTCCCGCTCAACACCAAATTTCACTTGTAATATCTCACATTAAGTGGTGCTTAATACTCCCCTTCTTTCCTCTGTGTATACCGAAAGTTTTGACCCGTGCACTTTTTACCACGATGTGCACTTCTGGACCCTTACTCACATCATCATTCTATCTACGTGCAAGTCACTCTCAACATTTTTCTGGGTAAAACTTCGCTCCAAATTTTCCATTATAGTTAAATTTCTACTTTTTTTAAGTAATACCCTTTTTAGATGGCTTCCCACAGCCTTTCAACCAAATTCGGGTGTGCTATTCTGATCGAACACGTATATATAGATTATCGTCCTTCTCACACGACGCTTAATCCACTCTGCCATCTCCACTTCGTTATATTAGTCCCGCAGGCATACATTTCACACATCTATTCCCACATCCCTTTAACCCGGACGATTCTGACATCAGCTAACCAGGGTACCCACACACCCTATAAATTGTGCATACTAGCGTAAACATCACATAATATTCACTCATAACACCTAATTCTTTATTTCCCATGTGTTCACAACGTTGCTATAATACTTGGGTATTCTCAATCACCTTAGAAATTGAAGTTTTAAATCCTCCTTAACATCGTTCCAGCCTTCAACTCGTGATGATAAAAAAAATCTTCAATGCTTCCTCATCGTATAACAGGCTCCACTGGCCTTGTATCATAATTTAACTTTGATCTTACAGTTATAACTACATAGTTCTATAATGACCGAGGTACCGTACTCATGGACTAATAATCAAACATCTTCCTACTTCCAACCTTACGTTAAGTTTCATGCGTGGGATATCTCGCAAAGTGAAATCCAAATAAGGAAACCCCCCCCCCCCCCCGATACACTACTACCTAGCCTTGTTAGTTATTGAAATCCGTTAGGACCTCCGTCCATAACATGTACCCCTATATTCCCGTCTCTTGACATAAAAGCTGCATCTTCTCCCACAATTAGATTTAAACAAGGAACTTTTTTCCAATTGCACTATCACTCAGCATTGGTGGTAATCACATTCCATAAGCCACATACAATCGAGACTCTCAAAATACTATCCGCAAACATATGAATATAAGTCTTAACTCCCACGTCTCTAAAGGAGTGATATAACAATGCGCTCTTCCTATCACCAAGTCCTGAGCGCTAAACATAATAAAGAGCTAAATCTTTTCGCTCAACAATCAACCCAATACATACCGAATCATATAAATAAAGTCCTTACATAAATCGAGATTAAACATCTCGATACCACTATACCCTTCAAAGTCTTTATAATATATGATATAAATGCGAGCCCAACCCTCTCGCAGGTGAGGTACCAACAGAACAAAAAATCCTGCACTAGAGCAGCAACCCTGATAAACTTGCGATATCCGCCCACTATTGGTCTAATTATTAGTATAAAGCCATAATCAGGATAATATCATACTCGTATAACACATCACTAAAACGAGTAATCTCAATAAGGTATATACCACTATCAATACACCCATTCATCCTCCGCGGATAAAACTAAAAAATAACCCCGCTATACCAGGGAAAACATTCACATAATAATGACGCTATCGATATACGCACTCAACTCGTCTCGTATGTGAATCTAGTAATAATCAAAATGTAGTGACTCACTCGAGTCATAAAACACGCCTCATCCTCCGAGAATAAAACTCATACTTCTACCTTGCCAATCACCTTAGCTGCTCAAATGGTTTCCGAACATAACACGCATGTCCGAAACAAACTGAAAACTACATTAACCGTTGCCCTTACTAGGCACCATACCCTTATCCCTTTGCTCGCTTCAGGAAAAATTAAGGCATGTGGTTTTACTCTTCACAAAAATACCTCTACACATAATCCACTTATCTCCGGTTATATTGACCATATTAGGGTTGCCCTTTTCTCGAACTCTGATAGTCTAAACTTTGATGGCTACCCCCATTGTTTCCTTAGTTCTATTGGACCTAAGGAATACATTGATGGTCTCAACAGTCCTGACTGAATTCACCATCACTTGGTAAAAATTCACCTATCCGAATTATTTAATTGGGTCCCCTGATGGGTCTCCCCCTTGTGGTGCTTCACTAACACCATTTCACCTAGTCATACTCTTTGATTAAATTCTTCGATTATTTTAGCTCCCTACGCAAAGAAGCGTTAATATCTCCATTGACAATGCATGACATTATCACCATATGGATCGACCGTCCAGAAGAATTCCCCTTAAGTGTTATCAACTTTTTCTTACGAGTCGATCTCCCACTTGAAATCCTCTCCTCCATTTGTATTTACTTCATCCGGTACAAGATTTCGTGAATAATTAAATTCACTTTCACATATGGACCTCTGTTCGGCCCTACTGTGATGAGTTCAGAACAACGTTCACATCTTATCCTGAACATCTGATGAAGGAGCTTGCGATCAAACCGTACCTAAGATCCTTCCATTGACACAACATTCCACTTCTAAATGTGGTGGTTGACTCCCACCATTATAACTTTACTCCAACGAGCGAAGAAAGTTTTACCCCAAATTTCCACTTCCAATTAACCACACTCTGTCATATGTCCAAGCCTTTGGATATTTTACCTCCGTGGGCTAAAACACACTATCTCCGCATTTCTAGAACTTCTACTGATGGTTCTCTTTAATGTTTAGTCTGACTCTCTCCCAATCCAACCACGTTGGGTGAGTCTAATTTGGCACCACTTTCTACTATAGCGGTACTTGGAAATCATATGATGCGCCCTAGTTGTCTTTACAGTTCTAGCCTCCTGTACCATAATAGGGGTGACCCCGACTCGGTCACCATCCTCGAATATACTCTACAATCCCAACCGAGCCCCTACCTCTTACTATTTGCCCAATGGCCCTCGCCTGTCATACTTCATTGTTCGAACACCCCCGAATGTAAATAAGATTCACTAATATATACGTTATAGCAGGAAAACAAAATCTCACCATAGAAATCAACAATCCTAAACATAGGGCTATACATAAAAAAAAGCTACGCTGGAATCATAATAAGCCGCACAGATCCCAAGGACACTAGAATATGGCTCTAATACCACCTGTGACACCCTGCCCAATTAAATATCGGGTGATCAAAAAATAAAGTATCCGGTTGGATCATTCTTAGCATCACTGTCGAAAAATAATTTTCTTTATTTATCACCTAATAAATAATTAAGCTAAGTGTCAAAATATTTAATTTTATAGATTAAGTCCCATTGTTATGAGTTTATATACATGAACCATTTTATGAACACGAATAATAATATAGAATACCAAACCATCCAAGTGGAATAAACAGGCTAGATTAATCATTCCAAATAAAATATCCCAAATCAAAAGACAATGTAATAATTAAAATAATCCCAACTAAAACTGAATACTGAAATAAATAAAGAGTACAAAGTCTCTCTAAACTAAATAGAAACTTGAAATGGGCGACACATGCCCTATCTAAAATGACTAAGTGAAGAGCTGAGATGACAAGGATGAAGTCGTCTAAATGCAAAGACCTGCAACTCCCACACTAGCTGCAGCATCTCAATAGTCTAAAGATCTAAGTCTTGCGCCCATGTGGCAGAGCACCTGTAATACATATATATATACATACAAGAGAAAGAGGAGCTGATAAGAAACGGGTCAGAGCCCGAGTGTAAAATAGCTTTTAAATAGTTTAGCAAGTATATAAAATGCTCACCAGTTGATATTACATACATGTTAGTGCCTCGGCACTCAATTGAGAATTCTCACCTCTTAACTAATGTGTACGCCCAACGTATTACTGAATTAATCTAGATAAAGTTAACCCAGTTAACTAGTCTAACCCAATCTCCTCTTGTCAAATTTGATTTACGTGATCGCACAACTATAATTTATACATAATGACTTTTCTTATGAATTTACCAAGTTAGCTATGTACATCTCAGTACAACCTTAAGTTCTCAAACACTTAATTTGTTTAATATCAATTATTCAATTTTATCTACTTCCAAGCGCAGTAGATGGATCACAGGTACATATATTAATCACTCATAATATACATACTAATAGGTCACCCCACATAAAATCTATGGTGCTGGCAAACTCTGCTATTAAGTCCCTGTACCTCTCGTACAAATGAGGGAAATATTAGTTCGGACTCACTCTCAAACTGTATTAACACAAAATACACATATTGGAGGCGAGGCATAGTTCCAAGTCACTAAGAGGTCAACACATACCCTCACGTCTCTTAGGACCGTCCGACTATCATTCTCAGATAGCTTGTAGCAAGGATCCTATGTTCTGGGGTACGATTCGATATTCCCTATAAAGGTCACATCTAAATAAGACTGTCTCGACGCAAAAACCTTCGTGATCGTAAGTAGTGCGGGTATGATTAAACACATATATTCATATAATATATATACATGCACTTATATATATAGATTTACATTATTCAAATAGGTACATCAACGACCCATAACACGTTTCACCCATACACGTCATGTAATACCCGAATTTTACGTACATATAGTTCATTATTTTATATTCCCTTTTCATCGCAAGTTCCAAGGTACTTCTCGACCCTCGAAGTGTATCATTTTGATAATTATAGTATCAGTAGGTGTAATATATCTACCCTACTGGTCTAAGTCATCCTTAATTCTCACAAGACCTAATTTAACATATACACGATTATCACCCCATTCAATACCCCGGTGACCTCACGATTAAATCTCATTTAAAAATCATACTACCCGAACCTTGCCTACCAACTTACTTGTCCTCCTCAAGTACCATCATGGTATTTAAGTTGTGTCTAAGTGTGCTTACACATTGGGTTTGGATTAACATTAAAAAGGAAAGAAGATTGAAATTCCAGGAGGAGTCGATCGATCGAAGGGAAGGGTCGATCGATCGATCAGTTATTGGTCTCGTTTCTACAATTATAAACCTAAGGGTTTCTTCCATTTTAATCATGAAAACCTCCATTAAAATGTCCCAAACTCCCAATCAAACATCACAAACATTATATAAATAGGTATGGATGATTTCTAACGTAAAACATTCATAACTTGTCCAAGAATCATAATTATATGGGTTTAAATTCATGATTTGGTCTCTAACCCTATTTTACCATATTAATTCAAGAATCCACATGATATTTCCATATTTCCTCCTCCAATCATCATTAAAATTCGTGATAAATGGTCTACATGTGATAAGGACATCAACTTAACCTGATTTTTATCCAATTATGTGAATTCTAGTCTTCCAAATACATTAATAATCTCCATAAAAACTTATAATTATATTTCTTACTCTAACATGGATGAAATATAAACTCAAGAACAACAAGATAGATATTTTCCTGTAAATCAAAGGTCTGATCCGACGAATTTGAGTGGTATAGGAACGATCCTCTTCTTTCGATCTGTGCTTTGGTGGTGGTGGAGGTGTAAAACGGTCGGTTCTTGGCCTTGAACACCTTAGAAAGCTCTCTCCTTCTTATTCCCATAGTTTTCCTCACTTTTTGATTCTCAGAACCCTAACTTCCTCGACACACCATTTGATATAACCTCTTAATTTTTGTCGTTAATTAAGGCCCAAAATTAGAAATTATCAAAATGCCCTCCTGGGTTGCGAGTTAGGCCTAAAAACGTTTCGAGACCCAAACTAAATCACCGGGTACACTTTTTTGACTATATAAACCCTTACGGATACATTGGCGTACTCAAAATGACCATACGGGCAACTTAGAATTAATTTACTTTTTATTTTATTAATTTAGTCTTGACACGACTAACACGATAATCCCGACTTAGTTTCCATAACTGTCGTATTTTTCACTCACGACAACTTTAATATTTTTATCATTATATATTAATTTACTCACTAAGTAATATTCAACATAATTATCACCAATATATACTAACTCTCATCAGCCTAGTAATTATTTAATTAAATCCGGATTAATTATATATAAATTTACTCCGTTTAAAATAATTAGTCACAATCCCATAATTAAAATAAAATACGTTAAAAAATACGGGGTATTACGGTTAGAGGCAATTATATGGTATTTATGTGACGGTTATTACAGTTATTTAAATGGAAGTTGAAGGTGGTTCAAGGTAGTTATAATTTGAATCCGAATAAGAGTTTATTTGGAGGTGAGAAAAGTAGTTATTGCACGGACTTAATTCGAATTGGCAATTACTTATAGCCAAATAAGAATTAATTATTGCAGAGAATTCATTTGAATTCGAAGTGAGAGTTACTTAGAGGCAAATAGTAGCAATTATTTCAGATAAGTAATTCAAATTCAAATTGACAGTTATTTGGAGCCAAATAAGAGTTATTTATTGCAAAGAAAGCGAAAAAAACTCAAATGGATGAGTAACCTACCAACAGTTATCAAAGAGCAATTACGAAGAAGTTGCATGAAAAGAAACACTATAAATAAGCAACGAAACTAACAATGAAGGAAGAGAGGGCTCCTTCACCAAAAATGAATTTACATTACGTTTATCATCTTTTTTATTTCATTTTCTTTTTCTTTCTTTTATTTACAACATTTCTTTCATTCCGCAAGTAAATTTAAAGGTAGCTTGTAACCTTTTTCTTTCAAGTTTATTTAAAGTTTCTTGCATTTATGTTTTGTTGTTATTTACTTTCTTGTTTTACATTTTTTAGTGTCATTCTTTACTCTACCCACACTTTACTTTCCTGTAATCTTTAAATTCAATCGCATTTTCTTTTCTTCTATTTACAAAGATATACTTTTCTTTAGTTCATGCAATTTTCATTTTATTTTGTCCTAGTTAATTATTACAACTTAGCAGTCACATCAAAGTCTTACCTAAGGAAAGCATAAGTCCTCTTAATTGAGGTATCGAACACAACACAATCACCTGGTAATTATCACTAGACTAAGATCTTTGGTTGATAAGACCAAAAATCTTGTCTGACATGCTTTCAATCCTAATTATTCACCAAGCCAAGTGAAAATAACCCAAATAAAATACAAAAGGGAACACAATATATACGTGTTTGGAAAATTGCCTACGTCTATATGAGGGGGATCTTTTATTAAGTATTTGAGTTCAAAATTTGGTAGAAGGTATAGACTCTAAAATATACATGTCCCGCCTTAAGAGTGACGTACGATATTTATACTAGTTAATCTAAGATGCTCATTGAAATGGACTACCCTTGTCACTTATCAATTGGTTGTTGATAGATTCCCTCAAATATGTGCTAATATTCGGGAATATCTTGAATATATATTGAATAAATCTCAAGCTATGCCTATCATTTAAGAGGCATGTGCCCCATAATCGTTGGTCCCCTATGTGGGTCATAATGGAAAATTAATAAATCCCACAATTGTCCCCCGAGCAGATCATACTGGAGAATTAATGGATCCCACATTTGCCCCCAGGGATTTTTGGTTTTTGGGGCACAAAGTCTTGATCTAGTTGAGGGCCATAATGGTCTTTTAGCGTCGCTCTTGAACGGACGACTTCTTAGAAGAAAATTTAACTATCAATGAAGATATGTTTCTGATAATGGTGATTTTATTAGAATCTGTGAGCCTATTTTGCCTCCAAAACTTATTGGGTGTTCTAGATTTTTATTAATGAATATATAGCCTAGGAAAATCCACAGATCTAAAGAAATTTATTAAATTGTGATGAAGAAGAAAAAACCTTCCTCTATGGCTTAAAAGAAAGAAATTTAGTTAAGACTTTAAGAATAGTTTTACCCCTCTTATAACTAAGAAAAAAATAATATGGAATTCATGAATAAGATCTATATTACCTCTCGATTTGGAACCTGACATGGGCCTAGCAGCAAAAGCATCTTGAACATCTCGATAAACCTAAGCAATAATGCAAGTAACATGCATTTTAATACCTTCAGTTTTTTTTCTTGCACACCAAATCCACTAATAGATAAAAGTTGGAAGCATTTTACATAATGAAGAAATAAACCCTTTATTACCTATTTTGAGACACTAAAACATAAGATTGGGCCTACTAGTGTTATACGCACTGTGAAGCCCCATACACCCTTGAAAATAGTTCCATAACGAACTAGAAACCTCACTAGCACAAAAAATATGATCCATTATTTTATGGGAATGATTCATACAATACCTACATCTTGAGATAAGAATAACTTTAATTAATATCATAGACTTATTAATAGGTAAGATCTGTTGTAGCATTTTCCATATTAAAATAGATAATAGTTTGGAATTCTCGCATCCCAAACTGATGAGAAGGGAAAATTGGCAGCAATCCTTTTTTTTATATAATAATTTAACATGTTGATAAAGAGAAATTTCCATTCGTGTTTCTAGGCCATCGGCTTGGGTTTGTTAGATCCATGTTATTTCTAACCACATTAATGACTCTATGCATTATTTTCCAAATATGAGAGAATGAAGCAAATACAGGTCTAAGGCTATTTTTTTCTTAATCGAATCAATTTGTATGTATTGGTTTAATTCCGTGTGTTGGACAAAACTTATTTGAGTCATAGCTTAAGACTTGAGTTGTGTACCCTTCAAGCCTATGTCGTGTTATTGAAGAATGTAGAGGCCAAAGATAAAGTTTACATCATGTTTCGAGTCAAGTTTTGTCTTCATCATCCGAAGGATCTCAATAAAGTATGAATACATGTTTATGTTTGATCCCTAAATTTTATTTTGGGTGTTTGGAGTTTTATAAACTTAATTTTAAGTATTTAAAATGATTTTATTCATTTTAATATTTTTTAGGTGAAAAATATTTTTTTTCGCAATGTCGTTAGAACGACATTGGTATGTCATTCTAACGAGATATATTACCCCATTAGAACAGCTTCTAATGAACCATTTCCTCGTTACTCTGGAATGTTGTTAGATACTTTGTTGAATAGGCGTTCGAATGTGATGCTATACTTCGTTCAATTGAGTAAGTGAATTTTTGAAGAATTCATTTTTTTCCAAATAGCTTTTGATCCTTGTTGATGTAAAAAATCTAGATTACTCTAATTATTTAATCACAGATAAATAAATAAGTCAAAAGATTTTAAAGTGGTTCAGCCTTATATGAATGGCCTACATCCACTGTTATGTTATTGCTGAGTGTTTGGAAATTCTCGATTACAAGTGCTATCAAGAAATTCCCGTCCCTTTGGATGAGGGTGATACAAGGTATTTATAGCCCTTAGGCTGTACATGAAAGGGTGTTACATTAAATGATACACATATGAAAGGGTAATTCATTTAATGTTCTTCAAACGTGCGCGTCAAGATGATAAGCATTCAATGAATAGTTGAACTGTTGATTATCTGGCAATTAATGCTGTGGTCGAGGTGCAGCTCGAACCGCCTTAGTTGCTCATCGTCCAAAAGTTCTTCGGAGCATTGGAGTTCCTCGGAGGGTTGGTGTTCCTTGGAGTGAGTATGTTGGTCAGGGAAGCAATCTTCCTCGTTGCTATTGTGCCACGTAGATTGACACGTGTCTTCTTATTATTCGTCCACATCAGCATACTAATTTTGGTGTCAACAGAAGCCCCCAATGTTTCATATTTCGAACTTTGAGGAGTATGGAACATTCTTTCTCGGTATATGGCGATATTAAATGACCTTCCTGGGTTTTAGGAGCCTTATTTTAAATTTCCTTCCAAATTCACAGAATCCGCCTTTTTTTTTGAATTTTTATGAGCGCTTCGATCTTCGTACTCTCTTTGTCCTTTTAGCCTCCGGGAGCTCAATAGTTTCTCTTTGTAATAATTTCTTTCGCCATTTCCCCAGGCACAGTATTTAAACTTCCCAAGCAATCATACCGTCCTCTACCTTTTCCAATTTTCTTGCTTTCGAATTCTCCATAGCTTTTCTTTCTCTTGTGCGTTCATCCTTGTTTTCGTTCGTTGTCAACAGATCTCCATTCTTCCTGTAAGGTCCTCTTCTTTCTCCTTTTATTCACCATGGTTTATATTATTGAATCTATTGAAAAATTCCATTCTGATTATTCCATTCCGTCTTGGGTAACTTTGGAGAATCTTCCTGAGCCCTTTGACTATTTTCGTTTGGCTGAGGGGCATTGGTTCCCCAGCCTCTTTATCGCTGAGTGTGGATTTTCTTTTCCACCTAACCCTTTATGCTTAGAATTCTGTCAACATTTCGATGTTATTCCTGCAAAAGTAGCCCCCAATACATGGAGAATAGTTAATGGGGTGCATAAGTTAAATGAAACTTATGGAACTCGTATAAGAATTCCTGAGATTATGTATTGCTATAGATGGGCTGTTTTAGATAATGTTTATTATTTAAAAACCAGATTTTTGAATAGGGCTTTAGTAGTCAACCTCCCTGATGCTAACAGGGATTATTTTGAACATGGATTAGTTTTCAAAAATTGGTAACATGCTCCTTCAGTCGGAGACGACGTGTATGAAGGTCCCAAATGCCCCCATATGGCAATGGGATAGGTTATTTTCATTTTATTTTATTTTTGAAATTATGATTTCATCATGTTTGAATAAATGCATGATTGACATTTCAATTTATTTTTGTTTGCAGTTAACAGCAAGAGAAAAACTCCCAAAGAATCAGAAGTTAATATAAGGCAATTGAAACATATCTGGAGTTTGCATCAGAAAGTTGCAGACGAGCACATCAGGTCTGCTTCATACTTGTTGCAGTATAGGAGTTATACGTCGTCCTTTACTGCTCGTCCTGTGGTCAGCATCAGTGATCCAGTGCAAATTCCTGAAGACTCTGATCCAGAATCTCATATTCCTTTGAGCCAAAAAATGGGCAAAAGAAGAGTTCCCGCTTTCTTCGAGGAGACTTCCTCTGCTGGAGATGGGAAGAAAAATAAGGTTGATGTCCAAAAAGGGACAAAGAATAAAGATGCCACCCCTCCGTTGCTTCTCAAAAGGCTGTCGAGAAGCCCCCAGTGGCTCCTGTGCAGAAGGATGCACCTGTTGAAGTAATCACTATCTCACCAACCAAAAGTTCTTCTTTGGTTGAGGTTGTTGAAAAGGCACCGAGGAGATTGAGGAAATCCTCCTCGGTTAGTATTTATGGAGCCATTCCCCAGCTCCCAACTGGTGGAGATGGTGTTCCAATCACTGTTCCTCCGAGCTCTACGATGAGCTTGGCAAAGTTTTCGCCCATTCTCGAGGTGCAAGGTACTGAAGAAGACCTTACTCGGGATATGGTTACTTCTCTGGCTGCTCGTCATCTTGCTTCAGTAAGTATCTATACTCTGAGTTTTTCATATTTTCCTTTGTTATTTCCCATATTTGTTTCTGATGTCGTTTCCCTTTTCTGATTACAGTTGACGAGCTATTTCAATATAATCCTTAAAAAGGATGAAGCGATCAAAGCTTCTTGCTCCTCGTCCACTGTGGAAGGAGCACTGGAGAAAGCTATCAAATCTGTGAGTGAATCTCGTCAGAAGTATGACGAGGATAAAATTGAATGGGAGAAGAAGTTGGCTGCGTCTGATGTAGAGAAATTACAACTGGGTAATAAGGTGAAGGACTTGGAGAGAGAGAATAAAGACTATGCCGAGAAACTTTCAGGCTTTGGGGAGCTTGAGAATAAATTGAAATCAGCTGAAGAAGAGCTGACCCTCCTGCGAGAAGTAAATCGTCAGAAGGCGGAGGTGGAGTCCAAATTGAAGGCCACTGAGAATCTTATGTCCGAGAAGCTCTCCTCGGAAAAAATGAAGAGAAAAACAGCTGTGAAGAAGTCCTTCCGAACTGGTTGGGACAAAGGATGGGACAGGGGGGTAGCAACGATGATGACCCAGGTGAAGTATGGAAGTTTGAAATACTTCCATGATGGTTGGGTTGCTGCCTTAGAGGAACTGAAGGTGAGCGAGGACTCCGAGCTATTTTAACAACATCTCCCTGGTCCTCCTCCAGTTATTCAAGATGAGGATGAAGACTAAGCTTCATCTGAAGAATCCTCAATGACTGTGGGTGATCAGGTCCTTGTTCCACAACCCAACCAGACGGCCACCGAGGAGATTTAATCCTTGCCTGATCCTCCAGAACAAGTCCCAGCTTCTACTAATCAGATCATCGTTCCTACCGAGCAACCAAGCTCCTCGTCCCAGCCTCCCAAGAAAGTCTTGGGAGATAAGGAAAAGGTGTGAAGTTGTTCGGTACTCTATTTCTATTTTTCTTTTACTTATCCTCTGTATTCCAAACGATGTAATCTTGTTGATGATGTAATAAAATCACATCTTTTTGTTCCTCTACATTGTCGATGCTCTGTCTGTTTTTATTTATTAACTCTTGCCTTCTCCTCTTTATTAGTTTATGGCTAGAATGGAACTGATATCTGCCCATGATACAAAGCTGATGCAGCAATGCCGTGAATATTATAAGGCTGGTCACACAGATTTGAGCGTATTAGAAATTGCTGACATCCTTGGCCACGATGCTTCAGAACAAGCAATTGAGGCTTATCAGTACCTGAAGGATTTACTTGACCGAGCTGTGGCCAACAACGTGGCCTACTATGACTTGATCGAGGAGCTTCATTGTACTTTAGAGGATCTTCAGAATCAGCACAATGAATCGAATGCCCTGTTGCATGAGGGGTATGAGGATAGGTATCAACAGCTTTCTTCCGAGACAGGCCACAAAAAGATCATTGCTGGGTACGATATCAGGGAGAGGACCCTAAAAGGTGAAGTTGAGGCCTGCAGATAGATCGCCGAGCTGCTGGAACAAGAGAACAACAATTTGCAGAAAGAGTTAGCACATTATAAGTCTGCAGCTTCATCTTCCACTGCCTTGGTACCAGTCTCCGACGAAGGGTTATCATTCTTAGAGGTTGAGAATGCCAAATTAAGGCAAGAATTGGATACTTTAAGAAGGTCTGGTATTTCTTCTACTGCTCGGGGTCGAGGAAGAGGTTCTCGTGGGCGAGGAAGAGCTGCTCAGGATGTTAACGAGGAACGAAGCACTCCAGCTGCTAGGGGTCGATCAAGAACTCCTCGTAGTATTGAAGAAGCTCGTACTCTGTCAACATTGGAAACTCAAGCGTACCAGTTGAACGCAAAAGATCAGGCTTTGTCTGAAATGTCCAAGAAAATCCTGACTTTGGAAGATCAACTTACTGCGACGAAGTCTGCTTTACATACCAAGGACCTTTTTGCTAAAAACCTTCATGAACAATTGGATAGATTAACCTTCCAATTCCATAAACAGCCCAGGGAATTTTGGATGGCTGGATACAACGAAGCTCTAGTTCATTTAGATGCTCGTATCCAGAATGTCAATAATGAGGGTTATAAACAAGGCTGGCTGAATGCCTTATGTGTATTAAAGCTCGAGCAAGGACATTTTTTGTGGTACTACTACGAGCCTGGAGTGCTTGACTTGCCTGTGCCATCTTTCAAGTTGGACATGGAATGGATACCAGCTCGTGCCATTCCTCGAGCTTGATTGCGAATTATCTTGGTGACTATAACCTTCATTCTCAAATTGACGTATCTCGTCCCGAGCATCTCTTGGATACTCCTTCAGTAATGAATGTCAGAATGTTGAAGGACTTGAATTTTATCAATTCTCCTCAGACATTAAATGATCCTCCTACTGGCGAGGAACCTGTATCGAAGGCTGAAGGGAAAAAACCAATAGAATAGGATTTTCAATGTAATAGTTAGCACATATATGTAACTTGTAATTTATTTTGAATTTTAATGAAAGACTTTCATTTTCTGTTTGCAAATCTGTATTGCTATTATCTTGTGCCTATTAAACACTTTATATTTGTGCTTGCATAACAATATTGTATGGTTCATCGACCAAAATAAAATATCAGAAATGTTGCTCGATCACTTAATAATAAAGTAATGAGTAAAATAACTGCTTTAAAATTTTTCTAAACAACCAAGGTTGTTAAATTATGCTTGTCGACCAATTATGATTAGTGGGTTTTTATCTCCGACCAACCATACTTGGTAACTTTTTGTCTTTAAAATGTGTTCGACCAACCAAGGTCGATAAATTATCCACGTCGACCAACTACAATTAGTGGGTTTTTATCCCCGACCAATTATATTTGGTTCATTTTGGAATATTTTGTTCTTCAAAGAACTTATTGTATTTTTCTGCAATAATCTTGCCTCCCGACCAACATAAATTGGCATTTAAGAGCATATTCGTTTCTTAATCAACCTAGAATGGCGTTTTAAGAATGTTGTTCTTGCCCTTTTACCAACCAAAGTTGGTCATGGGTTTGAACTATTGCCTCCTAACCAAAGGAGTATATTTTGTTCTCGCTATTTTACCAACCGAAGTTGATCACGCTCGAACTATCAGGTTCTTTCGAACTATCTTGTCCACAAGCTCTCTTACCAACCGAAGTTGATCACGCAAGTGTATGCCTCCTAACCAAAGGAGTATAATTTGTTCTATCTATTTTACCAACCGAAGTTGATCACGCTCGAACTATCAGGTTATTTCGAACTATCTTGTCCACAAGCTCTTTTATCAACCGAAGTTGATCACGCAAGTGTACGCCTCCTAACCAAAGGAGTATAATTTGTTCTTGCTATTTTACCAACCGAAGTTGATCACGCTCGAACTATCAGGTTCTTTCGAACTATCTTGTCCACAAGCTCTTTTACCAACCGAAGTTGATCACGCAAGTGTACGCCTCCTAACCAAAGGAGTATAATTTGTTCTCGCTATTTTACCAACCGAAGTTGATCACGCTCGAACTATCAGTGTAGTGTATCACACTAGTATTCCCCGAAAAACTTGTAATAAAAGGAAGAAGATGGTGAAACATCATCGTTTTATTCATAATGAAGGAACTGCTTTACATTTTACATTACTGATAATACTTGCGTAGGTGTTCAGCATTCCATGCATTCTTAAATTCCTCTCCTTCTAGAGTTGCTATTCTGTAAGTCCCTGGTCGAACAACTTCTGTAACTCGGTAAGGTCCATGCTAGTTTGCTTCCAGCTTATTGTGCTTCTGAATGACCTTCTTTAGCACATAATCCCCTTCTTTTAAGTCGCATTTCTTCACCCTCTTGTTATAGAACAGAGTTGTGCGTTGTTGGTAAGCAGCATTCCTAATGTCTGCCTCTTCTCTAACCTCCTCGAGCATATCCAAATCCATTCTTCTCATTAAGTCGCTGACTGGGGAATTAAAATTCTGCACTCCGTGTGTCGGAAGACCCAACTCGGCAGGTATTACTGCCTCACTTCCAAATGCTAGCATATATGGGGATTCTCCCGTTGCTGCTCGGGGAGTTGTTCGGTAAGCCCACAAGACTGACTGTAGCTCGTTAATCCAATTAGCTTTAGCTTCACTTAGCCTCTTCTTCAAACCATTTAGCAGTGTTCTGTTCGTCACCTCTGTCTGCCCATTGCTTTGAGGATGACCTGGTGCTGAATGGGTCTTCAGGATGTTTGATTGTTGACAATAGGCAGCAAACTCCTCGTTGTCGAATTGTGTTCCATGGTCTGTGATGAAGGCATGAGGGAGACCATATCGACAGATGATATTCTTCCAAACGATTTGGTATACCTTCTCGTACGTCATATCGATAAGGGGTTCAGCTTCTACCCACTTAGTAAAATAATCTACTGCGACAACGAGGTACTTGAATCTTCCTCGGGTGGTCAGCAATGGTCCAACCAAATCAATTCCCCACATGGCAAATGGCCAAGAGGAAGTTATGGGTGTCAACAATGCTTGTGGAGTTCGTCGGATGGAGGAAAAATGTTGGCACTTATCACATTTCTTAGCATAGGCTATACAATCAGCCCTCATCGTCGGCTAGTAGTATCCTTGAGTCATCACCCTTTGCAAAAGTGTTCGACCTGCTACATGAGCTCCACAGGACCCTTCATGAATTTCTTCAATTAATTCTTTCACCTCGGAAGGATGTACACATCTTTGCAAACCTGCCATAATTCCTCGTCTATACAAAATATCATTAGTTAGTACATACCGAGAAGTTTTATACTTCAATTTCTTGGCAGCGAGCTTATCTTCCGGTAATTCTCCTTCTTCAACATATGCCCTGATGGGATCCATCCAAAATGGTCCTAAATCAAGGGTGATAATATTCATCGTTAGGTTTTCATCTATGCTCCGACTTTCTAATACTTCAATTGGTATTGTTCTTCCCAGCTCGGTACGAGTAACTGATGCTAGTCGGGCCAGTGCATCTGCTCGTGCATTCTCTATTCTTGGTATTCTGATTAAATGAATCGCATCAAATTCTGCCAATAACTCCATTACCCTGGCATGATACTTGACCATTAATTCTCCTTTAACTGCATATGTTCCCATCATCTGATTCACAATCAATTGAGAATCACTGAATACCATCACTTGTTGCGCTTCCATAATCTTTGCTAAATTAAGACCTGCTATCATGGCCTCATACTCAGCCTCATTATTGGAGGCCTTGAATTGGAATCGTAGGGCATATTCCATGTCAATCTCGTCTGGGGTGTTCAAAATAATTCCTGCCCCACAACCTGCTGTGCAAGATGAGCCATCTACATATAATCTCCATATGGGTAACCCGTCTTCAAATTCCTTATCTGATAGAGTTCCTCGATGAAATATTTATTGCTTCCTTTCATCCTCCCCTGGTACTTTTCGCTCCTCGTCGACCATCTCTTCTCGCTCTTTTACCAACCGGAGCTGGTCTGAGTTCGAAGTTGATGATCCTTCTACATCCACAAATTCTTTTACCAACCGGGGTTGGTCTGAGCTTATGTCTGTAGATTTTTTAACATCCATTCGTCCTTTTACCAACCGGAGTTGGTCTGGGCTCATGTTTGTTGATCCTGTAACATCCACAGGTCGATCAGCGAGTAACTTTTGCTCCTCGGGGGTATCAGGATAAGTGAATTCTGCTACGGCCTGCCCTTTTAGTGATGATCTAGGTTCATATACAATATCATATTCACCGAGCTCTATTGCCCAATACATCAGTCTCCCTGATTTTTCTGGTTTATGAAGGGCTTGTCGTAACGGCATGTCGGTATACACGACGATGGTATGGGCCTGGAAATATGGCCTCATTCTTCTACTTGCTTCAATTCATGCCAATGCCAATTTTTCCAACTTCGGGTACCTGATCTCTGCACCTCGGAAAGCTTTACTTGTGTAATAAATTGGCTTCTGGACTCCATTCTCCAATCTGATCAGTGCCGAGCTGACTGCATTCTCTGATACTGCCAGATATAAGTATAACTTTTCGCCCATCACTGGTCTGGACAGCAATGGAGGTGTTCCCAGATATTTCTTCAAGTCTTGAAAGGCTTTTTCACATTCATCATTCCACTCGAAAGTTTTTCGGAGTGTTTTGAAGAATGGAAGGCACCTATCAGTTGCTCGAGATACAAATCGATTGAGCGCTGCAACTCGTCCTGTAAGACTCTGCACCTCTTTCTTCGTCGTTGGAGATCGCAACCCTAAAAGAGCTTTGATCTTTTTTAGATTCGCCTCAATGCCTCGCTGGTTGACGATGTATCCGAGGAACATCCCTTCTCGTACTCCAAATGTACACTTCGTCGAGTTGAGCTTCATTTGGTATTTATCCAGTTGATCAAAGGTCTGAGCTAAGTCAACTAGATGATCAACAACTTTCTTGTTCTTTGTCGGCATATCATCGACATAGACTTCCATGTTGCGACTGATTTGTTCGGTGAAAACCTTGTTCATCAGCCGCTGGTATGTTGCTCCTGCATTTTTCAAACCAAAAGGCATAACATTATAGCAATAAGTTCCCCTAGGGGTAATAAAAGAAGTACTTTCCCTGTCTTCAGGTTTCATTTTGATCTGATTGTATCCAGAGTAAGCATCCATGAAGCTGAGCAGCTCGTGTCCCGAGGTAGCATCCACTAGTTGATCAATTCTGGGCAATGGAAAATGATCCTTTGGGCATGCCTTGTTAAGATCGGTGAAATCAACACACATTCTCCATTTATTGTTTTTATTTTTTACCATCACCACGTTTGCCAACCAGTCTGGATACTTCACGTCTTCAATGAATTGGGCTTTCTGGAGCTTCTCGACCTCCTCTTGTATAGCCTGATTCTTCTCGGGGCTAAATACCCTTCTTCTCTGCTTTACAGGCTTGATCTCCTTATTCACATTGAGCTCATGACATAAGAAGTTTGGATCTATTCCTGGCATGTCTTCATGACTCCATGCAAAAGTTTTCTTCCTGTTTCTCAAGAAAGTTATCAACTCCTATTTTATTGAAGCATCCAACGTTGAACCTATCTGGGTTACTCGTTCAGGGTGCTCGTCGTCCAGAATAATATTTTCTGTAGATTGCACCACCTGTCTTTTTACAAGTTGAGATTCATCTCGAGGATCCAGTGTTTCAATTTCTGTACCTTCATCCACCTGGTAGGTAGTAGTCTTTTTTCTTGAATCTTCAAGCTCTTCTTGCTCGGCAGATGAATGATAGCATTCCCGAGCTACTTTCTAATCACCTTTCACAACTCCTACTCCAAAATTTGTTGGGAATTTTAAGCATTGATGCACTGTAGATGGAACTGCTTCGAACTTCTTCAAACCAACTCTTCCCATAATGATGTTGTAGGCTGACTGCACATTCTTATCCATCACAAAGAAGCGTATTCTCTCTGTTCGACAAGCAGGCCAAGTTCCAATGAATATGTCCAACTTGATCGTCCCAAGTGGAAAAACTTTCTCGCCAGCAAAACCCAAAAGAGGTCTGTGATAAGGTTCCAATTGAGATAATTTTAAATTCAAGCTGTCAAAGCATGAATAGTACATGATGTCTGCTGAACTACCATTGTCTACCAGCACCCTTGAAATTACTACTTCTTTCATCCTCATTTTGATCACCAAAGGGTCGTCGTGAGGGTAAAGAACACCTGCCAGGTCGTTTTTTGAAAAGCCAATGACCAGCTTCTCTTTGTTTACCTTCTTCGGACGATCCTCCTCGACCAAATTTATTCCCTGAATGTACGAACAAGCTTATGCCTCTCCGAGGTAAGCTTTTCTTTCTGCAGTAAGGTCTCCTCCTCCTGCATCTCCTCCTGTAATAACATTACAATCAAATGCCCCAAAACGTATGGAAAATACCTCTCATTCTGATTGCCTTCTTGGGAAGATCGGGGTCATCCTCGGCATCATCTTCATGTTCTCTCTTCTTTTTCTCATCTGCTCGACGAGGAGATCTAGATCTCTCTCTAGTTCGATCATTATTTCTTCTTTCACCTCCCCGATCAACATACTTTGCTAGCTTTCCTCTTCGGATGAGTGTTTCAATCTCGTTCTGAAGAGCTATGCAATTTTTAGTCATATGGCCATGATCCTTGTGGAACTCGCAATATTTATCCCTATTCCTCGCATCAGGGTCTGACCTCAGTTTCTTCGGCCACTTTACCTCCTCGCTATTCTTGATTTCTTCCAAGACATGATTAATACCCATTTTCAAGGGAGTATAATTATCGAATTTCTTCAGGACTTCCCATGACGACTTATTATTTCTGGAACGCTTGTCACCGCCATTGCCCTTATGCTCTTTATTTTTAGACTTGTCGACGTCCACCTTGGGGTTTTTATCCATATTCTTCTTTGCAGCCATAGCTTCTTCGGCATTCATGATTTTGGCTGCTTTTGCCATCAACTCTGACATAGTTTTAGGTGGATCTTTCGCCAAAGTGTAATACAACTTATTAGGCAACAACCCATTCATCAAGGCGGTGATTGCTGTCTTTTCCTCATAATCTATGACTTCCAGCTTCTCGTTATTGAAACGAGATATGTAATCTCTAGTGCTCTCACCAGATTTTTGTCTAACACTTAACAAGTGTGCTACTCTTTTTACTGGCTTTGCTCCAAAACAGAAATTACCGATGAACAACTCGGCCAATTGAAAGAAAGTTGAAATCTTACCCCGAGGAAGATTGTTGTACCATATCTGGGCAGATCCAGTAAGAGTTCCTGAGAATGCCCTACATCTCATCTCGTCGGGGACAACATAGATGTCTGCAGCAACTTGATATTGCTCTATATGAAGAACAGGATCTGTCTTCCATCGTATTTGGGAGTCACCACAGGGGCTTTAAATTTTGACGGTGTTGGAAAATTTACAATGGCCTGGACAAAAGGTGTCCCTTGAACAAAAGTTCGTTGTAGGGGATTTTTCGCCTTAGCCATTTCTCCCAATCTATCTTCCAACCGCTGAAGAGATCCTTTCCACGCTTCATTTCCTTCCTCGGGCCTATTGGTTCGAGAAATTGATCGTTCTGAAGTAGCCTCTTGAGATCTATCTTGACGAGTAACTGGTCGTGACTGTGCTGATCCTTCTCTTAGATCTGATGGTTGTCAAAAATTCCTCGGCATGGTCTTAGGTGGACTCCTATTCCTCCTAGGGCCTAATCGGCTGAAAGGAGAGGCCCTACTTAACCTTTCTAATGCGCTGGCCCTTTCTGGGGAAAGGGTGACACGTTGTTCAGTATCTATAACCCGTATTGACGAAGTTTGCCCAGGTTGATAAGAGAAATCATCAGATTCCTCATTACGATATGATTCAGTATGCCTGGATCGCGAAGAAAGTAAATAGGTTTGCCTCTGACCACTTCGATGCCCTGACTGTGCAGGTACGCCGCCATGAAGAGTTTGTATGAGTTGCCGCATCGTCTCTTGCATGGCGATTTGTCCTTGAGCCAAATTTGTCATAATCCCGGCCAGATCTGGAGGTGCAGAGGGATTTGGAGGATTTCCAGCATTTCCAGCGTTTCGATTGCTAGATTCTGGATTATTCGCCATTGGTGATGAATGATTTTTGGTGAAAAACGATAACAAATCGCTTCCCACAGACGACGCCAATCTGTTGATGTAAAAAAACTAGATTACTCTAATTATTTAATCACAGATAAATAAATAAGACAAAAGATTTTAAAGTGGTTCAGCCTTATATGAATGGCCTACATCCACTGTTATGTTATTGCTGAGTGTTTGGAAATTCTCGATTACAAATGCTATCAAGAAATTCCCATCCCTTTGGATGAGGGTGATACAAGGTATTTATAGCCCTTAGGCTGTACATGAAAGGGTGTTACATTAAATGATACACATATGAAAGGGTAATTCATTTAATGTTCTTCAAACGTGCGCGTCAAGATGATAAGCATTCAATGAATAGTTGAACTGTTGATTATCTGGCAATTAATGCTGTGGTCGAGGTGCAACTCGAACCGCCTTAGTTGCTCATCGTCCAAAAGTTCCTCGGAGCATTGGAGTTCCTCGGAGGGTTGGTGTTCCTCGGAGTGAGTATGTTGGTCGGGGAAGCAATCTTCCTCGTTGCTATTGTGCCACGTAGATTGACACGTGTCTTCTTATTATTCGTCCACATCAGCATACTAATTTTGGTGTCAACAATCCTTATCTTGTTTTTAACAAACTTTTTATAAATAGGTGTGCGGGGCAACAGATTTTTGTGAGACTTTTTCAAGCTTTTTAAGTTCCCAAACTTATTTAAAAAGTTCTCCAAGTTTATGTGTTTGATTTGTGAAAACGTTTTCCAAACCAAAACCCTAGTTTACACCCAAGTTTGATATCCATGAATCCTACATCTATATGTCTGTTTGAGATCTCTTTTGTGTTTCACTATACTAGTTTTCTCTACGTATTGTGAGCGTTTCGAGCTGTAGAGATCGTGCTTGTGTTAAGCGAAAGTAGTGTTGTGTGGCTATTGGAAGGCATCTAATAGTGGTCTCGAAGAAGGTTACAAAGAACGAGAAAAACAGATCAAGGCTTGAAGGTGAGTCTGTGAGTAAGTCTAAGCTGTTCTTATAAATAGACCTGTATCCTAGTGGACTTGTGTGGTTGGGCCATCCGAGATTTTTTTCGTTGTGTATTTTCCTCGTACATGGTCATGTTGTGATTTACTTATTTTACTCTTGCTTATACTCACCTAAATGCATGCTTGGGCCAAGACTAAATTTGATTAAACTATTTCACATAATAATTTGATTTTCATTCTGTGAAAAGTTTATTAAAATTATGAAAATAAAAAAAATAGTGGTGTTTCAATACAAGCCTTAGGGAAAATTAACTTTCTCAATTTGGTATCAGAGTGGGTTACACTAGTATGATGTGTTAGATCCCTTCTTTGTGCTTGTTTAGGGTTTAATTGGATTTTAATCGAGTGGGTAGTTCCATTGGTCGACCTTCATTATTTGATGGGTCAAACCATCCCTATTGGAAGTCTCGAATGCAATTTTTCTTAAAATCGATAGATGAGAACGTTTGGAACTCAATTAAGTATAGGTGGACTCCTCCCACTGAAGGTGGTGCTCCTAAAGTGTATGCCTAATGAACAATTGCTAAAAATAATGCCTTTAATTTTAATTCCAGGGCTGTGAACACCTTTTTTGAGCTATGATCACAGAAGAGTTTAGGTGCATTATGAGTTGTGAGAGCGCAAAGGATGCTTGGAATATTTTGCGATCCATACACGAGGGAAAAAATAATGTTAGAATTTCCAAGTTACAGAATTTTATGACTAAGTTTGAGATGATTAAGATGCTAGAGAATGAGTCCTTCGATGAGTTCTATGCCAAGTTGTCGAATATTGTCAACTCCTTGTTTAAGTTAGGTGAGTCGATCCCCAAGTTTAAAGTGGTGCAAAATTTTTTAGGGGCTGCCTGAAAGATTTAATGCTAAAGTCACGGTCCTAGATTCCCTAGGTCACTACACCAAAATTGTTGACTTGTCACTGTAAAAAATCTTGACAAGTTTTGGGGTGATAAAGGAATTTGTCATGAACTTTTCATGGTCAAAGACCATGACAAGTTCGTTAGATTTGTCACGTACTTGTCACAGTCTTTGACATTGACAAATTTATTAAGGTCAAAGCCCGTGACAAGTCCGTGAAAAAAATTTAAACTTGTCACGATTTTTTACCGTGACAAGTCAATGACAAGTTTCTTTATCACAGTCAAAGTTCGTGACAAATCTAGGCAGATTTAAAAAAAAATTATTAGGCAGTATGGCCACTGCCACTGCCCATCAGTTACTACAAGAAATTTTAAGCTTTGATACCATCTGTAACACCCCGCGCAAAACACGAGGCGCTACTACGATTAAAACTAAATTAAATCCTCAACAATTAGTATAGAGCATCTATATTCCACAAAATAAATATAATGAATCCAAAATTTACACTTTCAAAATAATTACAATTAAGTTCCTCGCAAAAATAAACTAAACTCTCCAAAAATTATACTGCCAAGCTACACTAAAAATAATAAAAATCATCAAATCTTTGTGTTCTAAAATCCTCCAAACAATCCATAGCGTCCAAAACCACGCTAACTTGCCACTAAAAGAAAAATACGGGGAAGTACACAATATGACTGGAAGAGATGCTAAAAAATAATAACGCTGAATAAAGCACAACAATACGAATCCGTATATACGAATCAAATGCAATACTCAATCATTGTACCAATTTTAATTTTTCAATAACACATCAATGGGTCACCAGGCCTCACCTCACCTCACCCAAGATTCGTAAAGCCTCATCTTGGCTATTGGACTTTTGGCGGGTGCCCATTCTTCATGCCATATAAATATATTATGACACCATGCCCATCGACAAATACAATATTTCAGCGAATCAATATTTCAGATTAAAAAAATATCTCATAGTATTCTAATGAATACCACAATTTCACATGAGTGCAAATAACACATAAAACAAACGAAATACTCTCGAGAGAATTTATGAGCATACTGTGTAAGTCCTGTACCTTAAAATCATCACATGAAAGCCATAAAGATTATGCCTCAAAATTCTGACCACACCACTATGTTCCTCTCCTAAAAACAATCAACACTCGTTCTTGAACAATCTTGAGCTGAAAGTCATGTAAAATGGGGCTAGGATTTAGAGGTTAAAAGGGAATAATTTTGGAGAAGCCTTTTGGAGGAAGAGTTGTGAAAAAACTATTTGAAGAACCCAACCACGGATTAGTTTGATTTATAATGACTAGGAGTTCTAATGCTAATAGAATTCTATTTAAACTATAAAAAAAGGTTTTCCCGTTAGTCACGGCCCAGAACCGTGACAAACGTCTTAAATTTCTATTTTGACGGTGATTTTAATTTCGATTAAAATCTAACTTTTCCATATTAATACTCAACATTTTTAATTACTAAAAATTAATAAATTCTAAAATTTTATTTTACCCAAAAATTCGAATTTATTTAAAAATGCGATATTTAAAAATTACGGGTTATTACATACTTCCCCACTAGCACAGGAATTTCATCCTTGAAATTTGACGAAGCCTAACGCTCAAAACGGTTCACAAACATCTACCCAAGGTCCATGATTAGGCGCCCATATACCAAATCCTACACGCACGAATTGCTACTCGATTCTGTCTCCCAAAAATCATCACAACACTAAAGTGCTCAAATCAATTCCAAACATACTCACATCATGATTACTAATCCTAATCTCGATGCCTGCCACGTACTCAATAAAAAAAATCTATCGCCAAAGAATATACACATCTAACCCGCATGCTAGACCAAAAATCCAAAAACCCGAGAGCTGCCGTATACCTAAGCTCTGATACCATCTGTAACACCCCGCACAAAACATGAGGCGCTACTACGATTAAAACTAAACTAAATCCTCAACAATTAGTATAGAGCATCTATATTCCACAAAATATATATAATGAATCCAAATCCTTACACTTCCAAAATAATTACAATTAAATTCCTCGTAAAAATAAACTAAACTCTCCAAAAATTACACTACCAAGCGACACCAAAAATAATAAAAATCATTCAATCTTCATGCTCTAAAATCCTCCAAACAACCCGTAGTGTCCAAAATCACGCTAACCTGCCACTAAAAGAAAAATATAGGGAAGCACATAATATGACAGGAATTGATGCTCAAAAAATAATAACGGTGAATAAAGTGCAATAATACGAATCCGCATATACGAATTAAAGGCAATACTCAAGCATTGTACCAATTTTAATTTTTCAGTAACACATCAATGGGTCACCAGGCCTCACCTCACCTCACCCAAACTTCGTACAACCTCATCGTGGCTATTGGACTTTTGGACTATTAACGGGTACCCATTCTCCGTGCCATATAAAAATCTCATGACACCATGCCCATCAACAAATACAATATCTCAGCGAATCAATATTTTATATTAAAAAAATATCATAGGATTCCAATGAATACCACAATTCAACATGAGTGCAAATAACACATGAAACAAACGAAATACTCTCGACAGAATTTAGGAGCATATTGTGTAAATCCCATATCTTAAAATCATCACATGAATTTAAACTAAAAAAAGGGTTTGCCCGTTAGTCATGACCCATAACCGTGACAAATTTTTTTTTAAAATTTCTATTTTGACTCCGATTTTAATTTCGATTAAAATCCAACTTTTCCATATTAAAACTCAACATTTTTAATTACTAAAAATTAATAATTTCCAAAATTTTATTTTACCCAAAAATTCGAATTAATTTAAAAATACAACATTTAAAAATTACGGTTTGTTACAAACGGTAAGCCGGGTATCGTAAGAAAAGTACAGGGAGTGTCGGATAGATTTTAACTGATTTATTACTTCAGAAATAAAAGTGTAAGAGGTGATAGGTTAGAAAAGGTAAAAAGGAAAAATAAGAAATTAACACTATACTACAATTAATTAAAACGAGAGTCGGAATCGCATTCTCGCCCGGGATAAACAACGTATAGTTAGAATATCGTTTTGAAAGCTATTTAACCGAGCATTTCAATTAACCATAAATATCACACAATAAGGAATCCAATCCAAGTTGCGAGATTAAACATTTAACAAAAAATGATCACACGCAGATTAAATTCAGATTATTACTATAAACACTAACGTTGCGTGACAAAGAAAGTTAAACGCGTAATAATTCGACTTTAATACGTGAGGTTTCCATTAAACGCAATTTTATACAAAACCTAACTTTTGGAGCTCGATGTCCGTTAATGGCGGAAGTGAAACCCCGATCCTATTTAACTAGGGAAGAGACATAAAACAACTAATTAAACTAATGAAAGCAATAAATAACAACAATAAATAATTAACTAGGCATTTAAGATAAAGACAATAATGGAAATAAAGCATAGACAAAGGAAATACAATAAAGAAGACAAATGAATAGTAATCTTACAATACAAAATGGGAAAAAACCCAAGAGAAATGGGAGGAGGGTGAAAGGAGCTCCCAACAAACCCTAGAGTCTAATTACAAAATAAAGTCTTTATGATGGATCCCATTTTAAAATGAAGAGAAAATGTATTTATACATAACCCTAGGTGGCAAACTTGTAAATAAGAAAGCTGAAAATAGGGGTCCGAATCGATTCGAAAACAGGGGAAGCAAAAAAAGTTACTTCTATGGCAAATCAAATCGATTCAGTTTTGGCTGAATCGATTCGTCCATACAGGTCTGCAGTCTCATCTTTACCCACCTTTACGAAAAATGCCGTAACTTCTTCATTATAACTCAGAATTGGGCATGGTTAGAGGCTACGCGAAGATAACTCAGAGGGATACAAGTTACAAGAAGACATTGGGCCAAAAAACTAAATAATTAAATGACTAAAATGCCCTTGAATGTGCCCCTGAGTGTATTTTGAAGACAAAACCATCCTAAAAATGCCATAACTTCTTCATTATACATCGGAATCATGCACCGTCGGTGGTCGCGCAAAGAAAAATCAAAGGGATTAAACTTCCATGAAGAGTTTGGGTTTAAAATCCAAATACTGAAATTACTAAAATGCCCCCAAAGTTGCAATATTCAACGAAACTTTTCCAAAAAGCGACAAAACCTCACACTAAGCACCGAAATACTTAAAAAATCTCAATTATACCGCATAGAGCATGTTAACATATAAAATGGAGGCTGTCAGGTTAATGAGCATAAATATAGAACTTAACGTACCTGATAACTTTGAGTTTTGGTGTGTAGTCGTTGTTGCAAACCAAGTCACTCAAAACCTTAATATACCTACAAAATGTAACATCAAACTAAAGTGTAGAGGTAAGTAAGGGTATCAATCCATTTCAAGGGGGAAAAGTGAGGGGAAATAATTGTAATTCAATTTTTATTTTCTTTTTTGGACTTTTTTCTTTTCTATATTTTTTTTTAGCTTTTTCAATATTAAAACAATTATCAAAGGTGAATGAAACTATACTAAACTAAATGAGAGATGAAAACAACTAACTAAAAAAATGAGATAAAAATGAAACTAAGTAAATCTAACTAAATAAAGATCTATAATATGAGATTAGTGAGAAAATAAAATTGAGAAAAATCAAGGGATAGGGTGTATGTGAGGTGTAGTGTTATTAGGGTGTGATAGGGGTTATGTTTGGTGTATGAGTGTGTATGATACTGCAGGGTGTGAGGGGTTGTGTGTGTGTTTAATTGTACCAAAAAAATGAAAAATAAACTAACTAATATCCTAAAAAATATAAAATCTAATAAATAAAATGAAATCTATTAATATTAAATTCCTAATCTATAAAATAAAAGAAATAAAAATAAAAACTCTAATAAAAACTAAAGTCCTAAAAAAATGTAAAACCAAATAAAACTAAAAATAAACTCCTAAAAACTAATTATAATAAAATAAGACAAAATAAAAACTAAAAACTAATAAAAATCAAAATCAAAATAAAACTACATTGAATAAAAAGAAATAGAAAAATATGCAAATAAATTCTATAAATCCTAAATAAATCTAAAATAAACTCTAAAAATAAAAACGACCCAAACTAAAAATCTAAAAAGAATTAAAAAGGAAAACTAAAGACACACGGGCTTCGGGGTAGGTTTAGGGACAGGTTTAGGTTCGGCTAAGGTACGAAAATGGGGAATTCGCTCCATTTATGATGCAATTTCCTTGATTTGAGCATTTGAATACCGCAACATGCATTTGACCTACAAGATAAACATTAACGTGCATGAGACCCATATTGTCGAGAATTAGCAACTATAATGCATTTATTCGGGGTATAAAATGTACACTTTTGGGTGCTTATCACACCACCCCCAAACAGAGCGTTGCTAGTCCTCGAGCAATAAGATAGATATAGAGAAATATAAAAGACCAAAAGTGTACCACTTTCGTGAGCACTTGCGATTGCACTTAGCATGTGCAACAAGCCTTTAAACCTACAGGTTTCCCTACAGGATGAGTTGTGTCTCGTGAGGGTTTGCAGGGAATATACTGATACATCACGAATATTGCATATTTGCGCCCTTTATCTTTATGCATTCTAGCACTTTTACGTTCTTAATGTGTATATTTATGCTCGTTAACCAGACAACCTCGGATTTGGACATATATATGTTTTGCAGGGGTTGATTGTACTTTTTTAGGTATTGGAACGCTAAAAGTGAGGTTCGATTGCATTCCGGAGAAGTTCCATCGTCGAATGCTACTTCAAGGGAAATTTGGTCTTTTCAAACTCACTATTTTTTATGGAATGAAGTTACCAATATGTAGATCATCAAATTATCTTTTCGTGGCCACTGACCGTGCGTCATTCTGACTCCGCTCCGGAAGGTTTCGATCTTTTCTTCTACTTCAAGGGAATTTTGGTAATTTCATAGTGCATAGAAGAATCATGTAGAGAATTGAATTAGCTTCGCGTATGAGGGAGTTATAGTCGTTTCCGTGCAACACGTCAAAATTGGTTCAAAGAGAAAAAGGGGGCTGTCAACAACCCAAGGCAAATATCAAAACCGCGGTCGACCGGTCCCATCAGATATGGACAAAAATTGACTTATTTTTGGGTTTTTTTTGGCTTAGTTTTGTTGGGGGTTTGTTTTGGGGTATAAATAGAATGGTGTAGGCTTTTATTTGGAAGATATATTTCATTTTTAGGTTAGTTTTTAGGGATTCTTTGTGGAGCTTCCCTCTCCTCTCTTCTCTTTGGTTTTACACCCATTTGTGTATGTAAGTATCACTATTCATGTTCTTCTCCATTAATGTAATTTCCATTTTTTTTCTCAAGCTTTGTAACCGAGATTTATTTGCTTTCCTTACTTTCTTGCATTTAATTTATGCCTTTCATTATGCTGTGTAGCTAATTTAGTCTAGGTTGTGTCGGATTGAACTCACCTAGGGTTGACATGTTGCTTTGCATTGGTGATGGAGTTTACGGGTATATTTCGAGTGTGTTATCCTAGTTATTATGCCTAGGGGATTTGACGGGTTATATCATGTATGCTCCGTGCTTACAACCTTGCGTGCATAATTTTCGGGATATTTGTTGACGCCAAAATCATATTAGACTTTTGGGCAAATTTAGGGGTGTGACAACTCTTGCTTTAATTAACAGTTGAAACGAGACACGGTCTTAATAACTCGTCGACCCATGTAACCATTTTATACTAATTAACTCGGGGTGAGGGATATTCGACGCAACCTATAGTTTTTATTCTCTTTGTTAACATAGTTTAAATATACTCGTCTAGTTTAATCTTTTATCTTTATTATCTTTTCTTTTTTGTTAAAATTATCTTTTACACTTTTATTTAGGAATATTAAACCAATTAAATTCTAGCAACTCGTCTCTGTGGATTTTCGATACCCGGACTTGGCCGCTATACTCACCCGTTGAGTGTAGTCATAAGTTTAGGTTTTTGTATAGTTCAGGTGAGCCGAATTCAAAACGACCAGAGCATAGGTGACTCTCGCGCCACGACGAAACCCTGTCTATCATATACCCATAAAATTCTTATTTGCAAACGGCAGTCTATCTCTTATTAGATGTAGAATAATCGCACAATCCATCATGAGAGAAATAATTTGAGAAATACAAGCTAGAATGTAAAAGTATTTAGCTAAGTAAATACACAAGGCACATCCTTCCTGGAACTCAACGTGTGTAGTGTGAATCAGTCAAAACGGGTTGAGTATTATAAGAGTTATTCCAAGATTGCCTTTTCGAAATCAACGCTTCGACTTTAAAATCTCACTGGATATCTCTCTCTTAAAAGAACTCTCAAGATTTGGGTTAGTGTATCGCTCTTGTGTGTGAGGAGGTGAGTAAATGTAATCAAGTCCAAGCGTCTCACACACATATAAGAAAAAACGAACATATCGAAAGAAAAATGAACTCATGAAAGAATGTTAATCACTATAGTGAGAACGTCGAGTTATTCACCACGTTGACCTTCATTTTACCAAACATCTAGGGGAAAATATGGGTGAGGGGGAAATGAAATGGGATGAGAAGGATATGATAGGTGTGACAACTCGCCTACTAAAATAATAGGTGGCCAGCCCAAGACTCTAATAATCACACGAATCATAGATGGTCCATTCTCAGCATCACTATCGATTTAAAATAATAGTATGAGATAACCACCAATCATTTTAGAAAACGGACTGTCAATAAAAAGAAAATTTGTAAATCAAAGTAAAACACTTAGACAATCCCATTTGCCAAAAACGGTGGATATAAAAAAAAATCAACTGATAATGGAATGACAATATAATAAATAATCACCGAATAAGCTGTCGGTGAACAGACCAATAAAATTAGTTACACCGAGTATTACAATTCAATTATTATAATATAATAAATGAATGCAAAGCTTGGACAACACCTCCGAATAAATAAACTGAACATAACTAGAGAACAAAAGATGGGGGCGTCTAAACAAATAACCTACAACATTCGCAATATGCCGTAGCTCCATGACAACCGGAATGCAAATGTAAATACGAGTGTCCATGCGGTAGAGCACCTGTACGGCAAGGAGTATATGCAGAAACAAAAAAATATAGGCGGGTCAGGGCCCGGTTTGATATGATTCCCATGTGATTAAAGTGCATGACAGTTAAGTGCGTAATTCTCTCGCAATTAACAATAATATTTCTCACCTCTCAATCTAAAAGCACCCCAGTGAAATATCAATGATGATGCTCTAGTTAACCCAAGTACTAAAGGATAACTTCTCCCCAGTCTCAACACTATGCCCTTATTCGTGCGTGGGGTGTCTCGCAAAGTTAAATCCAAATAAGGAACCCCGACGATACACTACTACTAGGCAAGGTTGATCATCGAGATACATTAGACCCTCATCACATAATTAATACATACATATAAGTATGGGAGGTCTCATTTACAACTACTCAAAGAGACATAAATAAACCCATTCACTATCCAAAAGTAAAATTCCTAATTCTTCTTTAGGGATATATATAAATGTGGTAAATCATTTTATCAAATGTTTACCAATTCAAATTCATTTCAAAACCATCTTTACCAATTTTATTTTCTTTCTTCCATACAGGAAAAATACATATTTTAAAGCGAGTTTTATTATCATAAAAATGCTTTAACCTTTTCATATCATATCATCCATTTTCCTTCTTCCACCCGAAAAATGTATTTAACATCCCATTTCCCTTCTTCCATCCAGGAAATGTAATTAAAGCCATTTCATTATCATAAAATGCTTTAATACCAATAATGTCCCAAATTATTGAGCATAGTTATATATATCATATAATATAACGCAATCTAAGATCGCCCGTTCGGGTTTTCCCACTGTGCGCGCCCCTAAATGGCTATCATCTTCCAGGGCCTATCATCAAGACAACTTGGGATCCTACCGAAAAGTCGGGAAGCGACCATATGCCTGCGAGATAGTTATGACCACACCCAGAATCACCTAACCAGCGCAGAAACATACAATAAACGCTCATATGTCCTAGGGATATACCCACCCTGCATTCCCTAGCCAGGGGGCTTCACCACACGTGCGAACTTCCTTTAAGATAGCGATTTAGAGAGGTGTGTATCCATATTTTAACATTTATGAAAATCATCACTTTTTTTATTTTGAAATCATTCACATTTTACATTCTAAAAAAAAAAATCCTTTTATACTTAGCCATTTAGTACCAAGTTTTACAATATTCATTTCTTATTCTTAAAGTCATATTTTATTGATGACCTAAGACCCGAAGTGCCATTAACCTCAATTAGTCTCCAAAAGTTCATACAATACCATCAAAGTGAGTCTCCTTCATGGAGTATCTCCCAAAAGTCTCAACATTTATATTTTATCTCCAATTTATCTTTAGGTTAACTTCCTAAATCATACGGACATTAACATAAGCAAAGTAGCCCTCGGGGTAAGCCCAATTATCCCGTTTTTATCCTAGGACGTTAATCTACCCAAAACAACCCTCTAAGACTCCCCATTACTTCCCAAAGGAAGGTCCCTAAACTTCGAACCTAAAAGTAAAGGGCTAAAAACTAAGCTGGAAAAACATCCCAAAAATGCAGGAATTCCGAATCGATTCGCCCTGGCCGAATCGATTCGGTCTTGAAAGAGAATCGATTCGGATAGGCCGAATCGATTAGGTCAAGAAGACCCTGGCATTCTGCATAACCCCGAATTGATTCGAATGGTCCGAATCGATTCGGTCAACTCAGACCTGACATCTTCCCCTTTACCAAATCGATTCGCTAGGGGCGAATCGATTCGGCCCTGCATAATTTCCAAGTTTGGGCTACGGGTTGTTTAAACCCTAAAATCCAAAAACCTCCAAACCCTTGATTTTCCCCAACATCAACAACAACAATTTATACCAAATTGAATCCTACACCATGACTAACTAATTTTCTCAACTCAAATCAAATTAAATCACCAAGTTAAGGGTTTTATCACTAAAAACCTACAAATGCCAAATATGGTTTAAATCTCCAAATATCTAACTATACATGCAAATTATCACATTAAATCAATATCTAGCAAGTAAGAAACTTGCCTCGAGTTTGTAGTCTCGGATTCTCTTCCTGAAGCAACGGATTCCGGTTCCAATCTTCCATTTTTCTCTCTTTTCTCCATTTCTCCTAAGCTCTCTCTTCTCTCTCTCTCCCTCTCTCTTGGCTTCTAACATAAGATTGAGAAAATGAAAGGGGTGGGGGAATTAAACGGGTCATAAAACACAAATGCCCCACTTTTAAGTGTTAATACACCATTAAAATGACTCGTATCTGCATAATTGAGTCATAACCCACCAAAAGTGCCTGAAACTCAAAAATACAACTTGGCACTTGTTTCGACTATCTCGACTATTCTAAAAATAACCGCACCCCCTATTTTGGGATTCGGAATAAAGTGAACTATTTTTGTGTTCCAATTTCATTTTATTTCATTAATTATACTCAATTTAAATATGAGTCATAACCGTCGCTTGATATATAACGACGCAATAAAACACAATATAATGCTATTTACCTTCTCATAACGGTAAATAGACAAAACATAGTAGATATCATCCCTTAATATCACGGGAAAATAATATTTACTACAACTTCCGCTATTTTATAAAATTAGCCCATCAGGCAAAATAATATAAAATAGTCGCTCAAAAACCTAGGTTGTTACATACTTCCCCCCTTAGAAGGGAATTTTGCCCTCAAAATTCAGGCATACCGTATAACCATATAAAGGTATACTATACTAAACTATCGTTCTATCATTCTTAGTAAACCCCTTGGCAGTGCGGCATCCCTATTGGACTCGGACTAAGGTCATCACTATTCGATCTCAGTCTACCTTCTTCGTGCTCTAACATAGCACCAAATCGTTCCCCAAGAACTATTGATCCTACCTTTCTACTATGGAAGGAAACACCTATACATCTCGGCAAAAATTGCCTTCTTCCCGAATTAAGTTACATCCTTACTAGGGAATAACTACACTAACACTACATCGCTCAAGCCCAACACTACTTACCTCTATTCGTATTGGCGTAGCCCTTAAAAGTATGCGGCTCAATGAGCCCAATCCTTAAAGAAATGTTCTCGGACCACTCCAAGCCCAAGAAATATACTGTTCGCTGGTTCCATCCAACGAGTATGCAAATTACTCATCCGACTACACTAGGCCACACACATGGCACCATACTCATAAGAAACGTGTTGTCAAGTTTTATTTGTTATAAAACTACCGCAAGTGCACGGGCTATTGAAATATAGCGGGTGTAAGTACGGGTTGAACCCACAGAGATTTCGTCAATTTTTATAAAGTATTGGTTGTCCAACTAGACATATGAGTGTATTAAATATGATTGATTTTTTAAAATAAAAATAAAGACGGAATAAACAAGCAAGTACAAGAGATAATATTAAATTGGGAAGAAACTAGGACGTTGGATCCGTTTGTCAATTATAATTAATTTTACACATTAATTTAATTCCGTGATTCCGAATTTGTAACACAAAATATACCGACTCTCGTCGCGTACATTCTGGAGAATATAACATTACACGCGTTCAAAATATTTTAACGTCTCTTGAATTAGACACCATAAATCCATATTCCCTCGAAAATATCATGTTCTAAATTTTAAATGTGTATTTAAGCATGGGATATCAAAACTTCTAAGTGCAAGCATAACCCATCAAAAATGACAACTCTAAATTTTTAAAGCATTAATTTATAATTAATTCTTGAGGTTTAAAAATACACTCTCGTGTATTTTTAAGCGAATACCGATTTTTTTTTTTCAAATTAAAACATGTCGGAATATGTATGAAATTAAATTAACATGCGTGGTTTAATTAGTCATGACAAACATCACCTAAGTCCTAGTAAATAAACTACTCACACAACATATTTGACACACAAATATTGCAAGATGAAAAAATAATTTTCATTAATAATAATCAACTTACAAAATTTCGAGTCCAAAGCTTGAGTTACAATACACAATATGCTCCTCCAAGGTGTACCTCAATAATACTTTTTACACAGATTTTTTTCTCTCTCAAAATGTGTCTATATCTCTAAAAGAAATGTTGTTAAGAGTCTCTCCATCTCCTCCCAAATGTCGAAATTCGTCTGTGATTTATACCCCAAAATGGGGTATAAAACGTGGGGAAAATAAGGTGGAGTTGTGGGAAGAAACATGGGTTGGTGGGATTTTTTATTTCGGCAGAATAGGAAAGGGAAAAGGGTTGGTGGAGTAATGGGTTTAGTGGGGTAATGGGGTAGGCAGGGGTCGATCCACTGACCTCTCCTGTGCGCCCCCAAGAGTCCAGCCATTAAGCCAATTTTCATCTTTGTTTATAATATGCCTCCAATTATATTTAACATCATATTAAACCCCAAATTTCATAATTTGCACAATAGCTCAAATCACCATAACTTCTTCATTCGGAGCCCGATTAACATGTCGTTTGAACCGACGTGACCCTCATTTCGGTGCCAACAATATTTCAGTAGTGTCCAGGTCTCGGGATTGACTTTGGGCGTTGACCTGGGGCTTTGACTTTGACTTTCTTTTGAATTCGAACTTTGCACAACCATAACTTCTTCGTTTTAACTCCGATTGATACGCCGTTTGAGCCTGGGCGTCCCTTGATTCAAGGCCTTAAATTTCCATGGTTGGTCCGAGTCTGAAATCAGCCATTTGAATTTACAATTTTGCCCCTGAAAGTGTGTAAGTGACCTTTTCATGCTCAATTTGCGTCCGGACTTCACCACTTTCTTTTTAAACCTGTCAATACTCAAAAACAACTTGAACAAGAGATTAGCAATGGACATAAGATGTGAGCTTGAAGTTCCCAAAATTGCATTATTAAACCCATTTATTCTTAAATTTGTATTTTTCTCTAAAATAATAAAAATATCTATAAAAGCTCTTTATTTATGATAAAATGGGAATAACAACACTTAGATTTGGGTGTAAATAATACAAACTAATGCACTCATCAAATACCCCCAGACCTAAACTTTGCTAGTCCTCGAGCAAAACTAAATTTATAAAATCTAACTCACTTTCGTAGGAATCACGGTTGCACTTAGCATGTGCAACAAGCCGTTAAACCCCTAGGTTGCCCTAGTGGACGAGTCTTGTCTCGTGAGGGTTTGTAGTGAATATACCCACAAAATTCAAAAACTTGAATCTATTTACAAAAGACTCAAAAGTAATATAACCAAGTTTGAATGCAAACTTCATAAATATTGCAGAATTTTACTTTTCAATCTCAACTTAACGTGTGTGTGTGCATGGCCAATATAACCGTCCATTTCAAAAGATTTGATCGTTACATTTCTTAGCCGAAAGTTCATTTTGATTTCAAAGTCTCACAGAATGCACTCACAATCGAACACTCGGAAATGGGTTATTTTCTCTCGGTATGTGTGAATAAAAGAGTTAATTTATATGAACAAATTTCACATATACATGATCAAGAACGAACTTTTTATAATGGATGAATATGATCTCATGAACAGAAAATCGATTACTTTTTGAAAACATTGAATCACACCCTAGATCCTATTTGTCTTCTCTCCAAACTTTAACTAACTTCACTTGAGATTGATTAGGACTTTCTTTGGTTTTATTGTAGGCTCGAATTTTGGCTAGAAAGAATGGCTTTTGGAGTTCAAAATTTCTGAGAATATAGAGGTTTTTCGGTATTTTGACTTTTAGGCACTTTTTCTCACCTCCATTTTTCTTTTCTCTTTCCTTTTTTTCTTTTCGAACTCACATTTTTTCTTCTTTCTTTTTTCATATATTATTCTTGCAACCTCATTTTCTTTTGGCCCTTTTCCAACCGTAATTTTACCCTAGTATTCTCAGAAAATGGGTATGGCTTCTTTTTATGGGCTTTAAACTCCTAGTTGGAGTTGGGTAGGATAATGGGCTTTCAACAAAATGCTTATCTTCTTTTTGGCTCAAATGGGCTTGCAATGTAATAATGTAACAAATGTTGGAGTTTGGGCGTAGTTTTTGGGCTTTCAAACGAGGGCCTAATCTTATTCCTCAAGTTTCATTTAGTTGATTTGTGTTTCAAGATGACTTACTAAGACTTCTAGTGCTTAAGATTCTGATTTTGACCTTTTGTTTTTAGTAATCGAACAAAACAATGAATTTGTGATCATCAATGAATTTATCACTGAAGGAAAGTTTGAGTTATTTTAACTCTGATTGATTTAAATCTCTCGAAAACGATGAATGGCACAATATCTCACCGGGCTAAAATCTCCACATTTAATCGTTAAGCATATTAACTTTTGCCTCAATATCCATTTTCGATCATATTATATGGCTAAGTGTAAAAAAATATTATAAGATGAGAGATCCATGAATTAATTCTATATTAAGAAATTGTTTCAAAACTCAATTATATTGAAAATCTTTTTGGAACTTTTTTTTTAAATTTTTTTTAAAGCGGAGAAAAATGACCTCAATACCCCCAAACCTAATTTCTACATTGTCCTCAATGTATAAGACAAAAATTAAAAAGGCTGGAAAGATATGAAAGATATTACCGTAATGAGGGACTTTCTCCAACACATGTTTCCTGGAAGAAAAATAATTATAGAAAGAGAAAAAAAAACTATGATACAAAAACATGACCCAAGTTTTGTTTACTCGTGGTACACCGGGTCTTGGAGGAGAATGTCTTCCATTTCCCGATCTCGCAATTCCAGATATGGCTTCAACCTTTGACCATTAACTTTGAAAATTTCACCATTTTTAGGATTCTCTATCTCAACCGCCCCATGTGGGTAGACTGTCCTAGCAATAAAGGGACCAGACCATCTAAACCTTAACTTACCAGGAAAGAGATGCAATCTAGAATTGTACAAGAGAACTTTTTGTCCAGGCTCAAATGACTTCCGTAGGATGGACTTGTCATGGAACATTTTCATTTTCTCTTTATACAATTTTGCGTTTTCGTACGCATCATTTCGAATCTCCTCTAACTCATTGAGTTGGAGTTTTCGGACCTCTCCTGCAGCAAGTAAATTGAAATTAAAGGTCTTAATGGCACAATAGGCCTTGTGTTCTAACTATACCGGAAGGTGGAAGGCTTTTCCATAGACAAGCCTATACGGGGACATACCAAGTGGCATTTTGTAGGCAGTGCGATAAGCCCACAATGCATCCAATAACCTTAAGGACCAATCCTTTCGGTTTGGATTCACTGTTTTCTCAATGATTTGATTAATTTGCCTATTAGAAACTTCAACTTGACCACTGGTTTGAGGGTGATAAGAACATCCTACTTTGTGCGTGATCGAGTACTTTTTCATAAGACTCTCGAAGGATCGATTACAGAAATGGGTTCCCTGATCGCTAATGATGGCTCGAGGTGTACCGAATCGGGAAAAAAATGTTTTCTCGAATAAATTTTACTACCACACGGTGATCATTTTTTCGACTCGATATAGCTTCGACCCACTTAGACACATAATCAACTGCCAAAAGGATGTAAAGATTACCGTAGGATTTCAGGAATGGACCCATGAAATCAATGCCCCAACAGTCAAAAACCTCGATAATCAGAATGGGATTTAAGGGCATCATATTCCTACGTGTGATCTTTACTAACCGTTGGCAACGGTCACAACTCCTACTGTAATTATTCGAGTCACGAAAAATGGTGGGCCAATAGAATCCACACTGTAAAATTTTTGCAGCGGTCTTTTTAGCATTGAAAAGACCTCCACAAGCTTGGTCATGGCAGAAAGAGATTACGCTTTGAATCTCATGATCGGGTACACACTTTCGAATGATTTGATCGGGACAATACTTGAAAAGATATGGGTCATCCCAAAAGAAATGCTTGGCTTCCTTTAAAAATTTGAAACGATCCTGCTTAGACCAATGCAGTGGCATTTCACCCGTCATAAGATAGTTCACAATATCAGCGAACCACGAAAGTTGGTTGACAAGAAACAGTTGCTCATCGGGGAAAGACTCATTAAGTGGCAACAAGTCATTGGAAGATTCAACGGTCAACCTAGATAGGTGATCTGCCACTACATTCTTACAACCCTTTTTATCTCGAATTTCAAGGTCAAACTCTTGAAGTAATAGGATCCACCTAATGAGCCGGGCCTTAGCATCCTTTTTAGATAAAAGGTGTCGCAAGGCCGCGTGATCGATGAAAATGATGACTTTGGATCCTATCAAGTAAGACTTAAACTTTTCTAGCGCGAATACGACAGCCAAGAACTCTTTCTCAGTGGTGGAATAATTTAATTGAGCGTCGTTAAGAGTCCTGCTGGCATAGTATATAACATGAGGTAATTTCTCATCTCGCTGACCCAGAACCGCACCTAGTGAATAGTCGGAAGCGTCACACATGATTTCGAAAGGTTGACCCCAGTCGGGAGGTCGCATAATAGGCGCTGAGGTAAATTCCTTCTTTAGCCTCTCAAAGGCTTGAAGGCAATCATCGGTGAACTCAAAGGGCGTGTCTTTGGCTAGAAGATTACATAAAGGCCAATAGATTTTACTAAAATCCTTAATGAATCTCAGATAAAAACCGGCGTGTCCTAAGAATGATCGAATTTCACGCATAGTTTTTGGTGGTGGGAGATTAGAAATGAGATCAATTTTAGCCTTATCAACCTTGATACCCTTTTCAGAGATGATATGACCTAATACTATGCCTTGTTTAACCATGAAGTGACACTTCTCCCAATTGAGTACAAGGTTCTTTTCCTTACACCTCTTCAAAACGAGGGTAAGGTGGTGATGTCACTCATCAAAATTAGACCCAAACACTGAAAGGTAGCGGGTGCGTTATATAGCCCGAAGGTCATGCGTCGATAAGCAAAAGTACCAAATGGACAAGTGAATGTGGTTTTCTCTTGATCCTTAGGAATAATTGGAATTTTATTATAACCGGAATAACCATTGAGAAAACAGTAATAGGGGTGATCGACTAATCTCTCAAGCATTTGGTTTATGAACGGAAGGGGAAAGTGATCCTTTCGTGAGACAGTGTTCAACTTCCTATAGTCTTTACAGACACGCCAACCGGTTTGCATCCTAGTGGGGACTAACTCATTATTATCATTTCTCACCACTGTAACACCAGATATCTTTGGAACAACCTGAATGGGGCTGACCCATTGGCTATCAGAGATGGGGTAAATAATACCCGCATCCAACAACTTGAGCACCTCGGCTCGGACGACTTCTTTAAGTATGGGGTTAAGTCGACGTTGTGCTTCACGAGAATTTTTAGCATTTTCTTCTAAGTGTATTCTGTGCATGCACACTGACGGACTTATTTCTTTGATGTCGGCTATGGTCCAACCGAGGACTTCTTTGTGTTCACTGAGAACACGCAACAACTTACCTTCCTGTTATTTATCTAGATCAGACGCTATGATAACAGGCAAGGTATCAGAAGGTCCTAAGAACCTATACTCGAGTGATTCTGGTAACGACTCCAATTCAAGCGCGGGGGCTTTTTCAATCGAGGGTGGAATAGGTGACATGGAAAGTGAGAGTGGCTCAGGTTTAAACTTCCAATGTCCCACTTCTATGATAGGGGTGGAGTCGAGGAGGGCATGGACTTCTTCAATGGACAGCTTGACATCAAATTTGGACCCAAAAAAGGCAAGACAAGATGCTAAAGGGTCGTTATTATAAGTTTGCTCGAAAGTCTCTCGGACGATACTATCAATCATGTCGACATCCACGGGTTCGTCGTCATCGGGTGGTTGTTTGGCCAAATTGAACACATTAAGGTCCATAGTCATGTTTCCAATGATAGGTTCAATTGGCCGCTACGACACCGAATGACGGCATCAGATGTGGCGAGGAAAGGACGACCCAAAATAACAGGGTTTTGTGCAATAGAATTTTGCACTTGTTGGGTGTCCAAGACAACAAAGTCGACAGGAAATATAAAGTCACCCACTTTAATTAGGACGTCCTCAACAATGCCTCTCGGAATTTTCACAGAACGGTCGGCTAAGGACAAGGTAATCCTAGTTGGTTTCAACTACCCCAAACCTAGTTTCTCGTACATGGTGTACGGCAGAAGGTTCACGCTTGCTTCTAAATCTAGAAGGGCTTTCTCAATGAGGTGCTCCCCTATCTTGATAGATATCCTCGGAGTACCGGGATCCTTATACTTGATGGGAGTTCGATAAGAAATGATCGAGCTTGCTTGCTCGGCGAGAAAAGCCTTCTTGGGAACGTTTGTGCTTCCCTTGAAGGTACAAAGGTCCTTCAAAAATTTAGCGTAGGATGGAACTTGTTGGATGGCATCAAGCAACGGGATATTAATTCGTACGTGCTTAAATACTTCCAACATTTTATCCACTTGCGCCTTTTTCTTTTGTGGCACTAAACGTTGTGGAAATGGAGCTTTTGGGACGTAGGTCTCAACAGATGGTTTAGAAGATAATGGCGAGGAAGAACGCGGATCCAAAGGTGGGTCCTTCTTTTCCTTACCTTTCTCGAATTCACTCATGGTGGGTCGTGAGATATTATTCTCAACTTCTTTACCTGACCTAAGCGTGATTATAGCCTTAGCATGCTCTTGGGTAGTGGACATGCTAGTGTTGTCTTGGACAACATACTGACCCCTAGGCATGTTACCCTTAGTATTAGGCTCGGGTTGGCTTGGGAACATTCCTTTATTTCTCTCACTCAAAGCATTGGCTAGTTGACTCACTTGTACCTCTAATTTGGCAATCGATTGGGTGTTGGCATGCAAGTTTTGTTGTGTGGATTGAAGAACACTTTGCGTGGTCTGTTGGAGTTGCAGGGTACTTTGGGCGAGTAAATTCATCGTTTCTTCTAAGGATTGAATCTTTTGGAGTGAAGGGAACGATGGTGCGGGGGTGCTTTTTTGGAAACCCGGGGGTGGGTTACTTAAAGATTGACCTCCACTACCCTGGTATTGACATTTAGACCATGAAAAGTTGGGATGATCCTTCCAACCTGGATTGTACGAGTTGGAAAATGGGTCGTACTTGGGCTTGTTTTGATAGAGGGCGTTTGCTTGCTCGGTGAGAGCTTTATGGGCCGGAAGGGCGGGGAAACATTCGACGAGGTGGTCGAAACTATCGCAAAGCAAACACATAGGTGACCCTACATGTTGCACGGCGGCATGTGTGGCTCGGTTACCCTCTTTACTCGTTTCCATGGCTTATAAACGACGGGCCAATGTGGCCACTTTGGTATCTAGTCCAAAACCTTGTTCTTCTGGGTGAGCATTACCCTCATTAATTGTGGTGGTCTTCGAATCCCGATGGAGTGCCCATTGTTGGGACTTTTGAGCAACGGATTCTAAAAATGACCATGCATCGGCCTCACTCTTTTCTGTAAAATCTCCACTACACATAAGTTCAAGCATAGATCGAGTAGTGTAATCGAAACCTCATATAAAATCTGGATTTGTTGACCTAATTCGACTCCGTAATGAGGACATTGCAGGAGCAAGTCCTTGAATCTTTCCAAGTACATCCATAAAGTCTCTCCCTCTTTTTGATTGAAAGTATTGATGGCATGACGTATTGCCGCCATCTTTTGGTTAGGGAAAAACTTTTGTAAAAATTCAACACTCAACTGATTCCATGCGGTGATGGAATTTGATTTAAGTGAGAGTAGCCAACTCTTACCTTTGTCCTTCAAAGAAAATGGAAACAATTTTAGTTTAACAATCTCATCGGTGAGTTGTTGTAACCTAACCGTTCCACAAATTTCTTCAAACTCACGCACGTGGAGGTATGGATCCTCCTTTTCTGTGCCTCGAAAGATGGGAAGTAAATGAATTATTCCCGACTTAAACTCGAAATTGTTTGCATTATGCGGGGGAAGAAGTATGCATGATGGTTGGCTTGCCCTATTGGGATACAGGTAATCCTTTAGGGCACGAGTTACTAGCTCATCTCCCATTTCGGTGAAAATCGAGGTTCTACCTATAAAAGTATCGAGAATACTAGACTCCACTCTAGTTAAACGACCAGTAGGATCTTGAACCCAACTTACCATACACCGTACTCACTCGATTTTTTTTAAATATAATAATTTATATATATATATATATATATATATAAAGCAAATAATCTGACACAGGACCACAAAATTCCTAAGCTAACACAAAGCAATTTGAGTTTATCTGAATTAGGTGAGGGGAAGTTCAATTTTTAAGATCTAGTTTCCCGAGATTATTCTACGACAATGGGTCTCCGAAATAATCTCCCTAATTAAAGAGCTCCTAATTCTTGACGAGGGAGAATTTAAAAGACGACCAACTCCGGACTATCGCCTCAATTACCAAATATTTCCTCCAGGTAGGTGGTCGGTACGAAGACTCATTAAAAACCACCAATCCTAGTCAAGGTCAAAATGGCATCGATTTAAAAATTCCGTGTTTGGATTAGCTTTTAATTCTAGCCTTGAAAGGAATATGCCTATGAGCTATGTGACACCCTATGGCCAACGTCTAATAAATTTTAAATTAAAATTATGGCTTGGGTTATGTAGATGCTTGGGTAGCTTAATGATTTATGCGTCAAGGAAGGGTGATTAAATCCCCACCTTATCTTAAAATTGGGTTTTGCCCTTAAGTCAACTTATGCACGTGCTTATTGAAATATGCGAAAATAGTTTCACGTAGGAGCACACAAGACTTACCTCTGGCGTGGACTTTTTACGGTCGCATGTTTACGACGGGCCGAAGTTTTATTTGACGTCGATCGGAGGGAAGCGTCGCCACCGTTTCAGTCGTCTCCGAGAGTACCTTGTGCGCGTGGCAAAATTGCATAAGTAACTTTAGCGCTTTTCCCACAGTTGCTTGCTTTTTCGAGGTTTTCTCTTTTCTCCTTTTTTTTTCTGAAAAAGAACACACAAAAAAAAATATATCAAGCGTAAAGTGCAAAAATTATTAAATACAAAAATACTTACGCATGCATTTACAAGGAATTTTTACACTTACAAAAAAAAAAGAACAAATAATAGCCAAAAACACACTATAAGAATGGAGAAAAAAATTATATACTGAAAAAAAATATAAATTATGCTACTGAAATGACTATAAAACAAAAGTATTTTTATAAAATTATTTTATTATTTTTTATTTTATTTTTTTATTTTATTTTTGATTTTTTTTTTCAAATTACAGAAACCCGAAAATCTGGAAAATTTTAGGAAAAAATATTTATTTCGAATTTTTCAAATTTTTAGTTAGTTTAAGACAAAACTAGTGTCAAAAACACTATTTAATCACAAAAAGACTTTAAATCTTTTTTTTTTTTTTAATTCTGAGGAAAAAAAAATACCTGCTCGAATCTTTGACGTTTTTTTTTCTTTTTTTTTTCAATTTTTTTTGAGTACTTTTTTGACAAAACTAGTGTTAAAAACAACTAGTTATTCAGAAAAGACTATAAATTTTTTTTTTATAATTTTTTTTATCAATTACAGCAGCCTTGAAATCTGGAAAATTCCCAAAAAAAAAAATTGAATTTTTTCCCCCAAGTTTTTAAGTAGTTTATGACAAAACTAGTGCAAAAACAATTATTTATTCACAAAAAAAACTTAAATTTGATATATATTTTTTTTTGAAAAAGTAAAAAAAATTGTTGCTCGAAATTGGAATTTTTGGGATTTTTTTTGAGTACTTTTATGACAAAGCTAGTTTTAAAAACAACACGTTATTCATAAAAGACTTTAAATATTTTTTTTTTAATTCTGAAAAAAAAAATAGCGGTTGGAATATTTGATTTTTTTTTAAATTTTTTTTATTTAAAAAAAATAAGTCCGAAAATCAATATTCTTAAAATTGACCGAAATCCCCGGCAACGGCGCCAAAAACTTGTTGTCAAGTTTTATTTGTTATAAAACTATCGCAAGTGCACGGGCTATTGAAATATAGCGGGTGTAAGTACGGATTGAACCCACAGAGATTTCGTCAATTTTTGTAAAGTATTGATTGTCCAACTAGACATATGAGTGTATTAAATGTGATTGAGTTTTTAAAATAAAAATAAAGACGGAACAAACGAACAAGTACAAGAGTTAATATTAAATGTGGAAGAAACTAGGACGTTGGATCCGTTTGTCAATTTTAATTAATTTTACACATTAATTTAATTCCGCGATTCCGAATTTATAACACAAAATATACCGACTCTCGTCGCGTACATTTCGGAGAATATAACATTACATGCGTTAAAAATATTTTAACGTCTCTTGAATTAGACACCATAAATCCCCATTCCCTCGAAAATATCACGTTCTAAATTTTTAATGTGTATTTAAGTATGGGATATCAAAACATCTAAGTGCAAGCATAACCCATAGAAAATGACAACTCTAAATTTTTAAAGCATGAATTTATAATTAATTCTTGAGGTTTAAAAATACACTCTCGTGTATTTTTAAGTGAATACCGATTTTTTTTCAAATTAAAACATGTCGGAATATGTATGAAATTAAATTAACATGCGTGGTTTAATTAGTCATGACAAACATCACCTAAATCCTAGTAAATAAACTACTCACACAACATATTTGACACACAAATATTGCAAGATGAAAAAATAATTTTCATTAATAATAATCAACTTACAAAATTTCGAGTCCAAAGCTTGAGTTACAATACACAATATGCTCCTCCAAGGTGTACCTCAATAATACTTTTTACACAGATTTTTTTCTCTCTCAAAATGTGTCTATATCTCTAAAAGAAATGTTGTTAAGAGTTTCTCCATCTCCTCCCAAATGTCGAAATTCGTCTGTAATTTATACCCCAAAATGGGGTATAAAACGTGGGAAAAATAAGGTGGAGTTGTGGGAAGAAACATGGGTTGGTGGGATTTTTTATTTCGGCATAATAGGAAAGGGAAAAAGGTTGGTGGAGTAATGGGTTTAGAAGGTGGGGTAATGGGTTTAGTGGTCTTTTTTTGTAAAAATTTTCGCCAAAATAATAAATGGGGTAGGCAAGGGTCGATCCCCTAACCTCTCCTATGCGCCCCCAAGAGTCCAGCCATTAAGCCAACTTTCATCTTTGTTTATAATATGCCTCCAATTATATTTAACATCATATTAAATCCCAAATTTCATAATTTGCACAATAGCTCAAATCACCATAACTTCTTCATTCGGAGCCCGATTAACATGCCGTTTGAACCGACGTGACCCTCATTTCGGTGCCAACAATATTTCAGTAGTGTCCAGGTCTTGGGATTGACTTTGGGCGTTGACCCGGGGCTTTGACTTTGACTTTCTTTTGAATTCGAATTTTGCACAGCCATAACTTTTTCGTTTCAACTCCGATTGATACACCGTTTGAGCCCAGGCGTCCCTTGATTCAAGGCCTTCAATTTCCATGGTTGGTCTGAGTCCAAAATCAGCCATTTGAATTTAAAATTTTACCCCTGAAGGTGCGTAAGTGACCTTTTCATGCTCAAATTGCGTCCGGACTTCACCGCTTTCTTTTTAAACCTGTCAATACTCAAAAACAACTTGAACAAGAGATTAGCAATGAATATAAGATGTGATCTTGAAGTTCCCAAAATTGCATTATTAACCCCATTTATTCTTAAATTTGTATTTTTCTCTAAAATAATAAAAATATCTATAAAAGCTCTTTATTTATGATAAAATGGGAATAACAACACTTAGATTTGGGTGTAAATAATACAAAATAATGCACTCATCAAAACGATCCGAACTATTGTACGGAAATTCGATCCAGAAAATCCACTACTCCCATCCTTCCTCTTCCCACCACTAGTCTCTTCACACTAGTAGGGGAATTGGTCAACCACGGACATGAACGCTCTTGCTATAGCGTCCCCTCAGTTAAGCTCATTCCACTTGGCATTCCATGCCTCAACTAATCTCTCCGATGGTTTTCTACTCGGCGCTACCGTTACCCCATTCGAATTTCCTTAGCAAAAGGGAATATCCAATTGATAGTCCCTCACGAACTCCAACTTGTTGCTCGTGAAAAGACCAAATTCCTGCCCAGGAAGTAGTGCCTCTATTTCTTTAAGGCAATTACTACCGCTACGAAATCTAAATCGAGCGGGGGATAATACTTCTCATAAAATTTAAGTTTGTGAGATGCATAAACAATGGGTTCATGATCCAGTATTAATACTTCCCGTTCCTGGCAGAGACTCGTTCGTTAAATCCACTCTCGATCTTAACAACACGAGTGCAGGAGTAAAAGTCAGCTCATACTTCAACTCCTCCGAAGATAGGTTATCGACGTAACGCTCTATCTAAGAAAGGCCCCACCTTCTATGGCCTACCATTCTGAATTACTTAAGATCCCAAACTTCTTCGTTATAGGGACCTAATCCTACTTAGAGTTAACCAACAAACCTATTGTGGTCAACTCCCTACCGCCTTCCTAACATAATATCGCATGCCCTATGGGCCTTACATCCTAATAATCCTAAAGTCTATATGTCTATCCTAATCTAGTCGTATAAGTATTATCCCAATTATATCCCCAGTGTCCAAGACCTTTACCAACTTCTGACATTCGCTCGGTTTCATGCGCGGGACGTCTCACCGAGGTGAAATCCAAACAAGGAACCCTCCCGTTACACTACTACCTCGCATCGCCGGTCGTCGAGAAGTAACGGTCAAAGACACATGATCGGTACCACTAAAATCCTAACTCGTAATCCTACTAATGCACTTCTACTTCTAAGTCCTATCATCTCAATTAACTGAAAATTTAACTAACCTGGCATTTACTTTCTGTAAAATGCCACCAACACTTTATCCCAAAATACACACATACATCTTTATAAATAAACTTCTCATTAAGGCATTACCATAAGTCTCTACTCGACTTTCATATCTTAGTCTTCCCCACATCGATCAGAGGAAAAACTATCACAGTGCTCATATATCGCACTTTAACTTAGCCCTTTAATCACTCAATTACGTGATTCTCGGCTAAACCTTCCAACCCAGCACTCAACTAACAGAAAGAAAGAGAAAAGAATTACAACATCTCTCCACTTCCAACTTCGTTAAGGTTCACGCGTGGAGCGTCTCGCAAAAGCAAAATCCAGACAAGGAACCCCTCCAATGCGTTACTACTTAACTTGGTCGGTCGTGGAGATAAGGCAACACCATACACAAGCAAAGCAAGCAAACAATCAAACAAAACAAATAAAACAAGTAATGAAAATGACCTACATACCATAAACCATCTCTATAAAGTCTCAATCCTATACCTAGGTGAGATATTATAGAACAACTAATTCTGCTTTGAAACTAGAAATGGGATAGCCTCGCGATTTATTTGCTTGCTATCGCACCCACCAAACTAAGAACATCTCTACTCGTATATTACATATAGTACAAGTAGAACATACCACACATATACTTAAAATATCATCACCCGCCTCATAACGAGTGAAGGAAAAATATATAACCTCCCTTCCATGAAAGTCATATAGGTATACTCATTATAATAATATTGACACTACCACAAGCTCTATTTACACACCCGAATCTAGGGTTAATACAATACTACTCCATTTTATCATAAGGAACGCTCCACCCTCCACTAAGGTGGAATTCCTGCCAACATTCTTCCCAAACTCTTTGGCCACTACCAATGGTTTTCAGACAAATTATCCTAGTCTTAACCGAACCAAACTACTTCCATCTCTAGCTACCCTGGCAATTAATCGCGTTGTTCCCTTAACCTCCTCAATAAAAGGGAACATTCTACTAGCCTCCCCGGCCTTAGTTCAACGAGTCTTCCCTGGGTGGATGTCCACCGATGGGGTCTCATGAACATTACATCTCCCGAAGTGTTAGCAACACTTACTTGTAAGCCTATTATTTCCACTGAAGGGCTCCCTCTTCCTTGTATCAACCCACTTTGATTCAAGGTTTCCTTAACCCTGTAACACTTTATTCACGGTCGGCCTCTGACCGAACCTCAAGTGAACATTTGAGAATCTACATTCTCATCACTCCTGGCATCCCAGAGAAACTCGCTGCTGAAAATATCTAACGGGTTTCTCTATAGGAAAACCTCTTGCTCCACCAAAATATGGCGACTACCATTTTCGCCACTTCAACTTTACTCTATAGGTGAAGGATTTTCCTCCAATCTTCACACCTGGGCACTTCTATGTCCCTCTCTAGGCCAAAACTCTTGGGCCTTATAATCATATCGAATGAGATTACACCTCCTCCAATCCGATCGAGCTTCATCATGTGGTCCTCGCCAAGGACCTCTCATCTTCAAATTAACGTTGCTTGGAATCCCCAAGCTTAGCACCACTCTCTGCTGGCAGCGGTACTTGTAAAACTATATCCACTATACTTAGTAGTCGCGGTAGCAATATAAGATAATGCTACAAAGGGAGCGACCTCTAAAGCGGCCCTCATCCCCGACTACAACTCACAGCTCTTAGTAATCCCGTCTCATGACGCCTTTACAATGGCCTTCCATGACGCCCTTCATCCTACTACTTGTCAATCTCACACGAACGCGCAAAAGAATTTCGGGGTTCTCATATCATAACAGGAGAACGAATTCTCACAAGAGAAACCAACGATCTTAATCTTAAGGCTCTATATCAAATCGAAAGAAACGCAGAAGACGCAATACATCCGCACAGATTCCTAAGGACTCTAGAACCTAATGCTCTGATATCATCTGTGATAACCCGCCTACTAAAATAATAGATGGCCATCCTAATACTCTAATAATCACAGGAATCATAGATGGTCCATTCTCAGCATCACTATCGATTTAAAATAATAGTATAAGATAACCACCAATCATTTTAGAAAACGGACTGTCAATAAAAAGAAAATTTGTAAATCAAAGTAAAACACTTAGATAATCCCATTTACCAAAAATGGTGGATATAAAAAAAATCAACTGATAATGGAATGACAATATAATAAATAATCACCGAATAAGCTGTCGGTGAATAGACCAATACAATTAGTTACACCGAGTATTACAATTCAATTATTACAATATAATAAATGAATGCAAAGCTTGGACAACACGTCCGAATAAATAAACTGAACATAACTAGAGTACAAAAGATGGAGGCGTCTAAACAAATAACCTACAACATCCGCAATATGCCGTAGCTCCATGACAACCGGAATGGAAATGTAAATACGGGTGTCCATGCGGTAGAGTACCTGTACGACAAGGAGTATATGCAGAAACAAAGAATATAGGCGGGTCAGGGCCCGGTTTGATATGATTCCCATGTGACTAAAGTGCATGACAGTTAAGTGCGTAATTCTCTCGCAATTAACAATAATATTTTTCACCTCTCAATCTAAAAGCACCCTAGCGCAATATCAATGATGATGCTCTAGTTAACCCAAGTACAAAGGGATAACTTCTCCCCAGTCTCAACACTATGCCCTTATTCGTGCATGGGGTGTCCCGCAAAGCGAAATCCAAACAAGGAACCCTCCCGATATACTACTACTAGGCAAGGTTGATCGTCGAGATACATTAGACCCTCAGCACATAATTAATATATACATATAAGTATGGGAGGTCTCATCTACAGCTACTCAAAGAGACATAAATAAACCCATTCCCCATCCAAAAGTAATATTCCTAATTCTTCTTTAGGGATATATATAAATGTGGTAAATCATTTTATCAAATGTTTACCAATTCAAATTCATTTCAAAACCTTCTTTACCAATTTTATTTCCTTTCTTCCATCCAGGAAAAATACATATTTTAAAGCGAGTTTTATTATCATAAAAATGCTTTAACGTTTTCATGTCATATCACCCATTTTCCTTCTTCTACCCGAAAAATGTATTTAACATCCCATTTCCCTTCTTCCATCCAAGAAATATAATTAAAGCCATTTCATTATCATAAAATGCTTTAATACCAATAATGTCCCACATTATTGAACATAGTTATATATATCATATAATATAACGCAATTTAAGATCGCCCGTCCGGGTTTCCCCACTGTGCGCGCCCCTAAATGGCTATCATCTTCCAGGGCCTATCATCAAGACAACCTGGGATCCTACCGAAACGTCGAGAAGCGGCCATATGCCTGCGGGATAGTCATGACCACACCCAGAATCACCTAACCAGCGCAAAAACATACAATAAATGCTCATATGTCCTAGGGATATATCCACCTTGCATTCACTAGCCAGGGGGCTTCACCACACGCGCGAACTTCCTTTAAGATAGAGATTTAGAGAGGTGTGTATCCATATTTTAACATTTATGAAAATCATCACTTTTTCCATTTTGAAATCATTCACATTTTACATTCTAAAAAAAAATCCTTTTATACTTAGCCATTTAGTACCAAGTTTTAGAATATTCATTTCTTATTCTTAAAGTCATATTTTATTGATGACCTAAGACCCAAAGTGCCATTAACCTCAATTAGTCTCCAAACGTTCATACAATTTCATAAACCATCAAAGTGAGTCTCCTTCAAGGAGTATCTCCCAAAAGTCTAAACATTTACATTTTATCTTCAATTTATCTTTAGGTTAACTTCCTAAATCATACGGACATTAACCTAAGCAAAGTAGCCCTCGGGGTAAGCCCAATTATCCCATTTTTATCCTAGGACGTTAGTCTACCCAAAACAACCCTCTAAGACTCCCCATTACTTCCCAAAGTAAGGTCCCTAAACTTCGAACCTAAAAGAAAAGGGCTAAAAACTAAGATGGAAAAACATCCCAAAAATGCAGGAATTCCGAATCGATTCGCCCTTGCTGAATCGATTCGGTCTTGAAAGCAAATCGATTCGGATAGGCCGAATCGATTCGGTCAAGAAGACCCTGGCATTCTGCATAACCCCGAATCGATTCGGTCAACTCAGACCTGACATCTTCCCCTTTACCAAATCGATTCGCTAGGGGCGAATCGATTCGGCCCTGCAGAATTTCCAAGTTTGGACTACGGGTTGTTTAAACCCTAAAATCCAAAAACTTCTTAACCCTTGATTTTCGCCAACACAACAACAAAAATTTATACCAAATTGATTCCTACACCATGATTTACTAATTTTCTCAACTCAAATCAAATTAAATCACCAAGTTAAGGGTTTTATCACTAAAAACCTGCAAATCCCATATATGGTTTAAATCTCCAAATATATAACTATACATGCAAATTATCACATTAAATCAATATCTAGCAAGTAAGAAACTTGCCTCGAGTTTGTAGTCTCGGATTCTCTTCCCGTAGCAACGGATTACGTCTCCAATCTTCCATTTTTCTCTCTTTTTCTCCATTTCTCCCAAGCTCTCTCTTCTCTTTCTCTCTCTCTCTCTCTCTCTCTCTCTCTCTCTCTCAGTTTCCAACATAAGATTGAGAAAATGAAAGGGGTGGGGGACTTAAACGGGTCATAAAACACAAATGCCCCACTTTTAAGTGTCAATACACCATTAAAATGACTCATATCTTCATAATTGAGTCATATCCCACCAAAAGTGTCCGAAACTCAAAAATACAACTTGGCACTTGTTTTGACTATCTCGACTATTCTAAAAACAAGCGCACCCCCTATTTTGGCATTCGGAATAAAGTGAACTATTTTTGTGTTTCAATTTCATTTTATTTCATTAATTATACCCAATTTAAATATGAGTCATAGCCGTCGCTTTACATATAACGACGCAATAAAACACAATATAATGCTATTTACCTTCTCATAGCGGTAAATAGACAAAACATAGAAAATATCATCCCTTAATATCGCGGGAAAATGATATTTACTGCAACTTCTCCTATTTTATAAAATTAGTCCATCAGGCAAAATAATATAAAATAGTCGCTCAAAAACCTGAGTTGTTACAATAGGTAGGATGGTGATATGATGGATGTTTGATGTATGAGTGATGGTTGTGTGAGAAGAGTGTATGATACTTTGAGCTCAAATGTCTTTATTACATAAAAACAAACTATAAAACTCTCTTTTTTCTTTTCTCTCTTTTTTTTTCTTTTTTTTTTGTTATTTTTCTATTTTTTTCTTTTATACTCTCAACATGGAAGACATTTTATATTTGAAAAACACTCTTTTTCTCAAAAATGAAAGATGATATATGAATGGAGATAATAGGTGATGGTGTGGGGAAATATATGGGAATATGGAAGAGCATGGAAATGTAATGGGTGAAAACCTAGTGATCGGGACAAATTTCAAGACACCTGTTTCTTACAACTCGAAAGTGATGTCGTTCTCAGTGATCAAGCCAAAAATTGAAGAATAATGAGATCATACAACGATTAAGTGCGGACCCAAAAGAAGTTGAATCAACTTGTGACTCGGAGATTGCGTAAAACACTCTAAAAGGATGAAAGGCACAAATCTCACAAGCTAAAGTCTCCACTAGTGATCTTTAAGGTTCTCTTGGGAATTGGAATACTCTTCAACTATAACCGTAGGGACGTGATATGTGCGCAAATTTTGTTGAGTCTAGAAATTCATAGTGCAAAATGCCTTGATACATATTACATAAGCTATTTAGAAAAATATAAATCCTCTAGCTTGATTCCTAGACTTAAAAAGATGGATGATAGAAAGTTTCATGTCAATGAGTGAGATGAAAGAAACTTCACAAAAATTTTAAAAATTAGGTTCAAAAATCAAAAAATTTCGAAAGAGGTATGATTTTGATAAATTCCCCACCCCCAAACAAAAAGGAACATCGTCCTCGATGTTAAGTAAAATGATTTTTAAAATTGAGAGCAGAAGGGAGGAAAGAAATTAACATAATCAATCGCTAATGAAGTGGACAGATGAAGCCAACATGAAACTTGAATAAGTGATAAGAGAAAAAAAATGTGTATAAGTCTATAAACATGATAAAGCATTGGGTGATGTGAAACACCACCCCCAAACAACATAAGACTCATACAAGAAATAACGAGCTGCCTCCTGGTAGCACTAAGTTTAATGTCTTCAGTCAGACCGAAGGGATCTCACCTTAAGGATAATATCTAGGAACGCACGGGGTGGCAGAAAAATCGGGTGATGATAATCACCCCCAAACAAGACTGCAGCGTCAGTCTTGTTAGATAAAGGCTAAAAATGGTCAAATCACTTATATGGCAAATTACATCACACGATGCAAAGCATGGGTGGACTATGGGTGGGTGGGTAATAGGGTAAGGGTGAAGAGGTATCGGTTTCGGGCCTTATTGAGCCGGAAGGTGAGGGCAACAAGGGACTTATAAGCATGGTGCTCAAATTGGTGAGGAAGGCGAAAAGGTTTGAAAAGTGGAATGGGGTGGGATTCATAGAAATCATACGATCATTCTATGAATGGGCGATAATAATGGTCGCACCGTGACACTCCAGGGAGTTGTCGATGGAAAAAATCCATACCACAAGAGAGTGGTGGGCATGGGGAAACAAGCTCGGTGTCACGAAAGTGGAGAGTAGCACCACAAATACTCTCGTGGAAGGTGGAGGATAATTTTAGGCGAGGATCTAAAAATGTAGATGGAAACATGAAAGGTATAAGATCTAGATCCAAACTAGGTGATGGGGTGGAAGGGACAATGGGTGGGGTAAATGGTAGGATAAAAGGTGGATAGGGTGGGATAAATGGTGGAGGAATATGATCCAACTCAAGAGTAGGAGACACACACTCATCGGGAGGAGTAAAGGAATACTCACTAGAGAGTGTGGTATCAAAATATGGAGTGGTCAAGTTCAGGACGAGACTATCACCAAATAATGTGGTGGGTGGTTCAAACGAGGCACCAAGATCGGAGATAGAGGAATCATTATAAATATTGGGCTCAAAGGGAGCGATGCATGGTGGAACATTATCCATATCCGGATAGTTAGGAACTATCTCGGATTTTACCTCGAGAAAATGGTGAACACTCGTAGCCGGAGCTAACCTATAATAAAGAGGTTCCTCGGGAACACACGTGGTGGGCTCGATAGGTGTAAACTCGGGCATTTTTTGGATTCGTCGGGAAAGGAAAGGTGAACCTCAATGGTAGGTTCATTTGGATATGACGGGATTTGATCAGGCTCACTATCGATGGATAAGTCAACACAATTGTCAACTTGAGGTCCAGACTAAGGAATGGTCTCAACTTTGAGATTCTCGGGAGGATAGGGTTGGTCACACTCAAAATCAGCGGCACAAGACGACGCATCATCACTCCATGTGGGGGCAACAATGGGTTGACTTGGGGTGAAGCCTGACTCTCTCGCGCACTCAATTTTATTAAAGCGTTGTTCAAGATTTTGGAGGGCTTCATTTTGAATTTGAGTGGTTTGCTCTTGCTCGAGTATGAACTTGTTCAAGAGGCTTTCGAGAGAGGATGTGGATGGTGGTGGTGGAGTGACGGGTGGTGGTTGAGGTGGGCACAACTCGCTATTATCATGACTATATGAAGAATACTCAAAGGATGTGTGTGGAACGGGGTTAAGTGCATCATACACGAAAGGAGCGCCTTCGTGATGGACAAATGGCGGATAGTCATTGGGTGCATAGTGAGGGGACTGATCGCAGTGGAGTGCACTTGATTGCCATGACAACTGTTGGAATGTGTGACGATCCATAACATCGGGTTGGGATTCATATTACGTGGAATGATGATCAGGCCTCCACGAATAGCTAGGGTACTCACACAACTCGGGATTGGATATATCGTGATAATAGGATGAGGTTCGGCTAAAGTATGGAAATGGGTAATTCGCTCCATTTATGATGTAATTTCCTTGATTTGAGCATTTGAACACCGCAACATGCATTTGACCTACAAGATAAACATTAACGTGCATGAGACCCATATTTTCGAGAATTAGTAACTAAAATACGTCTATTCGGAGTATAAAATGTACACTTTTGGGTGTTTATCAGTACCCGAGGGGGCTAAAATACATAAGTTTAAGGGTGGATAAATACAATATTCATGCCGAATCAGCCAATAGTAAACTTATTGTCACAAAAAAAATCACTGCATACTGTGAACATGTTCGCAATGATTTTTTCTCGTTGTTTTTTGTCAAAAAAATTTGTTGCAGATAGTACAATTTCGTGGCAAATTGTCTCCCGTATATTCTTAAAAATCCGTGGCTAAATAAGTTTTCATTTTTTGCCACGACTAAAAATCGTTGCAAATAGACTTTTTAACACATTTTTCCACAAATAAAAATCGCGACTAATGTTATTTATTATTATTTTTTTGTGCCTAATGTTATATATTATTATTTTTTGTGACTAATGTTTTTATCATTTTTAATATTATTTTAACTATTATTACTGGTTTATTTTATTTCCAAATAGTTATCACAAATGTCGTTTTCATAATGACAAATAACTAATAACATTAATACTTTGCGACATTTAACAAGTTCATCCGCATACTCGAAAAAAATTAAAATGTCAAACCATGTTCACAAAGTACATCTATTTAAAATACAAAGTCTTATAAAAAATTAAGTCCCCATCTTTGTGCAAAAAATTCCACTCATGTCATAATATCTAATTATAAAAATGCACCATTTGTGTGCCAAAAGTTTCACTTAAAAGGTAAGTCATAATATCTGATAACAAAAGTTAATAAAAAAAAACGACACGATGTCTAATAACAAAAATATCGCGATCGACATAAAAATCTCCTAAATTTTCCATTCGGTTAGCCGCATCCAAATATGTTATGCCAATAAGAGTCCTCGTCCCTTAATATCTACAATTCATCATAAAAAATTGTCAGTTAAGTTCTATAAATAAGAATAATAAAGTCAATATTTATTACTTGAATAGAAAAAGATCTCTCGAGTGACATACTATTGAACTAAAGATTATGTGCATTGCATTTCTCTCGAAATAATCAAGGATTAAATGATCTTATCAGATTCATCTTACTTAGCTAAAATGGTGTCTATGAGTGCTCGTTAAGAAGACGCCTCATCTTGTTGCTTCATTATCTCCTCAAGATGAGTTGCAGACTCCATCGCTTGAGTTTTTAGGCGATCCATCAACTCCCGTTGAGCTCTAACAGACTCCTTAAGAACTTCCTCCACTTGTGCATTTTTTTTGTTGCAAATTTGTCTTAGAATTAGTTGGTTTGGGACCATACCCAAGCCCATTAATATGCCCTGATCTCATCCCAAGCACACGATTCACTATATCGTCTGGTCTCAATAATGGACCCTCCTCAAATACAGGCTCAAACTCAAGGTTTTTCATCTCCTCCTGAGTAAAAGAAATATGCAATTAGCATCAAAACATATTCATATTTTTAAAAATATTTAATACCTAAAAAAATCAGCATACTTTTCTTTGTTTTAAATGAAAACCAGTATATTCAAACTTAATCTCGCGCTCTCCTATAACAAATATAACTCAACATAGCCTCCAATAAAATATTTTATATTTTAAAAAAAATCGACTGAGTTTCCTTTGTTTTTACATTAAAACCAACCTGTTCAATCCATTTAAAAATCAACTTCAACATAAAATAATCCACTATACTTAATCCGAGCCTCCAAATCAACAAATAAAACTCAATCTACTTAATATCAACCTCTTATAACCAAACATACTTAACCCGATAAGAGCGCGACAGAAAATATATCGCAATTTTACTTACACAAATTTCTTTGGCTTAGGGAGACGTCCAATTCCCATTTTTACAGTGGGTTTCTTTATAAAATTCGATGCTGTTAGGCTCAACACCACTAGCCGCTTTTACTTTCTGTCAAAATATAATAAGTATATAATGAGAAAAAATATTTAAGGAGAAAACATTTGAATATAAAGTAAAAAATCTTACCAGTTCATGACGAACAACCACAAATGCCTTGGATCCCTTCGTTGTGCCTTACACTTTGCCATACTTTATTGTTTTTGTTTATCTCACATTGTTTCTACAATATATATATATATGATGATGATGAATCATTAAATCAGTTATAAAAGTTGTCATATTAGATAATTAATATAATTGCAATAATCTTGTACCTCATATTTTGAATCCGCAAATAAATCACACAATTCGTGCCAATTTGCCTTGTTTCAACTACTATATGGATTTTGCCGTACTACCTCCTTTGACACAAATGTCAAATAATATTGATAAATCTAACTTCTTCGAGTCCTACTCCTCTCTTTCATCAACTCTTCGCAACTTCATTTTTCATGTTCATCCAATTTAATTTCAAATTTCTCCTATAAATACAAAATATTAATTAATCAAGTTAAACATAAATGTATAATACTGATAGTCACAAGACTAAAAATATATATGCTTGCACAAATTCTATCACAAGCTTCATTCTTATCACGCTCACTAATTGCTTTCCATTTAGTTGGCACCGGAATAAGATTTCGAGTTATAATCTTTATCTCACTGGAAACTTTAGCAGACTGCTCATGCTTAAGAGGCCTTCCTTTTTCTTTAAAAATTTCTATCCGCATCTTCTTCCCAGTTGCCTTGACCATTTTTTCCAACCCTCTACCTTTAGTAGGTCCACTAACTATTTGTTTCACCCTAGTTGAGGCTATGTACATGCATTGATTAGTACACTGATATAAAAATAAACATCACATTAATATAAAGAATGCAACAGTAATTTGATGCGTACATCAAATTTGATATATTGGCACAGAGTAAGTAGAAAATGCTTACATTATAAATGAACTTGTATATCTAATAAATTTTCATGTTTTCTCATTTTCTTTCACCTTTGTCCCGGGTTATGACTACTACTAGGAAGGCTTGCTTGCAAACTGTATGAAAATGAGAAAAGGGAGGCAGCTTCTATTAATATCCAGACGAGTGTGCGTGGACACTCGACAAGGACCGCTGACACCAAACTCAAAGTCTCCTAGTAATAGTTATACAAAAATAAAACCCAGGCAACATTAATTAGAGCTTTTTCGTACTATAAGAAGCTGATAAGGGCATCAATTATTACACGATGCGGATGGAGGGGGAGAATTACAAAATGCAGTTGTTACACATCAGATTGCTAATGTTTAAATGTAGTTGGGCAGTGTTTAAAATAGAAAGATAATGAATCGATGGATAAAATTTTTGTAGAAGAAAAATTATTCTAACGCATTTGATCTGAAATCAAAGATGTATTTAAATGTATGATGATGTGTTTGGATGCAATCAAAAGACATCAACCACACGTGGATTAGTTAGCACAAAAAGATATAAATGTATGATCAAAGACCAATTATCTGAAGATGTATGTAAATTTTGAAAATGTATGCTTTGAGAAACATATTAAAAAATGTATAATATATGAACCCAAGTCATTGAAGTATCTTACTATTCAAAATATATGCAGGGAATAAGTGTAATTCTCAAATGTTGTGTGCAATTAAAAGCCTAAGCAATCAAAGTCACATGGTATTATAAATTACAATTCTGAAAGTGGCTTACTGAATCACCTATTAATAGCAGTAAGGTGCCACGAGTGAAACTAATTGACTAAGATTAATCTTGTCCCGAATTTAATGACAGGTCGCCAACCAAGTTCACTCTGAGTGAAAACTAAGATGTAATGCATATGAAAATGAAGTCATTGTTTATCAAAATTAGAAATATTTAAAAACATAATAGAAGAATATGCATTTTCAATTGTTAAGAGAAGTTTGCATCCAAAGAAATCAACTACAAATGGTGGTAAACTAAAGACGGATTGAAGGAAAGATAGTACTGTAAAAAAGAATTTCGAATAAGCCAACCACTATTCAATATGCAGCTGCAGATAATTTACGTAATATTCCCTTCCGATTCAGATGTAATAGTCAAACAAATATTGTACATATTTAATCAATTCCAAAATTTAGCAAGGTAGTGACCAATTTAGTAATTTAGAAACTTTATTTTTATGTTTTGGCATTTTTTGGTTTGTAATGCAATTAGGAAAGTATGGTTTGTAAAGAATTCAACAGTTAACAATTAGTTGTTTTTGGTTTGTAATGTATATAGAATTTAGAAAAGTTTGGTCTGTAAAGAATGAAGTTAAACTATCCTCATCCGCAATGAAGTTAAATTATCCTCATTCGTAATGACGCTAAACTAACCCACTTTCGCAAAGATGCTAAACTAACCAACGTTCGATATGACATTAAATGATTCCCATCCATTACGACTTTAATATGAGATACTTCTTGAAGTCTCCTAGAGTTGCGCATTTTTATACAAACATTTTCCCCATTTTCACTCCAAAACTAGTGTGCTAACTGTTTTAGCTAAAATCTCAGTTCTCCAATAATTTTCAAAACAAACATCACTCAAATGCAAAAAAAACTATGATTTATGTTCATCAACGGGCTCCTGATATACATGTCCCTTTTCTCAACTCAAATTTATGCCTATCCTCAGTCCCTTGCTTGTCATTTTGTATAAATTACAAGTATATCATTTTACAGAACGTCTTGTATAAGTTCATTAGATGGGAAGGCGGTGGCACATGTATGTCATGGTACCAATCGATTTACGATGACTATTTTATATTGTTATTCTGAAAAGAATAACCATGCTTTCAATTCTTCTAAATTACCCCAGAGGTATATGTACAAAGAAGTTGTCCCTCATAAAACATAGACCATGTTCTGTGCATTTCTTCTCTAACCTTTAAAATGAACTAACTTTTCTATACGTGAGCTTTTATATCTAATAACTCAATAAACAATCCATGTGGAACACCTCATTTTTTTTATAATTGTACTAACTTTTGTCTCTCTCTCTTTAAGTGACACCTTGTTTCATCTTCTGTCTCCGCTCATTCCGACTCTATTATTTCCCATCAGTTGTTATACAATGCAGATGAAGGGGGAGAATAACTTTTATCTCTCTCTTTGTTTAGATGAAACCCTATTTCATCTTCTGTCTCCTTCCTACTTGATCTTCTATTTATAGTATTTCTTCAGGTATTCAACATTCTAGGCTCAAGGTAGAGGTAGCCCTCATAGTCCCTCAGGCCATAAGTTCTCGATCATATTATATGGGAGACGACTTAGGGAGCTTCCCAGTTATCTACTAGTTTAACGTGGCTTGAATCCTAGTTAACTGCATAAGTTTTGGAAGAACGAGGTCGTTCATCACATTTTTCATAAAGATTTAGGCCCCCTTGGTTTTTTTTCATAGCTTTGCAAATATTCATTTCCACAAACGATGCCAATTATTTTGGAGTGAAAATACGACACACACAACACAATAATGATAAGTAATGTCAACAATAATTAATGTAGATAAAGAAATGAACACTATATATACATGGTTTGATTGTATTGACCTAAGTCTATAGGAAAATGGTATATGGGATGGAGTTTTAAAAACTTGAGAGGTTACCGAGGTTGCATACAAATTGAAAAAATTAATCCTAATTTTATTAGGGCACTGGCTTTATATACTAGACACACAATGTGGTTCATATTATAACTCCCCCATAGGTCGAGGGAATAGTTAGCATAGTGGGACACGTGTTCGACCTTGGAAATCTTACATGTTCCACATTTCTTATTCACTAGGATAGTGGTATGCCTTTGTAGGGAATGTGAGGCATGTTCGAAATAATGTTTGGTTGATCAATTTAATGAGACTGAATGCATAATCGCCCGATGGAGGGTGGGAAGGGTGTTTGGCGAATTTCCCTCATGAATCCCGTTCAGTCTGATCCGATCGAATATCCCCTTATCATTATGTACGAAATCATTTGTGAGACTAATTATGTTATATCTGATCCAAACCCAATATTTTTTGTTGCAGAACATGTAAGATATAAATTTTATTGATTTTTAAAATAAAATGATATGTTATTCAAAGTAAGGGTTATTTTGATAGAATACCCTGAAAAACGTACCATTTAAGTCGTTTAATTCAAGATTAAACAGTTTAAATGGCTCTGAACAGTTTTTTTTGAAGAAACTCTTTAATCATACCAAACAGCTAACACAAGATGTGTATAAAAGATTATATGAACGAGTTATTTAAGGTATAGGTGTACCAGTTTTGAAAAACAAAACTTATATAGGTTCTAAATCGACACAGTCTCAAGAAGGTGAAGAAAGGAAGAGTAAGTCTGCAAGAACACAAGATTTTAATGTGGTAAAACCCCATCCAATTGGGGGAGCATCCATGGAGGTCTTTACACCTCAAAAGTAAAATCCACTAAAATAGAGTAACAAATTACAAACTATATAACAAACCAAACACACAAATAGACCTAATCTAAGTCTAGAATGTTTACCAACTCCTTCGAATTATTCTGACTCCTCTGGAGGTTCTGATGTTGAGGTTGTTCTCCCAACTTTGTAATCACTTCTCCTTTTAGCTTTATGTCGACTCTAAAGTCAAGAATCTCTTTACCAACACTTCATTAGTGTTGTAGTGTGACAAGTGTAAGTGGTGAAGTGACTAACCACATGCATGAAACCCACATACACTTATACAGACAATATTCCTAATAAATTATAAATATCATTCTAAGATGCAGTAAGGATTTCTAAATCACAGTTTGTTTGATAGTCTCAGACTACTGATCTTTATTTTTATCCACAGATCACGAGGAAATATTTCTATTAAAAAGTGATAAGATCTTAAACACTTTCTTTTTATTTTATATACACAGTTATTTCACAAATTTTGGAATATTCAGGAAAGTGTAAATCCCCAATCAAGATCTTAACTAGATCTAAATCTGGTTTTTCTCCTAAACTGTAAACAAAAATGGATTTGTTGGTTCTGGCTTTAAAAAAAAATCTAAGAGTAAAGTCAACCAACAAATGAAGAGTTCTTGAAAAAATAAATCAAACTAAGTAAGTTATACGTGAGATGTATCATACAATTTCAGATCTCAACTTTCTATGAAGAGAAAATGATATCTAAACTCCGTGACTTGGTTGAATAAAAGATTAAAGACTGGAGAGGATGGATCTTCACAAATGTGAAATCACTCAAACTTACAAAAGTTTTTTCTAAGAAAAAATTGGCCGGAGTTTGATTAGGGTTTTCTTTTCTCTCTCTCTCTCTGTCTCTTTTATTCTCAATTCTTAAAAATAAAAACGTTCCCCACTTGGTATCTATTTATACTACTCACAGAAGGATCTAGAAGGGTTGGACGATATCAATGGCTGAGAATAAATCTAACACAAACGATGTAAATCTAATGGCTTAGGATGCACCGCCATTAATTGCATTCTGATAGGTTCTCTCACTTATCACAAGGATTATTATAAAGACATGCAAGTCGTTGATAACTAATGATCTAAGGGACAGGATTACGTCTTAAGGTTGTGAGAGGAAACAAACACAAATCCAATTGCTCACTGACCAACACGTGTAAGGCAAGGATGAGCCCTCAAATGCGTGTTTATAAGTTTTAAAAAATCTCATTTTCCACCACAGAAATCTCTGCCGCTTTCGGATCCTACCCAAGCAAGATTTTGGGAAGAATGGGAAATTATAAATCAACCCATAAGATTTTTAAAACCAACTTTTAAATTTTTTAAAAATTTCCAAAAATTATTTAGAAAATCCAAAAAATTGTAAAAAAAACATTTTTATGGGAATTGACACCCCGCCCTAAATTATAGTGAATGTAATGAATGAATGCAATCCCAGGTGAAGTGTTGGTTTTCTACCTTTGAGACTATTAGAGTAATTGATATGTAGTGTCTGAAGCTCTTTGGTAGACTAGGATATGACTCAATTTTGTCACTATTTCCAAACTAGACAAACTCCTATATAATGTAGACTCAAGTGAGTCAAAGATAAAGGGTGCTTCAATCTCCCCCTTTAGAAATATGAGACAAAATATCCTTTGAGTCATCAAGGACTCCTAGGGATGCAAAAATATAAGAAAATCCTATTCCTATACAAAATTCTATCTACCCCATATCCTAGAAAAAAAAATTATATTACTCAATTAAATACAAACCAATACCCTAACAACATTCTGATAACACAAGGGACTGACATCCTGAAAATAAGATAACTAATATCAAGCTCTTTAGTTGAAGTAATCAAAATAATGTCCAAGTGGACTCAAAGCTTCTCCCCTATTTTGTCTCAAATGGACAAAGGGTGTACACACAGATAAGAGAGAGAAGTATCAAAGCATAAAAATCAACGATATATTATAATTTTACCATAACCATCCCAATCGATTTACGTAAGGATTCAAACCGTATATTGTCCAAGGTTTTGGTGAATAAATCAACTAATTTCAATTCAGTTGGCAGGTAATTAATTTCCAATTCCTTTGATTCGACTAACTCGCGTATAAAATGATGTCGTATTTTAATATGTTTAGTACGAGAGTGTTGAACAGGATTTTTGGAAATATTAATCGCACTTTGATTGTCACAATAGAGATGTAATTGTTCTTCAATAATACCATAATCTCTTATCATTTGTTTTAGCCAAAGTAATTTAGCACAGCAGCTGCCTGCGGCTATATATTCAGATTCGGCTGTGGATAAGAAAGTGAAATTTTGTTTCTCACTATTACACCCTACCAAATTATTACCTATGTAATAACATGCTCCTGACATACCCAGCCCAATCAGCATCGATGTAGCCAATTCTCGTGCTAGATGTGTTATTTGTGTACCAAAGTCCTAAGTTGAGAGTTCCTTTAACATTTTTTATAATTCCTTTAACGCAAGGTAAACGACTCTCTTTAGGGTTAGTTTGATAGTGGGCACACACACAAACAACATACATAATGTCAGGACGGGAGGCAGTAAGACATATAAGACTTCCCATCATACTATGGTATAAGGTTGAGTCGATGGATTTTCCATGTTCATCTTTTGATAGTTTAACCGAAGTACTCATGGGAGTCCTAGCATTTTTGGCAGTTTCTAGACCGAACTTTTTTATAATCTCTAAAGCGTGTTTGGATTGCGATACAAATAAACCATATGAATTTTGCTTGACTTAAAGTCCTAAGAAGAATTGTAACTCCCCCATAAGTGACATATGGAATTCTTTATGCATAATGTCAGAAAATGTTTTAACATACGTTGGGGAGGTAGATCTAAAAATTATATCATCTGCGTATACTTGGGCTATAGTAATATTTATGTCAAAGTGTTTGACAAAAAGAGTTTGGTCATTCCCTCCTTGCTTAAAACCATTGTTTAGAAGAAAGGTAGATAGACGTTCATACCAACCTCTAGGAGCTTATTTTAACCCATAAAGAGCTTTCTTAAGATGGTAGATGTGATTTGGATGATGAGGGTCGATGAACCCTCTAGGTTGTTCATTGTAGGTCTCGTCAGTTAAGATACCATTAAGGAAAGCAGATTTATCATCCATTTGATACAGTGTGAAATCAAAATAACATGCTATTGCAAAGAGTAATAAAAAAGACTCAAGGCGAGTGACTGATGCAAAAGTCTCCTCAAAATATATTCCTTCAATCTGAGAGTAGCCCTGGTAAACTAATCTAGCCTTATTCCGAATGATCATCCCAGATTCATCTATTTTCTTTTTGAAAAGCCAACGTGTGCTAATAACCCTTTTATTTTCTGATCGGGGTACAAAATACCATACATCATGAATGATAAATTGAAGAAGTTCCTCTTACATAGAACTTATCCACAATGGGTCATTCAGTGCTTCATTAACATTCTTTGGTTCTATAAAAGAAACAAAGCATGCATAATGAGTAAGATTACGTAGTTGGGATCTTATAGGAACTAGCTCAGTAGGGTTACCAATTACACTATCTAAAGGATGATCTTTGGAAACCCATTTAGGCACTTCAGGGGTCTCAGTTGGTAAAGAATCATCTATTTCTGGAGTGTCATAAGTTAAAGTGGTTTCCGATTCATTCACTATAATTGTTCCTTTGATCTTACTTTCTACATTAGTGTCACTTATAACCACATTAATGGATTCCATTAAGGTTTTGGTACGAAGATTGTAGACATGGTAGGCTCTACTATTTGGTGAATATCCTAAGAAAATAGCTTTATCTCCACTGGTTTCAAATTTAGACAGATGTTCTCTATCCTTGCATACATAACAGGTACTACCAAAGGTTCTAAAGTATTTTAGGTTAGGTTTCTTCCCATACTAAAGTACATAGGATGTTTGTTTGGTGTTTTTCCTTAGGTATACTCGATTAATTATATGACAAGTTGTACGAATGGATTCTACCCAGAAATAATTAGGTAAATTCTTTTCATAACGTGAGCCATCTCTTGAAGAGTGCGATTTTGATGCTCCACAATTCTATTTTATTGGCAGTGTCTTAGGGGCACTAAATTCATGTTTATAACCATTATAGTCACAGTATTCTATGAAACCTGAATCTATAAATTCACCTCCTCTATCGCTATGAATTCTATCTACTTCAGAGTCCTTATCATTTTCAATATGAACTAGAATTTTCAAAAACTTACAAAAAGTTTCTGATTTGTGTTTAAAAAAGGCAACCCAGGTAAATCGAGTGAAATCATCAACCATAACAAGAATATAACTCTTTCCACAAATACTAACAGTACAAAAAGGACCCATTAGGTCCATATGGATGAGTTCTAGAGGTTTAGGGCATATAAATTCTTTAACTTTCTTGTGGGGAGCCTTAACAATCTTTCCTTCTTGACAAGGACCATATATGATGTTTGAAATTGATTTGATTTTAGGAAGACTTGTAACTATATCTTGAGAACGCAATTTACCAAGGCTGTCATAATTAATGTGACCCAACCTATTATGACATATCTCATTGTCATCCATTTTGGCAATGTTACAAACCTCTGTACTTGGATTGACTGTATAACAGTTATCTGTAGTACGGAGTCCTGTAATAATGCAATCACCATTTTTATTTAAAATTTTGCAATTGTTCTTTCAAAAGGTGACAACAAAATTATGATATGCTTAGTAAATTTGCTTTAACACCCTTTACTAAAAGAACATCCTCAAGAATAGGTTATCCTTGTTCATGGAGTGTTCCTTTACCAATGATCTAGGCCGATACACCATCTCCAAACTAGAATTTACCTCCTAAGAAGTTAGTTTTATTTTAAAGTTTGGTATCATCCCCGGTGATATGTTTAGAATATCCAGAGTTTAAATACCATCCAAACACTGCGTATTCAGCTTTAAAAGCACTGATCACAATGTTGCATTTCATCTGCGATAATAACTCATCTTTTCTAACCCAAATTGCTATAGTTTTCAATTTGTGCTTATTAGCTTGTATTTGATAAAACTTACGAGCTTCATCCTTTTCTCAAAAAGATTTTTGCGTACGTTTTTTAGTATGATAAACGGTTTGAGCATTTGGTTTAGAAAAGAATCTAGGATTCCTTTTTGTAGATGATCTATTAGTATTTGATCTTATCTTCCTATTACGATAATTAGAATTCTTGTCCGACTGTCTAGGTAGGACATAATTATTTTGGCTTCTCCTAGAATAGTTGAAGTTATGGTAAACAGGTGAGTGATAGATTGGTTTATATAGATGTTTAGAAAAACATCCTTTAATAGAATGTCCAAAGACATCACAGTATGAGCAATAAAGATGACTCGTAGAGGGTTTAGATTTAGAAATGTTGTTAGACAAAGGTTTGTCTAATAATTAAATTTTAGCCTTATTCCTAGAAGGTACATGTTGAAATGACGAATAACTTTTTCTAATGAGAGGGCAAACATATTTAGTCTTATGTTCAGCATTACGCTTAGAGTTACTTTATTCACCAATGTCTAACTTTTGTTGTTGCAAGTCAAAATCATTTTTCAAGGCTTGAAAATCTGGACAAGTTTCAACAGGTCTTTTGCCATCAGATAAAAACTTGATAGATTCAAAAGTTTTAGTTTGCTTAGAATTGTTGGGGCAAAACCTATTCTAGTTCTGTCATCAGAATTGGTCTTACTTTCAACAACACAGACTTCAAAACATTTTGAGTTATTTTCAAATTTAGCAAACTTTTTGAAGACTGTTGAAGTCTTTTCTTTATTTTGTTCCAATTCTAACAATGTCCGTTTATATTTATTTTCCAGAATTTCATTTGATTAAGATAACTCTTTCAATTTTTGTTCAAAATTTTTAGTCTCATTATCATGAATTAGACATTGAGAAGTGTGCTCTTTAGCTTTCTGTTTAACCATATGGCTTAGGGTTTCTATCTTTTGTGTAAGGTCTTTGACGATTTTTTCAAATTTGGTGCTTTTCCTGAGAGTTTTTTACAGTGTGTGAATGCCTGGGAGATCCTCATTATCGGAGTCACTAAGTGTGCAGTGTCCCCTAGCGATTCATTTTTAGGACTCACACACCCATTTGCATTAACAATATATCATTCCCTTTGAGTCACACACACAACGTTTGATTAATTATCAACATTCTCAAGTAATAAGGCAGACAAATCAGTAGGGATAGCATCATTAAACATAGCATGCTCAGATTCCTTATCACGAGTGTATATGATTTTGTTAAAGAAATACATACAGGGGTCAGAAGTATTGAATGACTCAGGTTCATCAGATTTTGATTCACTTGAATCATCCCAAGTCTTGCACAAATTAGCCCTAGAGTTCTTGCTTTTATTCAAATTGACTCTACAGTCAATGTTTATATATCCTAACTTCCCACATCTATAGCATTTAGTGTTCTTAAGGTCTCTACTGGGTTTGTTGTGATACTCAGTCTGGTGTTTGTCAAGTCTTTTCTCATGAGGCCTATTATTAGAGTGGTTTGAATAGGTAGGCTTGCCTAATCTATTTGTAATTTTATTTCTAAATTTCATAATTTTCTTAAACTGTTTAGACATTAAGGGAATATGATATCCAAACTCTTTAAATTATAGTCCTCATTAGAATTTAAGTCTATTTCAGACAAATGACATTCAAGTTTAGTCAACTTAGAGGTAAAGACAAGATTAGAGGTAGACTGTTTCTTATGGGTCTGTATTAATTGCTTCTTAAACTCTAATTCCATTTTCACAATTCTTAGCTTGCTACTGAGGAGTTCAAGGGTAAGGTTTTGATCATCCATCTCCTCGATTGCATAGCATTTATTATCAAATTTTTGTGGAAGTGACATTAGAATTTTAGAGACAATTTCCTTCCTGTCATAAGTTATACCATTAGCATGCAGTTTTGTCATAATGTCTATCAACCTAATGTAAAAATCATCAAATGATTCAGTCTCAGTCATAACTAGAGCATTGTACTACTGGATTAACATTTGGGTTTTAGCATCTTTGACACATGCGTTTTCTTCATGTGCAGTCACAAGAGTATCCCAAGCTTCCTTAAAAGTTGTGCAATAAGAGATCCTCTTAAATTCGTGTTCATTTATGGACATGAATATGGCATTTTTGCCTTTGATATTACTAAGGGAGACCTGTTTCTCTTCTTTAGTGTATTCATTTAGCAGTTTCCTAATCCTCGCAGTACTTCCTTTTATGGCTGGTTTAGTAGGAAAAGTGTAACCATTTTCAATAGCATCCCAGACATCATCTCCCAATGTCCCTTGGATGAAAGCAACCATCCTCACTTTCCAGTAAAGGAAGTTGGTTCCATCAAGGAGAGGGGGCCTGGACAGGTTACCTAATCTCTCAAATTTCTCATCTATAGTTTGTTTTAAGAAAACGATTTTAGAAACTCAAGATCTAAAAGAATTTGTAAAGCCAAGCTCTAATACCAATTGAAAAATGTACCACTTAAGTCGTTTAATTCAAGATTAAACAGTTTAAATGGCTCCTAACAGTTTTTTGAAGAAACTCTTTAAGAAAACCAAACAGCTAATACAAAATGTGTATAAAATATTATATGAACGAGTTATTTAAGGTATAGATGTACCAATTTTGAAAAACAAAACTTATTAAAGTTCTAAATCAGCGCAGTCTCAAGAAGGTGATGAAAGGAAGAGTAAGTATGCAAGAACACAAGATTTTAATGTGGTAAAACCCTACCCAATTGGGGAAACATCCACGGAGGTCTTCACACCTCAAAAGCAAAATTCACTAAAATAGAGTAACATATTACAAACTATATAACAAACCAAACACACAAACATACCTATTCTAAGTCCAGAATGTTTACCAACTCCTTTGAATTATTCTGACTCCTCTGAAGGTTCTGATGTTGAGGTTGTTCTCCCAGCTTTGTAATTTCTTCTCCTTTTAGCTTTACGTCGACTATAAAGTCAAGAATCTATCTACCAACACTTCTTTAGTGTTGTAGGGTGACAGTGTAAGTGGTGAAGTTCCTAATCACATGCATGCAACCCACACACACTTATACAGACAATATTCCTAATAAATTATAAATATCGTTCTAAGATGCAGTAAGAATTTCTGAATCACAGTTTGTTCGATAATCTCAAACTACTGATCTTTATTTTTATCCACATATCAAGAGGTAATCTTGCTATTAAAAAGATCCAAGATCCTAAACACTTTCATTTTTTTATATACACAGTTATTTCACAAATTGTGAAATATTCACGAAAGTGTAAATTCCTAATCAAGACCTTAACTAGATCTAAGTCTGTTTTTTCTCATAAACTGTAAACATAAATTGATTTGTTGGTTTTGGTTTTGAAAACAACATGTAAGAGTAAACTCAACCAATAAATGAAGATTTCTTGAAACGAGAAATCAAACTATGCAAGTTATATGTGAGATGTATCACACAGTTTTAGATCTCAACTTTCTATGAAGAGAAAATGATACCTAAACTTTATGACTTAGTTGAATAAGAGATTAAAGACTAGAGAGGATGTATCTTCACAAATGCGAATTCACTCAAACTCACAAAAGGTTTTTCTGAGAAAATAATGGCTCTTTTTCTCTCTCTCTCTCTCTCTCTCTCCCCTCTCTCTCTCCCTCTTTTACTCTCAATTCTCAAATGAGCCAAAAACTAAAAGCATTCCCCACTTGGTCTCTATTTATACTACTCACAGAAGGCTATGGGAAGGTTGGACGATACCAATGGCTGAGATTAAATCTAACACAAACGATATAAATCTAATGGCTTAGGATGCACCGCCATTAAACACATTTTGATTGGTTCTCTCACTTATCACAAGGATTATTACAAAGACATGCAAGTCGTTGATAACTAATGATCTAAGGGACATGATTACGTCTTAAGGTTATGAGAGGAAACAAACACAAATACAATCGCTCACTGACCAACATGTGCAAGGCAAGGATAAGCCCTCAAATGCATGTTTATAAGTTTAAAAAATTTCATTTTCCACCATAGAATTCTCTGTTGCTTTCGGATCCTACCCAAGCGAGGTTTTAGGAAGAATAGGAAATTATAAATCAACCCACAATATTTTTAAAACCAACTTTTAAATGTTTAATTTTTTTTTAAAATTTCTAAAAAATTATTTAGAAAATCCCAAAAATTGTTAAAAAAAACATTTTTATGGGAATTAACACCCCCTTAAATTATAGGGAATGCGATGAATGAATGCAATCCTAGGTGCAGTGTTGGTATTCTACCTTTGAGACTATTAGAGGAATTGATATGCAGTGTCTGAACCTCTTTGGTAGACTAGGATATTACTCAATTTTGTCACTATTTCCAAACTAGACAAGCTCCTATATAATGTAGACTAAAGTGAGTCAAATATATAAGGTGCTTCATCACCTTTAATCACAGAGGCATTCCAGCCTTTCATGGGAGTGTCATAAATCTTTAATTTCCTCTTGAATTTTGTCTAAAGTGGAGTTAGTAATGAGCAAAATTTCATGGATGTTTCCAAAAACAGAAGCATTTCAGCCTTTCAAAACACACTTGAGATGTTTAAGCTTATCTTTAAGAATATATATAGGGCAAATAGTTGTGCTGATATTATTGTATTAACACTTAATAAGATGCATGAAAGAACGATAGTTGTGCTTATATTGTTGTATTAACACTTAACACGGCTAAACATATTTAATTGTACCTTAACTGCTAACTGGAGTGTCATTTGTTGGGCAAAATAAATGTGTGGAATCTATTGGTTGTGTGCCCTGTATAATATATTGTTGTACATCTTGTATATCAACAGACTACACATGTTTTACAACTTTTGTCCCTATACTTGATCTAGATGACCCGAGACGCCTAGAAGACCCTGGTGCGATGATAAATTATCTATAAGCAAATCAAAAGAGCAAGTTATGATGTGAGTATAAAAAATGCATATGCAAATCACATGTAAATGATGGAACATATAAATACAAATTAATACATTTCATCAAAGGTTATATTGGACCGAAATGAGATTTGTATGAAATTAAAATTACATTCCCATATTGCCATCGTATATAAATGATGTAACATATAAGTAAAAGTAAATCCATTTTCAATATATGAAATTAAAATTACATTCTCCTATTGCCATTAACACATCAATTTATACCAATTTCAACACTATCACTATAAACGAGATCTTCATCGTCATAGTATTAAATTAACGTCTCGTCCTCCTCATCATTACCATCACACATGAAATTATTTTCATCAGCTATAACTTCGACATTTAAGTCTACAACAGTTGCATTAACAGCATCAGCATCCACATCATTTCTATGCAACACATCAACATCAACTTGGTCAACTTCAACAACTCCAGATGGTACATTCTCCTGGTAAACCAAACTTTCATCCACTTTCGTAACACCCATGTCCTTCCGTTCCACATCTGGATCATATAAGTGTCTATGCTAAAACTCTTGAACAACTTTCCAATTTTTCCCCAACTTTATGTCATCGACATAAAAGACTTGTTTCGCTTAATTGGCTAACACATAAGGATAACTCTTATACCACCTACCATTAATGTTGATGATCGTCTCTTTGTATTCCTGACCTTTTCTTCCTATCAGCTTGAAACCACTCGCACTTAAAAATAATGTCCTGATTTCCTTTAATGTATTCCAATTCAACAACTTCTGTCAAGATGCCATAAAAGTTGATATCTTCATTCTCATGATCCCCTTTGACCAATAATTCTGACCTCTTTGACGACGATCCCAAGTGTGAAACCTAACTCCATTAATAATGCAACTCGTATACTTCCTTGCTCATATATCGGGACCACACGCTAATGGATATATTTGTTACTTAGATTCTGGAGACTTAGGTCATAAAAATTTCCCATCTATTAAGAAAATATATGGATCAGTTAAAAGTGACAAAAATGTTATATTTATTTTTTATTTAAGTGATAATAAATATTCTCGTTCAACTTACATGTGCTTTGAACCAAGAAGGAAATTGTCTCCGTTGTCTCTCCTCCAAATTCAAGGGGTTTTCGTTCTTAAGTTCTTCCATGTGTTCACTACATCAAAAAGGTAATTGAATTTATTAAGCTTGTTACTAATTAAAAATTTATTTAAAAAATAATGACTTACTCGATATATGTCGTAACTTCCTTGTAATTATTCAACGTATTCCAACTCATCATTTCAAGCTCGATCCCGGTAAGAAAATCATATGAACATGCCCTAAAAGGACATACTTTTTGAATGAACACATCGAATCCATCCTCATGAGTATTTCCATTATAATTCCATTCCGCATGATTGACTTCATTTCAATTTCATTAAGATACATAGAACAAAATGTTAAGCATTCGTTAGTAATATATGCTTATGCTACGGAGCCTTTAGGGTGGTATTTATTACGAACATAACCCTTAAGCGTTCCCAAGTATCTATACATATAAAATGTCACATCATGTCAAAATAAACCCACAAGCTACAACACAAAGTAAACAATAATGTCTAAATATATATAAAAACACACCTTTCAATAGGATACATCCACTTGTATTGAACTGGTCCACCAAGCATAGTCTTTCATGGTAGGTGAACAACTAAGTGGATCATTATATAAAAAAATGCCGACGAATAAATTATTTCAAGTTTGCACAAAATTAGGACAATGTCTTTTTCCAATCTCTTTAGTTTTTCTTCATCTAACGTCTTACAACATGAGTAATTAAAGAACTTCTCCAATTCAACCAATGTGGTATATTCGTCCTTAGGCAAATATCCACGAGCACCAATAGCCAACAATCGTTGTAATAAAACAAGACAGTAATGACTTCAGTCCCGATACCTTACTGTCACTACATTTACACATCGAGAGATATTGGAAGCATAAGCATCAGTAAACTCAACATATCTTAGGAACTCACAAAACCCTTGTTTTCCAACTTCGAAAGGGTATATGACGCTGGTGGCATCATATATTTATCACCATTCCACTTTAAATGTAACTCTTTTCTTATGTTCATATCCTCTAAATCTTATCTCGCTTTATATATGTCTTTTGTTTTCCCTTCGATGTTTAATATGTCTCAAGTACACTCTCACAAATATTTTTTTCAATGTGCATGATATCAAGATTATGGCACAACTTCAGTGTCTCCCAATACGGTAATTGGAAAAACAAATGCTTTTTTTTGTCCAATTCAGCTCTTCGGGTGTACGTTTTCACTTCCTACTGTCTGAGTGTTTCCCAGGGATACAATCATTAAGATAATTAAATTGTTCTAACACATATTTCCCATCAAACTCCATAGGCTTTGAACGAATCTCCTGCATGCCATAAATTTTTTACTCTTTTGCCATTTATGGTATGGCTCCAAATATCGACGGTGGCCCATGTAACAAATCTTTCTTCTTAATTTTTCTGAAGAAGTATGCTTATTATAAGTAGGGCATTCCATGTATCCTTTAGTGCTCCATCTTGATAAGTTACCGTAGTCTCGAAAGTCGTTTATTGTCCATAAAATTGCCGCATGTATTTGAAATGTCTTTCCTGCAGACGCGTCATATGTCTCCACACCAACATCCCATAATTCCTTCAATTCATCAATCAATGGTTGTAAATACACGTCGATGTCCTTACCAGGTGCTTTGGGTCCAATATTGAGCAATGACATCATGAATAATTCTTCTTTCATGAATTTCCGTGGAGGTAAGTTGTAGGGCATGAGTATAATAGGCCACATGCTATATGAGTTGTTCATGTTACCAAACGGATTGGACCCGTCACTTGCTAGGCTAAGACGCTCTAACACGTCGCCTAATTAAATACCGGGTGATCAGTCCTTTATTAAATTATCATCAAGGTGAACAGTTTGTTCATTCTCAGCATCACTGTTGTAAAATAATATTTCAAATTTGAACACCCTAAACAATTAAGCTAAGTGTTAAAACAATTTAAAGTCTTATTTTCATCTTATTAAATTCCAATATAAAACCCTTTTTAATAACTAACAGTTTAAGAATCACATAAATGCTAATGATGGAAATTAACACACAAGAATTTAAACCATCTAGATAAACCAATCCAAGTTTAATAACTATCAATGAAATCATCCTGACAATAGTTAACTCCCAAGGAGTACGGAGTACCGAAAATATAAATGTACATAAACCTCTGACAAATCCAACCGGAATAGGAAATCGGGCGACACATGCCCTAACTATGAAGAACTAAAGTAAGAACTGAATCAATGAAGAGGTCGTCTAAAGTAAGGGCCTGCAACTTCCACAAAAGCTACAGCACGTCCAATCCAAAGAACCTATGCAAAACACCCTTATGGCTGGGAACCTGTAATACATACATATATATATAAGAGAGAAAGAAATGACAAAAAATGGGTCAGAGCCCGAGTGTAAAACAGTTTTAAAAATAGTTTAGCAAGTATTTAAAATGCTTACCGGCTAATATCACAACCATGTTAATATGCGAAACTCTCTTGAGAATCCTCACCTCTCATCTAGTGTGCACTCCTACAGTTCTACTGATCTCATAAGTCTATCTAACTTATATTTTCATAACGTTTTATCCCAAGAAGTACTAAGACCATAATATTTAGTTTTAGAAATCATTCTCTTCCATATTCTTACGTTACTTAGAACCACTTAGTACCATTACCAAATTCACGAACACTTGTTATAAATCTGAAGCATTTATTCATTACTTAACAACTTATACACACAGTAGAAAGTTTCCATATATCTATATATATATATATAAAGGTATTAAAAAACGCGGGGAGTGATCGAGGCGTGGAGGCCAAGCCTTAAGCCTTAGAAGCCTAGGCGGGCCTAGGCGTAAAAAGGCGTTTAGACCTTTTTAATATATTTTAATATTTTTTAACCATAACAAGGCTATTGAAATATTAAAATTGTACATATCATAAAAATATGTCTGAATATTTGCAAATAAAAATACTATTTGATTATTTTGGATGAGATAATGGTCCGGTTTGTAAAAAAATCTTTAAAAGGCGATATCGTTTCACTAAAGCATTGTTATTTTAGAGAAAAAGTACGCCTTAAGGGTTTTACCAAGCATAAGGCGTCAAAATCTTAAGGCGGGGCGTTTCTCCCAAGCCTCAAGCCTAGGCGGATTTTTTAGAACAGTGATATATATATATCAATCACTCATATAATATATATATACTATCGGCACCCCACATAAATCTATGGTGCTGGCATACTCTACTATCAAGTCCCCGTATCACTCAAACTAAGGGAAATACTAGTTCGGAATCACTCTCGAACTGTATTAATACAATACACATACAAATGGAGGCGAATCATAGTTCCAAGTCACTAAGAGGTCAGCACATACCCCTCACGTCTCTTAGGACCGTCTGACTATCATTCTCAGATACCCTGTACTAAGAAATCCAATGTACTAGGGTACGAGTCAATATCCCCCATAAAGGTCCAATCAAGATAAGACTGTCTCGGCGTAAAAACCTCTGTGATAGCAAGTAGCCGGGGTATGATTTTTGCACAGATACATAATATATGCATAGACACACAATCATATATATAAATATTCACATTTTCTAAATTAGGTGCGCCCACGACCCATAACTATAATTATCCGTTCTTAGCATAAATTACTCGATTATCTCACATAACGGATTCGTCTCTTTTATTCTCATTTATAATTTATTTCATACTTACTTCTCACCTCTCAAAGTATTATATCTCACTAAGTATAATTTCAGTAGGTATACCCTCACTTACCTTCTAGTATAAATCTTTCACGAGTCTCCATCTTTTAGTAAATGTACGCACAATTTCCAATGTATGAACTCCCTGTTAACCCACGATTTCATCCCATATTAATTTCACTCAATGAAGTCTACTTAGACCCTACTGGTCCTCTTCATAACCCATTATACTATTTAAAAGATATTCAAGGGTTCCCACGTATTTTATCCTCATTAAACAAAAAGGGGAAAACATGAAATTTCCAGGAGGGATCGATCGATCGTGGAATGGGTTCGATCGATCGATCATCGATCGATCGATGCTCTTGGTCGACCGATCGATGAAGCAGTTCATGCCTAGTTTTCTGCAATTTTCAACTTACGGGTTCAATCATTCTAACCCCTACAAACCTCTATAATTTCATACCAAACTCCCATAAAAATTATCCAAATGTATAAGCAATGTATATAAACAAGTTCCAACGTAACGACATCAATAAATCCTCAGTGAATCAATCAAAAAAAGGTTTAATCCCTTAGATTTTTTTATAAAACCAAAATTTGCATGAATAATCACAAACCTCTATTTAAATCCAGATTTTCTTCCCAAATATCATACTAAACTCATGTTTATCCTCTACATATGATCAAGATTTTAGACTACATGGATTCTCCCTATAAAATATATAAATTCTCCTCCAAAACGTATAATTCTTCAATTAAAACATATGATTTTCATTCCTAGACTAACATGGAAGGTATATTAACTTGGAAATTAGCAAGATAGATACTTTCCTGGGATTCAAGGATCTGATTTATTGATGAAAATTATATGGTTGCATTCCTCATCATGCGATATACGTTTTGGTGGTGGTGGCGGTGCAATCGGGTGAGTTCTAGGCCTTGGATTGCTTGGAAACTCTTCACCTTCTTCTCTAATATCTTCCCCTTCTTCTCTAATCTCTTCACCTTTTTCTCTAATGGTTGGGCTTAGGTTTTGTGTTTGTTAACCCTAAGAGATAAATTCAAATGGATAATATGTACTAAGAAAATTCGTGGGTTTAATTACCCAAAAATACAAAATGTCTATAATACCCTCCCGGGATGCCAATTAGGCCTAAAAATGCACCGAGACCCAAATTAAACCCCCGAGTACACTTTTTTGACTATGTCGACCCTTCTGAACACTTTGACGCACTCGAAACGACCATGCGGGCAACTTATAATATATTTACTTTTATAATAATAATTTAGTTCCGACACGACACAGGCGCGTCCCGACTTTAATTTTCATAATTGCCATATTTTTCACTTGTGACAGTACTAATAAAATCAACCTCATATATTACTTTACTCATCCAGTAATATTCAATAAATTACCAATAATTACTAACTCTCATCACGCTAGTAAATATTTAAAATGAAAATTCGGATTAATAATAAATTAATATCTCAATTAAATTTGATAAATCCCCAATTTTAAAAGCAATGAAAATACGGGGTATTACAGCCACACATTACGAGGGTCTAGAGAGAACAACTCATGATGCTTATCAAATTCCTTCCAAGCATTAGAGTCAGCGGGATGTCTTAACACATTATCATTTGCACACTTCTCTTTGTGACACCTCTTATCCTCAATTATTTTTTCGACATAAATAATCTTTTGAGGCTTAGTGTTAGCAGGAAGTAACGAAGCACCTTATGTGGAATATTCTTACCCTTTCCGTCATTGATCTTCAATCTAGACGCTCCGTATATTGGACACTCTTTTACATTCTCAAATTCCTTTTGAAATAATGAACAATCATTTTTACAATCATAAATCGACACATATCCTAATCCTAAATCACACAAAATATTTTTCGCCTCATAATATGACTTTGGAAGGGTCTCGGCATCTGAAAAAGCTTCTTTAAATAGATCGAGCAACATGTTAAGTGATTTATCACTCTAGTGATTAAGTACCTTCAAGTTTTGACAATAAAATCCAATGTAGAGAATTTTTTACAATTGGGGTAAAGTTCACGTTCAACTTCGCTCAATAATTTTTCAAAGATTTTTTTCTCCCCATCACCAACATGTATGGGAGAATCACCATGAGACGAGTCAACTGGACCACTAGTATCTATGAATGTTCCTCCATGCATGTCTTCCAACATATCACGCATTTCGTCACCATTATCCTCTTCATTGGCTGTCATCTCTTTGTCATCATCCTCACCATCTACATCGAGTTTTGCAATACCATACACCAAGCGTTCGGAGCACTACCCATGATATATCCATTGAGTATAAGTTGTGCAAAAACCTATCGAAAATAAGTGATTCTCCACTTCATCAATGTTTCTAACATCAATATTCAAGCAATCGCAACACGGACATCTAGTTTCATTTTTTTCCCTATACAATTCTTCACAAATCAAATGAATAATCTAAGTCCCATCACACACTTCTCACAAAATCGATCATTTTCGTGCATCCAACTTTTATCCATATAATTTTAAGCAAAATAACCAAATAAACTCAATTTATTTGCACATAAATATACGAGAACAAGACCATATATTCTACAGTAAAGAACATGAAAGAATATAAGATCAATTAACGTTCGAAGCTTTAGCAAATCAAGATGAAGTTAAAAAAGAGATACGCAATGGAAGCAAACTAAACTCATTGACAATTAACAATAGAAAATTTAAATTTACAAAAACAGTGCGTAACAGAGCAAATCAACGATTTAACAAGTAAACTAATCTGAATCGAACTTTAGCTAGTTTAAAAACACATTCAAATGAAATAGTTCAAAAAATGTACAAATAATAGTAAGTTGAAAAAATACTTAATATAAAAGAGATTGTAACATCCCGTATTTTTATAATTTTAATATTTGGATTAAATGTGGATTAAATTGGGATTAATTAAGCTAAATTAGAATAATTAATTTGGGTCAAATAAATATTAATTAGCGAGATAAGGGTTAATATTTATTTATAGTGAATATTACTTAGTGAAGGAGTAATAATAAAGATAAGAAAACTTTATGATTGTCGTGAGTGAGAAATATGACTGTTATGATAAATTTAGTCGGAACGTGCGCGTTTGTCGTGTCGAGACTTAAATTTGGAAATATAATATAATTTCATTTTTGGTATTTCATATGGTCATTTCGAGTGCGCTAGTGTGTCCGGAAGGGTTGAGATAGTCAGAAAAGTGTACCCGGGAGTTTAGTTTGGGTCCAGGGCACTTTTAGAAAAAAAAGGAAAAGGGGTTCGACGAAAATTATAGAGTTAAAGTATGAGGCATGTAAAGAAAGTTAGGGATATCAATTGTTAAACTATAAGAGAGAGCACATAAGGGATAAGGAGAGAGTTCCTGGGAGTTTTAAAGCCAAAAGCCATCATCTTGCACTAAAATCACCACCATATTATAGATCAGGGAGAGAGGACCACAATCATATCCTTCTTCTTCAACGGATCAGACCTAATAAAAGAGGAAAGTGTTTATCTTGCTCAATTATGTGCATATGGTATCCAAGTTAGGGTATATTTGAAGAAATAATCATGATATTATGAATTTGGCAATGAAATTGAATGTTAAATCAAGTCTTTGGGTAGTAATTGCATGTATTTGGTGTAATCATATGTAGAGAATATGAAACCTGAGATTTATGCATAATAATCACGAATTTAAATTGGGTATAGGTTGGACATTAATGGTGATCATGTATATCTAGGGCTTTTGAGGATTTAATGAATTAATCCATTCCTACATAATAAATAAAAGGTTTTGATATTAAAAATGCGTTAGAAAGCACCCAATTACTTGTAGAAATGATTTGGAACATTTGGTTTTGAGTTGGAAGAAATTACATGAAATTTGGGTGAAGAAAAAGGGTGAAAAACACAGTTTTTAGAGGAAGGGGACGAACTGGGTTAATCTCATTAGAACCACTTGGGAAGTCGTTCGAACGACTATGTTCGAACGAGAATTCAAATGAGAGTTCAGAAAACATTTCGTTCAAAGTTTATTTGAATGACCTGGACTTTTCTTTCAAACGAGATTCTAGGTTCGTTCAAACGACATTTCAGAAAATGGGGATTTTATGCGGACAAGTTTAAATTAAATGTAGTATCTTTGAGAGAAGGAAAATGACCTATAATGATATTTGATTCGATTTTAATTATAAGGACGAGTAGTGTGAGACAAGGATTAACTACTTGGAATACATATAAAAGGGAAATAAAAGGCCTTAGATGGGTGAATCACGTTTGATGAAATACGATAGAAAAACTAAATCGTAAGTTACCTAGTACTGTGAGTATTAGAGAGAAATTATACTACATATGAATCCGGGTACTTGGGTTGTGTGTATACCTATTTATTCTATAGTTTGTGTGAATACGTGTAATACCCCGTATTTTTATGCTATATTAATTTGGGGATTTATTAAATTTAATGTGAGTTAATTATTTAATAAAAATCCGAAAATTAATTATGTTATAATTATTAACGTGACGAGAGTTAGTAATTATGGGAAATTTGTTGAATATTACTAATGAGCAAAGTAATATATGATATTGATTATATTGAATGTCACGAGTGAATAAAATGACAATTTTAGAAATTTGAATCGGGACGCGCCCGTGTCGCGTCGGGACTAAATATTGATAAATAAAAGTGAATATTTTATAAGTCGTTCGTATGGTCATTTTGAGTGCGCCAACGCGTCCGGAAGGGTTGAGATAGTCAGAAAAGTATACCCGGGGGTTTAGTTTGGGTCTCGGGGAGTTTTTAGGCCTAAGTGGTACCTCGGGAGGGCATTTTGGACATTTCACATTTATGGGTAATTAAACCCACGAAAATCCAAAGGATTATATCAGATATCTGGATTGTCATCTAGGGTTAGAAACTCTAAACACAAGTGACGACCATAGGAGAGGAAGGAGAGAGCTCTCAAGGCAAATTCAAGGCCCGAAATCCAACCGTTTGCATCGCCACCACCCCCAACGCGTAGATCGCGCAACGGGCTACGCAACCACACCAAAAACATCTGCAAATCAGAACACCAAAAATCCCAAGCAAGTGTTTATCTTGATTATTTCGTTAATGCATCTTTCATATTAGTTTAGGAGTAATTAGGTTGAGTTTTAATGGAAGAAAACCCAATTTGTGATAGGAAAATCCATGTAGTATTGGTTTATATGATGATTCTGGAAACCTTTGACATGTAGAGGAATTTAACCACGAAATTTTGATAATTATAAGAAGGAAATTCTGGAGAAAATTTGTTAGAAACCTGTTTAAGAAAATTCTAGGGTTCTTGATAATTAGATAAAACTTTGGGTTGATAATCCATGTTTAAATGATAGAAATACACATGCCTTACGTTGGAAATATCTGGTATATTGATATAATGTTAGTAGTAGAATTTTTGGGACGTTTGGGTTTGGAAAATATGGATTTGGATGAAGATAGGTGGTAGAACCCGTAACTGCAATTCTGCAGAAATCGAAATACCTGCTTGATCGATCGATCGAGCCTAGAGCTTCGATCGATCGAAGGTTCGATCGATCGAGCCCCAGACCTCGATCGATTGACCCCTCCTGGCAGACTCCTATTTCCCTTTTTAAATGAGTTAAATTCAATTTATTGTGAGATAATTCTTGAGCATCCTTAATAAAATATTTTGGGAGATAGGGAAGACCAGTAGGACATGTGAATATATTTTGGGACCCTTGATGACGGGCAAAGATTGTATTTTAGGATAATTAAATAAGGGTCGGTAAATTTATGACTTAAAGAGAGAGACGCGTAAGATTTACTTTAGGACAAATGTGTATACCTACTGAATTCTATAATTTGGAGAATAAAGCCAAGAGAGTTATGTGGTACGTTGGAATAATACCGAATCAAGGTTAGAAACGAACCGTTATAAGTGTTTACTAAATTATGATAATATGGAAATGTCGTAATTATGAGAATTGAGAATTTACCTAATATTGATATGGTAATATTAGTATAGTTATATGATTGTGTATGCATATACTATCTATGTGAGAAAATCATGCCCACTCTACTTACTATCCCTGAGGTTTCCGTGCTGGGACAGTCTTATCTCGATGGGAGCTTTATGGGGGATATTGACTTGTACCCTAGAAGATAGATATCCTTGGTACAGGCTATCAGAATGATAGTTCAGACGGTCCTAAGAGACGCAGGCATGTGCCATCCTCTTAGAGACTTGGAATCTATTCTTCGCCTCATCTTGTTTGTGTATAGATATCCTTGGTACAGGCTATCGCAGTGATAGTTCAGACGGTCCTAAGGGACGCAGACAGATGCCGTTCTCTTAGAGATTTAGAATCTATGCTTCGTCTCAATATTGTTTGAGTATGTGTTAATAAAATTCGAGAGTGATTCCAAATTTGTATTCCCCTTAATGTGAGTGATATGGGGATTTGGATAGTAGAGTATGCCCGCACCATAGTTATTATTTGGGGTGCTGTTATGATATATATATATTTTACGAGTAGTTAATCTATATATATGAAATTCTGAAATTTGGGACTACCTATTGTTAATTGATATGTAGGACATGGTTGGTGACTCAAATTTGTAAATACTTGTTTTGAGAAAGTATAATATGATACTGGAAAACTTTATTGATTTATCAAGTTAAAATGAGAACTTTGTTTACTAATTGAAATATTCTTTTCAAATAATGGAATCGTTAAATTTTGAATCCTGTGAATAATCTAAGATTAGTTAAATCATTGGGAAGATTAGTGCGATAAATGATAAGTCAAACCGTTGGTAAGGTTAGTGCGATAAGTGTGCACATTAGAAGAGAGGTGAGAATTTCTTCAGGGAGTGTCGCACTAATATGTTGTTGCATTGGCCTGTATCAATTTAAATACTTGCTAAATGTATTTTAAATCAAACACACTATCGGGCTCTGACCCATTTCTTTTTCTCTCTCTCTCTCTTGTATATATATGTATGTATTACAGGTGCCCAGCCAGAGGGGCGTCTTGCTTAGGATCTCTTGGAAGGAACGCGCTGCAGCTTAGGTGGGAGTTGCAGGTCTCTTGATTAGACGACTTCGTTCATTCGGATCCACTCTTAGTACTTTCATCTAGTTGGGCATGTGTAGCTCTTTCCATTATTCCGTTGTGTAAGGACATTTTTCTCATGTCCAACATGTTTCATTTGTGTATGTCGTACGCCGCTACATTTGGCACGTCACCTCAAGATGTCACTCGACGGCCTCAATCCGAATTCCGGGAATCAAGCATTCAACATCTCCATTAATATGTCCCACATCTGCCTCAATGACTTCACGGTCCACGATTTTAGGGACTTAATGCAAGTGGTACGCAAGGGAAGTCAAAACAGTGAAAAAAAAGGCACAATAGGAGTGTTCAAGGGCATTTTCGTAATTTCACATCCATAGTTAGGAGGTCTGGTCAACTGGAAAGTTGAAGAGCTCGCCGCAACGAAGATACTGGAAAAAATGGCACCTCAATCCGAGCTACGGTGAAGGAGTTATGACCTTTTGAAGATAGAGAAAATTCCTTAAAGAATGCTGTTTTTTTTGTACGCTGGATAGAATTTTAGAGTTTTAAGAACATGGGACTCTTTATATTTTTTCCTATAAATACCAACTTCGGGGGAGTTGTTTTGCAAGACTTTAGGAGACGAATTTGAGAGTCCAAATACATCTAGTCTTCATATTTTTGAGTCCCAAGACTCATGTTTTGATTCACACATCATTGCCAAACCTTTGTGAATCCTTTTGCAACCCAAGAACACAACTTTGGTTTGTTCAACCCTTATGGAGGAGACCGTTCTTCTTCTTCATTGCAGCCCTACTGGAAAGGGATAATTCCAGCCGCGACTACAGAATCCGATACCCGAGGGTAATTCTTAGTCAACTTGTATTTTCATTGTAATCCGATTGTAAGCCGTTCTCTTACAAATTATAGTGAAAATAAATGGTTTTGCCCTTGAGGGGGATTTTTCCTTAATTGCATGTGTTTGAATGTTCTTGCGTAGATTATCAATTTATTCAATCACATACTGCTGCATGTTTAGGGTTTGTTTGTGTTAAAAGGGTTTTATATATAATTTGATCATTTGAACGCGAGCACACACGTTCTCAAATTGGTATCAGAGCCTGTTGCACTAAGTTATTGTGTTTTGATCCTGATTTTGCACAAAAATGGATTTTGATGGTTTTGATGATCTTCGATGTCAAATTTTTGAAAAAATTAATTGGAAAATTCACACGAACTCTTGTTTTAAATCTTCTGTTGAAAACGAATCTGAGAGGTGTCCTTGTTGTGAGGGTGTTGGTCACACGTTACATGAGTGTACCACAAATTTAAAGAAGAAATTGAATAAACCGATTTCTCATGTTACTACCCTTAGTGATTGTGATTCGAAAGAAGAAGTTTTTTATGCTTCTAGGCGAGAGTTTCCCATCCTTGTGATTAGTAATGATAGTGAAGGTGATGGGAGTGTGGATGAAAGTGAGGAGGAAAGTGTAGATGAGCATGACTTGCAAACTGCTTTCAATGAACTTTATGCTGAAACTTTGAAAACAAAGAAAGAAAATTCGAAATTGAAAGCTCAATTGAAAGAGTGTGCCATAAAAAATAATGATTTTTTAATTAAAGAATTTAGGGCACATGAGAAAATTTTGAAAGAGAAGCTTGAGTACGTCGAGGGTGAGAGAGATAGTCTTAGAGGGTTGATGGAGACTATGAAAAAGGAGCTTTTAGAGTTTGAGGATTCTAAACTAGTACTTGAATCTAGGATAGGTGAACTTGAGGTGAAATTGAAAGATTCCAGTAAAGTGAAATTTGATTTGGAGTCTAGGTCTGAAAAACTTGATAAGATTTTAGGCACAGTCGAGATCAAAACGGATAGTGGTGGGATTGGTCTTGAAAAATATGTTGCACCCATTCCCACACGTGTGAGAGAACCTCCTAGGATCATTAGGAGAGACCCACCTAGGCAAATTAGGAGAGAGCAACCGATAAATTTGAGGAGAGGGCCACCTTTAGGGAACACAAATCGCCCGATTTACTCTTGCACACATTGTGATAGGCAAGGTCATCTTAGGCACTTTTGTTATAAGCTTTTAAATGGACCTAAGAAGGTTAATGAAAGAATAAATTCGATTCCCAAAACCCCCACATTTCGTTACACATCAATTTGGGTTAGAAAATAGGATTTAGAGGCTTATGGTTTATTTGTCCACGATTCCCGTTTGCTTGCACGTAATTCACCCCATGTGAAATCTTTTGGTTGATTGTGATTGAATGTTTGTCATACACTAGTTGTGGTTTCATGATGTATTTTTACTAGTGTGATGACTTATACCTTTTGTATATATTTTTTTGAAAATTTTTGAAAAATACAAAAAAAAATTTGTTTGTTAAAATTTTGAGAAAATCCAAAAAGATTTTTGTATTTTGTTTGCACCTTTTATGGATGAACACTTAGGATGACCGAGTCACAACATCATTCCATTATTTTCATGTGACTATTTGATAGTGTTTTGAGACAATATGTCAATTCATCCATGTGCTTTATAATGTTTGGAGTCATTAAGATGTAATTAATTGTTACTTCCTACATGTTTGACTCATGTTTCCTTTATTGCACACATGCACGGATTTATTTGATTATTGTGCTTGTCTTATCACATGTTGGTTGGGTGTTTTCACTTCAATCCTGTCCTTAAAACGAACCAAGCGCGATAAATTTTTGATAAGGAAACTGTGCATATAAAAACCGTTTTGTGAGATTGTGTGATTTGTTTAAGAACGGAGAAGGGCTTCGAAAGGTAATTATCTCTTCTTTGCACAAAAGCCACCGTTCCAAAGGACCTAAAAAATGGAGGAATTTTATTATCCGGGGTCCAAAGAGGTTAAAAGAGCCCGAAAAAATTGAAAGGCAATAAAAAGAAATTCATGCCAATTATGGGCTATATAGGTTTTTGCACCAATTCTCCAAAGTTTGAGAATTTAGTTTAACACCTCTAAAAGAAAATATTTGTGAGGGAGTTTGGTTGGAGTAATTAAAACGGGTTTGCACGTCCTTGAAATTCTTGAAAATGCGCTATATAGTTTTGGACGTTATTGGTGTGGAAATCACTTTGACTTTGATTTGTTGATTTGCATAAGACGATGTCATCTAAATTCAACAAACTTTTACACCTAAGGATACCTTTGATGTTCATTCGTTAGGAGTACACGTATGCATCGTGCACATATGATTGATTGAGTTGATTTACCTATCGAATGTGTTCACACCCATTCATTCCATTTCCATGCCTTGGTTGTTTGAGTCTAAATCCATGGTGTGATTTTTGTATCATATTTGTTCACATTGGTATCTTATTTTTGTACGAAAAATTTGAAATTTTTGAAAAATTGAATAATAGTTTGTGAAGATTTGTTTGAGCATCTCCTTGCAAGAGCACGTTTACCATATTATTTGATGCCCTGTTTTGTACCATGACACCCCGATTTTGCTTGTTTTATTCATTCTTCTTATTTGTCTATTTGGGGACATCATAAAAAGGGGGAGAAAGAATTATTATTTTATGGGGGAGTTTGAATTTTAGGGGAGTTTTGAGATTTGACTTATGCTTATCATATATTGGTATCTATGTTTATCTCATTTCAAACTCGATACGTCACTTGGTATTTTTCTTTATCTCATATGTGTAGGTACTACATTGATGATCTCTGAATTGCACACCCTGATGAGAAAAGATTTTAGATTCCTGAAGATTTGAAGAACAAACGATGAAGACTATTCATTTTTACCTTTTCCAGTTTTGGGTTCATGGAAGGGTAGATTTGTATAGGCAATTTCGTATTTGATAATTCGGATTTTTTATGTATGTACCGGCATAGACATAGGGGGAGATTTGTAAGGACATTTTTCTCATGTCCAACATGTTTCATTTGTGTATGTCGTACGCCGCTACATTTGGCACGTCACCTCAAGATGTCACTCGACGACCTCAATCCGAATTCCGGGAATCAAGCATTCAACATCTCCATTAATATGTCCCACATCTGCCTCAACGACTTCACGGTCCACGATTTTAGGGACTTAATGCAAGTGGTACGCAAGGGAAGTCAAAACAGTGAAAAAAAAGGCACAATAGGAGTGTTCAAGGGCATTTTCGTAATTTCACATCCATAGTTAGGAGGTCTGGTCAACTGGAAAGTTGAAGAGCTCGCCGCAACGAAGATACTGGAAAAAACGGCACCTCAATCCGAGCTACGGTGAAGGAGTTATGACCTTTTGAAGATAGAGAAAATTCCTTAAAGAATGCTGTTTTTTTTGTACGCTGGATAGAATTTTAGAGTTTTAAGAACATGGGACTCTTCATATTTTTTCCTATAAATACCAACTTCGGGGGAGTTGTTTTGCAAGACTTTAGGAGACGAATTTGAGAGTCCAAATACATCTAGTCTTCATATTTTTGAGTCCCAAGACTCATGTTTTGATTCACACATCATTGCCAAACCTTTGTGAATCCTTTTGCAACCCAAGAACACAACTTTGGTTTGTTCAACCCTTGTGGAGGAGACCGTTCTTCTTCTTCATTGTAGCCCTACTGGAAAGGGATAATTCCAGCCGCGACTACAGAATCCGATACCCGAGGGTAATTCTTAGTCAACTTGTATTTTCATTGTAATCCGATTGTAAGCCGTTCTCTTACAAATTATAGTGAAAATAATTGGTTTTGCCCCTGAGGGGGATTTTTCCTTAATTGCATGTGTTTGAATGTTCTTGCGTAGATTATCAATTTATTCAATCACATACTGCTGCATGTTTAGGGTTTGTTTGTGTTAAAAGGGTTTTATATATAATTTGATCATTTGAACGCGAGCACACACGTTCTCACGTCATTATTGGACATTTGTATTTCAGTTATTTCCAGTATTGTTATTATGGGATTTATTCAGTTTGGATGTGTGACTTTAGATTTCGTATGTTGACATTCGATTGACGAATGTATTAAATTAATTGGATTATGTTGCAGAATTTAAATGTGGTGTGATTTCTTACTTATTGAATGTTGTTAATAAAATAAATGATTTTTCTTTAAATAAAAATTGCAAAGTATGTATGAAAATGGTTTTGACACTTAGCTTAATTAATTAGGGTGTTAAATTGGAAAAAATTATTTTTCGACAGTGATGCTAAGAATGAACCAACTGTTCACCTTGATTTTAATTTAATAAAGGAGTGATCGCCCGGTATTTAATTAGGCGGGGTGTCACAATACGTATTGTATGATTTATTATGTGTAAGGCATACCTACGTTGCTTGCTATCAGGAGGAGATTTCGCGACGTGGACGGTCTTATCCTGATGAGCCCATTGGGGGGATTTTAGACTTGTACCCAGAACCCAGAACCTTGGATACGTGCTATTAGAGAGTAAGATAGTTTCGAAGGTTGAATGGGAGCGTAGGTATGTGCGTGACCCATTTGGTTGGGAACTATGTTCGCCTATAATACATGTGAATTGAATTTAAAGTTCAAGTGAGATACTGAAACAATAGTCCTTTATTTCGTACGTGAGGTACTGGTACATGATAGCAGAGTATGCATGCACCAGGAGGTCTCAGCCTAAGGGTGCACTATTGTTGTATACAGATATAATGATAAATATATATATTGATGACCTATCCTACTGTGTGTACCTAGAAGAAGTGAAAGAAAATAATATTCGAGATAATTCTAGTAAATGAGAAATTTATAATTGACGCATGGATAGGAAACATGCTATAACGTTTTATAGGGGGGATGCTGGTGAATGTTACGAGTTACTGTGTGTAGTAATAAATTTGGGTTGGACTAATTTGACGCGGTAGTATAATCAGGACGGGTTAGATATATACGTTAGGCGTGCACATTAGATGAGAGGTGAGCATCTCAAGTGAGAGAACATAAACCTAACATGATTATAATATTTTCTAATTTTGCATTTGTTAAATTTTAAACTGTTTTACTCAGGGTCTGACTTGTTTTCTCCAAATCTCTATTCTTTTTGTAAAATATTTTAGGTGCCCAGCCATAGGGACACCAGGCTTAGCAGGTTCTATCTTTTGGCGTCCGTGCTACAGCTATCGTGGAAGTTGTAGGCCCTTGATATTAGACGCTTCAATATTCCTCATTTCTTCCTTATGAGTAGTTATTTTATTCAGTCAAACATGTTGTCTATTTCCATTTAGATATTTTTTGAAATGTTGGATTTTATTCTATAGCAGATCGTAGACTTGTTTTATTATGGATGAATGTATTATTATTTCAGACTGGATTTGTGTATTTTAGACACCCTTATTTATTCTATTACTTTATATATCATATGGTGGATGTATATATGGGAATGGTTTATTATTAAATTATATAGTGCTTTCATGTTAACTAAAAATATAAAATTTGGCACCATCTTTTCAAATACTAGGTGGTTAGTTTATTTTAAAAAGTTTTCGAGAGTGATGCTAAGAATTGACCAACTGGATATTCTATTTTAATCTAATAAAGGTTTGATCACCCGGTATTTAATTAAGCGGGGTGCCACAGATGGTATCAGAGCATCAGGTTTAGAGTCTTTAGGATCAGTGCAACTTATTATGTTTCCAGCGTAGCGTTATTTGATGTAGAGCCCTATTTTTAGGACCGTTGTATTCTTATTTGCGCATTTACGTCTTCAGATATTTGAGATATATTGAATTGAGGACTTATGAAAATTCTTTCTTATTTCAGATGCCTCCCAGACGTGCACATCCGGTCCTTAGAGATCCACAACCAGAGCCGTATCCAGCTCCGGCTCAAGGCACCATGAATTCCACATAAGTTGTCGCCATAATTACACATGAGGTGAATGCAGCATTGGTGGTAGTATAATAGGCTCCACCCCAGGCACAAGTGGTGGCTCCAGCACAGGCTCAGACGTTCCCTTCTGCATGAGACCAAGTTAGGGATGCCTTTCAGAAGTCACATCCTCCAGAGTTCTTGGGGAGTTTTGATGTTGTTATAGCAAGCCAATGAAAGAAAGATATTCACCAGCACCTCAAGATGTATGAGTGTACCAATGTTCAGAGGCGGATTCTAACTAAGTTCAAGTTAGTTGGGGCGGCACTACAATGGTGAGAGTCGGTTACCACCACCTAGGAAAGAGACTCTATACCGATACATGAGTTTTGGGAGCGGTTTGACTGCAAGTACTTCCCGGTCGTCGTCCAGACTGAAATGAGGTGGAAGTTGTTAGATCTTACTCAGGAGGGTAAGACAATTTTCGAGTACGAGGGGGAGTTTACGCGATTGATAAATCTCCTGCCAGGGGAACTGCCTACTGAAGAAAAGAGGATTCAAATATTTATGGATGGCCTGACTTGGAGAATTTGGCAGCACTTATTGGGTAACCTTTCTTTGAGGACGTACACAGAGGTATTAAATGTTACATTGTTACATTGCCAAGACCACTGCTTCCGTCTTAAGGGGAGAAAATGAGAAGGAGAGTCCAACCACCAGGGCAGGACCAAGGGTGACAGTGCCAGTGGGACACCATTAGCTCAGAGTCAGCCTAGGCAGGGTGAGCAGAGTTCCCATCAGGGGATCATGCTAAGTGATTCAAATCGAGTGATTACAGGCAGGGACAGGGAAGTTTCCATCAGTTCCAACAGAGTCAGTCGGGCCAGTAGGGCTAATAACGTGCACATGAGGGCTAACATGGCCAATTGGGGGGTGACAATGGCCAACATGGCCGGGGACAGCAGGGTCAATGAGGGGAAAACATTACTAGGAGATATTTCATGTGTGGTAGGACCGACCATGAGAAATAGGATTGACCTAATAAGGGAAGGGCCCAACAGCAGCAGGGTACTCCTCAGAAGCCACATAGACCTATCTTTCCAGCTGCCCTTCTAGCACCAGCAACGATGCCAGCTCTGCCAGCTATTCTAGTTATTCCAGTAACCCCACCTTAATAGGGACAACTATACTATGGGCGTGTGTACAACGTCCACCCGGAAACAATTCCTTAGGCCCCACCTGTAGTTGAGGGTACGTTATCTATTCATGGTACTTTGGAACGTATTTTATTTGATACTGGGGCATCATACTCATTCGTAGCCACTAGGTATGCACGGACCACGAGGTTACTAGATATAACAGATAGTACTATTACGTGTGTAGATTCTCCATTGGGTAATGGAACGTTGATATTATTTATCTGTCGGGGTGTGAGTGTAGAGATAAGGAAACTGATTTTGCCCACAGACATGCTTGTGTCAGGTATGATTGAGTATAATGCCATTATAGGCATGGATGGGATAGTTTCTTATCGGGCCATAATTGAATGCTACAGTAGGAGTATTGTGTTTCCTATATCGGGCCATGAGATGTTCTTGGTGGCGATGACTCGTCCTGAAGGAGGGTCCTCTACCCAATTATACTATATAAAGGATGAGACCTCTAAGGGGGTGATGATTCCCCAAGATTCAATTCCGATGGTTTGTGAGTTCGGTGATGTGTTTCAAGAAATACCACCCAGTAGGTAAATTGAGTTTATGATTAGATTTATCACCGGGAACTCCGCCAATAGCTCGTGCGCCTTACCATATGGCTCCTGCGTAGATGAGGGAGCTAAGGCATCAGATCGAGCAACTTTTGGGGTAGGGTTTAATCCGTAGGAGTACTTTTCCATGGGGTGCCCCAATGATGTTTGTAAATAAGAGAGATGGATCATTACGATTATGTACTGATTATCGGGAGTTAAAAATAAAGTTATGATACGAAATAAGTATCCGTTACCCCGAATCGATGACCTGTTTGATTAGTTGAGAAGAGCAGCCTACTTCTCAAAGATAGACATGATATCTGGGTACCATCAGTTGCATATCAGGAAGCAAGATGTGTCTAAGACTGCCTTTCTTACGATATGGATCCTACGAGTTTTGGGTTATGCCATTCAGGCTAACCAATGCTCTAGCTGTGTTCATGGACTTGATAAATAGGGTATTCAGGGAGTTCTTAGATCAGATTGCCATTGTCTTCAAAGATGACATCCTGATTTATTCCCAGATTAAGGAGGAGCATGCCGAGCATCTGAGACGGGTTTTGTAGATACTGCATTTATGCAAAATATGAGAAATGTGGGTTCTGACTACGAGAAGTGCAATTTTTAGGGCGCATTGTATCCGATAGGGGGATATAGATGGATCCAAGTAAGGTGTCAGCAGTGAGAAGTGGGGACAACCCATGACACCGATGGAGGTACGTAGTTTCTTGAGCTTGGTGGGATATTACAGGCAGTTTATTCGAGGGTTTTCAAAGATTACGGGTCATTTGACTAACTTAACTCGTAAAGGAGTATTGTTCATTTGGGATGATAATTTTCAGTCATCTTTCAATGAGTTGAAGGATAAATTGACTCCAACATCGCTTCTCTCTCTACCCAAGCCAGGAGTAGAGTACCTAGTTTATACTAATGAATCCCTACAGGGACTTGGGAGAGTACTTCAGCAGGAGGATCAGGCTATAGATTTCTCTTCCGCAAGCTTAAGCCTCATGAGAGGAATTACTCCACCCACGACTTGGAGCTAGCAACAGTCATGTTTACCCTTCGGGTTTGGAGGCATTACATCTTGGGAGAGAAACTTTGCCACTTCATAAATCACAAGTCACTACAATATTTGTTCACTCAGAGAGAGATGAATATGCGTCAGCGCAGGTGGCTTGAATTTACAAAGGACTATCAGTTTGAAATCCAATATCACCCGGGTAAGTCCAATGTTGTGGCCGAAGCTTTGAGCCGTAGATGAGTGGGGGATGTGGCTGAGGTATGGAAGGAAAAATGGAAGGAGATGGATCATCAGGATGCAGTTACAGATCTTTCATGTCAGTTATGATCGTTACACCCCAGATTATCACGAGGGTGGTATAGGCACAGGCGACGGATCTGTTTTGTCAGGATCAGATTAGAAATCTATGAGGTAGGGAATTCAAGTCGTACTCCATTAGTTAAGAGGGAGGTTTACGATTTAATGGAAGGTTGATAGTTCCTGAGGGGGAGGACTTACGACCCACTGTGATGGCAGAGGAACACGAATCTCGATTTACGATACACCCTGGAGGGGATAAGATGTTCCAAGACATGAGATGACAGTACTGGTGGAGTGGGATGAAGAGATACATCATCGAATTCGTCTTGAGGTATACTACCTGTCAACTAGTAAAAGTGGACCATCAGAGACCATTAGGAGTCCTACAGCCATTGAAGATACCTATGTGGAAATGGGAGAGCATTTCCATGGACTTTATTACCGGGTTACCTACTTCATAGAGGGGTCACGATTATATATGGGTAAAAGTGGATAGATTGATCATGGTGGCCCACTTCCTGCTAGTCTGGACAAATTACACTACAACTCAGTATGCGCAGATTTTCATTGCTGAGATAGTACGATTACACGGGGTGCGCCTCAATATTATGTCCAACAGGGATAAGATTTTTGTGTCTCGCTTTTGGGAGAGCTTCAGGGAGTCCATGGGCGTAGAGTTACGATTGAGTACGACCTATCACCCGAAGACAGACAAGCAGACTGAGCAGACTAATCAGATGTTAGAGGACATGCTATGGATGTGCATCTTGGATTTTAGGGGAGGTTGGGAGTATACCTTCCACTGATGGAGTTTGCCTATAATAACTCCTATCAGTTCACTATTGGGATGGATCCAGATGAGGCGCTGTACGGTAGACCATGTCGTTCGCCCGCTTATTGGTCTGAGGTAGGAGACAACAAGCTTCTCAGGACAGAGTTGATTTAGGATAACTTTGCCAGGATTGAGATGATTCGGAGTCGGATACGGATAGCTCAGGATAGGAAGAAGAGCTATACCGATGCCAAACAATCCTTCTTGAATTTTAATGTGGGGGATCTGGTATTGCTACGCGGGTCTCCTATGAAGGAGATAATGAGATTTATGAAGAAGGGGAAATTGGATTTGAGGTATGTAGGGCCATTTCCTATCACTGAGCGAATTGGGCCAGTGGCGTATAGACTTAGGTTGCCGGAACACTTGCACCGTATTCATGGTGTGTTTCATATTTCGGAGTTGAGACGATATCTTCGGGATGAGTTGGATTACACTCACATTGCATTGGAGGAGATTGATTTGTAGCTCGATATTACATATGAGGAGAGACCGGTGGTCATCTTAGACCATAGTGAGAGGAGAATGAGGTCGAAGGTAGTTCCGCTAGTGCGTATTCAATGGGGGCATCATAATGCTGAGGAATCTATGTGGGAAAGCGAGGATGAGATGCGCGATAAATATCAAGAGTTATTCTTACCAGGTATATTTTCTTTTCCAAATTTTGGGACGAAATTCAGTTATTAAGGGGAAAGTATGTAACACCCCGTATTTTTTCAATTTTTATATTTGGATCAAATGTGGATTAGATTGGGATTAATTAAATAAAATTGGAATAATTAATCCGGGTTGAAAAAATATTAATTAGTGAGATAAGGGTTAATATTTATTTATAGTGAATATTACGTAGTGAAAGAGTAATAATAAAGATAAGAAAACTTTATGATTGTCGTGAGTAAGAAATACGACAGTCATGATAAATTTAGTCGGAACGCGCGTGTCAGTCGTGTCGAAACTTAAATTTGAAAATAAAATGAAATTTTATTTTTATTATTTCATCTGATCATTTCGAGTGCGCCAGTGTGTCCGAGAGGGTCGAGATAGTCAGAAAAGTTTACCCGGGAGTTTAATTTCTGTCCTGGGGCACTTTTAGGCCAAACCGACACCTTAGAGAGGTATTTTGGTCTTTAAAATTTTTAGAAAAAGGGGACCGATGGAAATTATAGAGTTAAAGTATGAGGCACATAGAGTAAGTTAGGGTTATCAGTTGTTAAACAAAAAAAGAGAGCACGAGAGGGATAAGGAGAGAGTTCCTGGGAGTTTTAGGGCTAAAAGTCATCATCTTGCACTAAAACCACCACCAAATTGTAGATCAGGGAGAGAGGACCGTAACCATATCCTTCTTCTTCAACGGATCAGACCTACTAAAAGAGGCAAGTGGTTATCTTTCTCAATTATGTGCATATGGACCCATGTTAGGGTAGATTTGAAGAATTACTCATAATATTATGAATTTGGCAGTGAAATTGAATGTTAAATCAAGTCTTTGGGTAGGACTTACATGTAGTTGGTCTGATCATATGTAGAGAATACGAAACCTGATATTTATGCATATTAATCACGAATTTAGATTGGGTATAGGTTGGACATTTATGGTGATTATATATATCTAGGGCTTTTGAGGATTTATAGAATTAATCCATTCCTACATAATAAATATAAGGTTTTGATGTTAAAAATGTGTTAGAAAGCACCCAATTACTTGTAGAAATGATTTGGAACATTTGGTTTTGAGTTGGAAGAAATTACATGAAATTTGGGTGAAAAAAGGGTGAAAAACGTAGTTTTTAGAGGAAGGGGACGAACTCGGTTAATCTCGTTCGAACGACCTGGGAAGTCGTTCGAACGAAAATGTTCGAATGAGAATTCCAACAAGAATTCTAATGAGATTTCAGAAAGTATTTTGTTCAAAGTTTGTTCGAACGACCTGAACTTTTCGTTCGAACGAGATTCCAGGTTCGTTCGAATGACATTTTAAAAAATGGGGATTTATCCGGACAAGTTTAAATTTGACGTAGTATCGTCGAGAGAAGGAAAATGTCCTATAATGATATTTGAGTGAATTTTATTGTGAGGATGAGTAGTGTGAGATTTGGGTTAACTACTTGGAATATATATAAAAGGGAAATAAAAGTCCTTAGATGGGTGAATCACGTTTGATGAAATACGATAGAGATAAATCGTAACTTACCTAGTATCGTGAGTATTAGAGAGAAATTATACTACGTATGAATCCGTGTACTTGGGTTATGTATATACCTATATATTCTATAGGTTATTTGAATACCTAATATATGATTTATTATGTGTAAGACATACCTACGCCGCTTGCTATCGGGAGGAGGTTTCGCGATGTGGACGATCTTATCTAGATGAGTCCATTAGGGGGGATTTTAGACTTGTACCCAGAACATAGAGCCTTGGATATGTGCTATCTGAGAGTATGATAGTTTCTACGGTTGAATGAGAGTGTAGGTATGTGTGTGACCTATTTAGCTGGAAACTATGTTAGCCTCCAATATATGTGAATTAAATTTAAAGTTCAAGTGAGATACTGCGATACGTACTATCTGAGAGTATGATAGTTTCGACGGTTGAATGGGAGCGTAGGTATGTGCGTGACCCATTTGGATGGGAACTATGTTAGCCTCGAATATATGTGAATTGAATTTAAGGTTCAAGTGAGATACTGAACCAATAGTCCTTTATTTCATACGTGAGGTACTAGAAAATGATATTAGAGTATGCTTGCACCAGGAGGTCTTAGCCTAAGGATGTAGTATTGTTTTATATATATATATATATATATATATATATAAAATATGATAAATATATATACTGATGACTTATTCTACTGTGTGTGCCTCGTAAAAGTGAAAGATAATAATATTCAAGATAATTCTAGTACGTGAAATGAGAAATTTATAATTGACGCATGGATAGGAAAAATGCTATAATGTATTATACGGGAGATGCTGGTGAATGTTATGAGTTACCATGTGTAGTAATAAATTTGGGTTGGACTAATTTGACGGGGTAGTAAAATCAACGGGTTAAATATATACGTTAGGCGTGCACATTAGATGGGAGGTGAGCATCCTAAGTGAGAGCGCGTAAACCTAACATGTATATAATATTTGTTAATTTTGCATATAAACACCTGTTAAATTTTAAACTGTTTTACTCGGGCTCTGACCCATTTTCTCCAAATCTCTATTCTTTTTGTAAAACATTTTAGGTGCCCAGCCACAGGGACACCAGGCTTAGCAGGTTCTATCTTTTGGCATGCTGCAGCTGCTGTGAAAGTTGCAGGTCCTTGATATTAGACGCCTCAGTATTCCTCATTTATTCCTTAGGAGCGGTTATTTCATTCAGTCGGACATGTTGTCCATTTCCATTTAGACATTTTTAGAGATGTTGGATTTTATTCTATTTAGCATATCGTAGACTAGTTTTATTATGGATGACTGTATTATTATTTCATACTGGATTTGTGTATTTCAGACACCCTTATTTATTCTATTTTTTTATCTATCATATGTTGGATGTATGTATGGGAATGGTTTATTATTAAATTGTAATGTGCTTTCATGTTAACTAAAAATATAAAATTTTGCACCATCTTTTCAAATACTAGGTGGTTAGTTTATTTTAAAAAGTTTTCGACAGTGATGCTAAGAATGGACCAACTGGATATTATATTTTAATTTAATAAAGGCCTTATCACCCGGTATTTAATTAAGCGGGGTGTCACCAAGATGACCATAAGTATAAACGAGATCTAAACCAAAGCACGAATATAAGTGTATAGGGTTAAGAGTTGGTAATTTTATAACTAATACCCCCAATTATGAGAAGGACACATGTCGACAATCTGTAAAATAATACACACTTGGACCGTGAGCTAGTATTTCTAGCGCTCTAAGTCGGTATATCTTATAAAGCACTTACCCCTTTATTTCCATGTAGATGCGAGGAATACCAACTTTCTAAACTACATTATATTTGATGTCTGCTTAAAATTTTATATAAGTCTTTTGGCCAAATACTTCAATTAAAACATTGTAGATATAGATCCTCTACAATCTTAATCTGAATTAACCTATTAATTAAGAATAATCGGAATACCCTTCATAAACTTTCCATTTCCATTTTTTCAATAATAATTAGTTGTTCAAATAGTTATATAGTTATCATTAAAAAGTTATGAATAAACAAAATGATGATAAAATAAACTGATGATAAAACATAATTAAATGAAATCACATTAAATTGAAAACGAACCAGAGTATCATCGCTCCAAATCCAAAGCACGAAGGCTGAATAGATGTTGAAAATGAACCAGAGTATCTCTCCAAATCCAAACGCTTCAAATCATTGACAACATGTCTAAACCAACATTGGACGCTCCAAATCCAAACGCTTCAAAATGATGAAGTTTTTTTTTATTCAACGATTAAAGTCAAGGTTTGAGTGATGAAGGTTAAATAGATGTTGAAAATGGACGGTCGTGGCTTTTGAGTGTTTAAACCTCCATCTCCATATTGACGGTCGTGGCTTTTGAGTGATGGAGGTTTTGAGAAACGACTATTGATAAAAATGATAGTGGCATTTGAGAGATAGACGGTCCTCTTTTTTTTTAATGGGTGAATTAGTTTTAGGTAACTTAGGCAATGAAAGTTTTTTGTTACCCGATAGTTTTATTTATTGCTATGAAAAAGTATTGTAGGTAATTAATTAATTTTGTGGCAAAAAGATATGACAAAATTTTATTTCAAGAGGGAAAGTTTGGCTCCATATATATTACCATTGCACTACGAAATTTAGTGGTTCATGGCTAATGATATGGTTTTTTGATACAATAGCATAAATATCAAGCAACCAAACCAAAATACAAATATCCATAACCAACATGTAAATATCAATAACTAAATACAAATATCCATATCCAAACCAATATGTACCAAATCAAAAAATACAAATATAATCTAATATCCAAATAAAATAAATACAAATAATGCCCTGGACTAGGGTATAGAACATGTCGGAGGAGGAAGGAAGGCCATACGACATATGAGCATTGACACACCCATCAGTTCATTGAATGCCGCATTATTCGTACAACCACAAAGGTGAGTTATTCTTTCTAGACAAAACATGCATAACGAGGACGTCCATGAACCACCATACCCGGGTTCCTCAACCCCCTCGATATCGGATCCCTACTAAATATGTCGATTGAAAATAGGCTCGTCCAACCGATTGTTTTCATAGGCCATTCGACGGGGTCAAGATGGAAAATGGATCATATATCCGTGCGTATCGATGATGAAGCAGTGACGTCCTCGTCTACCTCCTTCTCATTCTCCTTTCCATTGCCCTTGCCCTCATCGGAGGAGGTGGACCCCACTGATGATTCATGAAGGCGTACATATCTGGGACCATCGCCTTCAACCTTGATAGCTTATCGTTAAGGGTGTCCACCTTATGAGCCAACCTAGTGTTGCTCGCCTCCATTTCTATGATCCTCGACTTCCCCACCCGAGAGCTCACCCCCTAGTCCTCCCCTTGCGATCCGCCCTGAGAACTTGGTTGAGTGCGTCCGTAGCCAAAGATGCTTTGTCGTCATCAGACTGTGACTCATGCACTTCCTTAAGCTTTGCCTGAAATGATAAAAATACACGATTAGTTAATTAGGTTAACAAAAAAATTATAACATAATAAAAAAAAATTAAATAATTATAACTTGTAATCATGGCTGCGACGCTCGGGGACACCTCCTTATCCTTTCCCTTCTTTGTCCGAATTGCCACATAGGAATTGAGCCTATGTGGACTACTCCCAGGGTCACTCCCCGTCTCCTGAAATAAAATAATACAAAATTAGTAAGTAAGTAATGATAAATTAGAAAAACATAAAACTAAAATTAAAGTAAAATAAAAACGTACCATCATGTGATCCACCTCGGCGTAAGACGTCCGCCAGGAGTAGTGCATATCCACCTTTTTCGTCCGATTTTCTCTCCCCGATTTACGAGATGCTAATTTCCGCTCATCGATCTCATTATCGAAAAACTACTGCCACTGTGCTAATGAGATCGGCTGCCTCGAGGGGACGGTGTCACTCACTCTCAGAATGGACTCTCGAGTCTTTCTAAAGTACCTTGCCCTCATATTTTTCTCCACGTCTTATATTGATCCCTCAACTGTTCCAACGTGGAGTCACGGACATGTGGGGGCCGGCCGAATTGATCTTACGAAACAAATACAAACCAAAAAGAAAGTAAGTGTTAGTTTCTTATAAATCTAAATATAAATATAAATACACTACCTGTAGTGCCCTCCAGATGCCCATCTTTAGCTCATTTGGCATGGCCCTCCAATCAGTGTACCCTGGTATAATGATCGCCTTCAACAACTCCAGGGGTCTAGCCAATAATGTCGTAGCTTAAATTGTTTAAAATCCTAATTAACATATTCACTAACCATAAAACCAATTTTGATTCAAATCTGATAATAACAAAGCACTAGAAGAATACAAATTAACGACATTATAAATCTAAATATTGTTTCAATATCGGGTCATATCATGGACTTTGAATTATTTCTTAAATTGATTAAAATCCTAATTAACATATTCACTATCCATAAAACCAATTTTGATTCAAATTCGATAATAACAAAGCAATAGAAGAATACAAGTTAACGACATTATAAATCTAAATATTATTTTAACATCGGGTCATGTCATGGACTTTAAATTAATGCTTAAATTGAATAAATCCTAATTAACATATTCACTAACCATAAAACTAATTTTGATTCAAATCCGATAATAACAAAGCACTAGAAGAATACACCCACCCGTTATTACAAGCATTAAACTTATCACGTACAAATGAATTAAAAGCATTAAAATATCGTCCGATAATAATAAAGCGATAGAATAATACACCCACTGGTCATTACAAATAATTGGAAGTCTTATTACAAGTCTAAAAATTATTTCAAATTTGGGTTATCATAAAAAATGGATTGATATTCGTTAGGAGCAGCCAAGTCATCCACACTATTGTTTCGACGCCTTGGTGCATGTAGGACGATTGACCACATATCGTTGTTGATATACTCCGAGTAAAACACTTGCTTGACCATTTGAAAAGCATAAGCAAACGACTCATCTCTCACGTGTTCATTGCTCTTCAATTTGGACAAGTCAACCATGATCAAATTGGTGCCAGGATCAAGTTACAAGCATTTTTATCCTCAACTCTTACCCAATTACCGTAAAACACAACCTCTTTGAAGCTTGTATAGTCCAATTCAAATATATCTTGAATTACACCATAGTAAGTCATTTCAGCTTCAACGAGGTTTTTATCTTTCGTGCTTGCTCGAAAATAAGGAAGGGCCTTGTATGAAATGCCCAAGTTCTGTGCATTTGTATTTTTCTCGTACACCCTTACACTAAATACGTAGTCATTAAATCGATACTTTTTGTACTCTTGTGCCATGAACAAGGGTCCAGTGGCTAGACGAGCAAGCCTTGATGTCGCATCACTCGTCTTTAAGAGCTAAGAATATAGATAAGTTAATTAGGTTAGTTGTAAAGCTTTCTTGTAACATTTGAAAACTTTCATCAATCTTTCAAGCAAATACATCCACCGATATCTAACTGGTCCGCAAAAAAGTGCCTCGTCGCATAAGTGTACCAACAAGTAAACACTTATGTCAAAGGATGATGGGGGAAAGTACTTCTCCAACACACAAATTGCTTCGGTCACTGCCAATTTTGCGGCCACTATGTGATCTCAATTGACTACATTCTCACATAAAAGTGAGAAGTATATACTAATTTGCATAATAACCATCCGCAAATACTTGTGCTTGGAGAAACAGTGCTTAAACAATAAAGGAACCATTTGCATGATCACATGTCAAACGAATTAAACAATCTCTATGTGTGTGTGTGTGTGTATATATATATATATATATATATATATATATATATATATATATATATATATATATATATAGAGAGAGAGAGAGAGAGAGAGAGAGAGAGAGAGACCAAAATGTGCGTTGAGAGAGACAGAGATGGTGACCGCTGCTGCGATTCAAGAGAGAAACTAAATTTCAATTTTAAAATTGAATACCAAAAATAAAATTGATACTATACCAAAAACAAAATACCAAATACCAATTTCAATTACAATTTCAATTTCTAATATTAATTTCAATTTCATTTTTAATATATAATACCAATTTCAATTTCAATTTCAAATTTAATTTTAATTTGAATTTAAAATTAAAATTCAATTTATAATACCAATTTCTATTTCCTCTATCTCCTCTAAAGGGTTAATGGTCCTATCCCATTCAAGATTGCATATTTCTGTAATATACTTAATAATTCATGCACATTGTGTAATACCCCGCCCTAGAAAATAGGTATTGAATAATATTTTGATATTTTATTGGGAGAAATTATTGGAGAAATAATCACATAAGGATTCGAGTTAAAATTGAACACAAAATAATGCATCGCGTAAAGTAAATAAAAAGGAAGTTCCACGTTGCATGGTCCACATTGACGCATTTTTTATATTCGAATAGTTATAGTGCGTATATCGATGAGGTATAAATTAGAGAGAAGAAATTTATTGGATTATGGAGGAGTTTAACGAGATTATATCCCTTGTTAAATTAATATGGGACTTGATGAAAATTATTGGAAAATCTTGAGTAAAAGATTTAATTGCAAAGAAACATTGAATAAGGGTCATACATGAATTATATGACATTAAAGAAATACTAGTTATAGATTAATTATCTTTATATATATTTCCCCTAAGAAGTTAGAATATAATCCAACTATTTATATCCTCACTTAGGCGACAATAAAATCATAGGATTCCATTAGCTTCTTGCTAGGAACTGTCCTCGATTTGAAAGATTAGGATCGTTGGGAAAGCCATTCACCTAAACACTTTAGTTTTTTGAAACTAAAACCCTATACACCAGCTTATTTTATAGCTCTAGTAGATTTCGTCCTTTAGTAATATTGGAACTGTTCGCACTGATCGTTGGGAAAGCCATTCACCTAAACACTTCCATGTTTACACTGATCTATTAGCGAAAACCTGCCATGCACACCGGTGGGGGTGCTGGCTCCTTATGCCGGCCTCCATCTTCTGAAGCAACCGTCTCTAAGGAGGATGAGGAAGACATCCGGGTCCATAGCAAAAAGAAATAAAAAGAGCACCATGAAGATTCGGCTATCGTGAGACAACAACCAGTGACTGCAATGGATTGCGAAACCACTCCCACTTCCCATTTGATGGAGGAGGACAACCTTAGCCCTAGTAGTGAGTCGGAAAACCCTGCACTAGTTACCAGTAACAAACCTCCCACTCCTTTATCCTATAAAGAAGCTGTAGAGAACAAGAAACCTCACAACTCTGACATCTATTTTGACGAATATACTGGCAGCTGGTCCGATGATGATATGGAGCCTACCTCACAAGGTGGCCTCGATCTCAACCAGGACCCTGAAGAAGACCCTGACCCGCTTTGCCCAACCGTCACTATCCCACGTAAACATGTTGACAAACTCCGAATCAGATGGAAAGAAAGCGTGATTGTTAGCCTATTAGGAAGAAACATTGGTTTCAAGATGCTAGTCAACAAGGTACCGTCTATTTGGAACCTCCAAGGCGACTATGAAGTTATCGATCTAGAAGAGGCCATTTTCTGTTTAAGTTCACCATGAAGGAAGATTATTTCAACGTACTCACTGGAGGCCCTTGGATTATTAATGTCCACTATCTAATAGTGAGAAACTGGACTCCGAACTTCAACCCTATGGACTCCTCCAACGTCACTACAACCCTCTGGGCAAGACTCCCACGACTTCCAATCGAATGGTTCGATGAAAAGACCCTGTTTCACATAGGCAGCAAGCTTGGCAGACCTATCAAAACGGACTTCAACTCCGTCTCGTCAACCAGGGGAAAATATGCTCGTATCTGTATTGAGGTTGATATTTCAAAACCGCTTATCCCGTGCTATAAACTGGACGGAAGAAAATACCGTGTTGAATATGAGTTTCTGCCCTATATCTGCTTCCTCTGTGGTAGAATTGGGCATAAAAGCGAGTTCTGCCCGGTTGCAAGGTCCGCACAGGGTGCCACATCGTCGGCAGCTATTTCAAACCACCCTCCGCCGGTGGAGAGGACTCCCTCTTGCCATACCACTAACACATCTTCCCCCAATGGTCACATTCCCAAAGCCATTTACACCACAGAAGTTGCACCAGGTTTAACTGATGAAAACCCAATAGATAATGGCTTTGGCCCTTGGATGCTTGTAAAAAAAAATAACCATAGTACCAGACGTGTTCTTGGAAATGACAAACTCAAAAAACAAGATGTAAATAAAGGTAATGGCCACAACAGATTTGCTAGTCTGGAAATGGGTATGAAGGAAATGTCACGATCCTTTGTCCCATTAAGCTCCCAGAAGACAAAACCGATAACACGCAATAGTACGAAGGAAGCCTCACCAAAGAAGAATACCAACCCTCACAGTATAAAGAAGCGTCAGACTATCGTCGACCTAGGAAATTGCATGAGGAGTATGGCTCCAAACACCAACAATCAAAATAACCACATGGCACCAATTAATGAACTGTACGAGGAACCTGCGGTCCGCCCTCCCAACAACACCAACTGTAGCATGCAGTTTTCCAGGAACAGGACGAAACAAGGTAATACTCATACTTCTAACGACTTGAGGACACCCGCTGTTACGACGGCTGCTTGTTCCCCTTTGATTGTTGATGCGGAGGTAAGTACTCTAACTGTGCCTTCTATTTGCATTAATAATATGTCTAGTAACAATCCCATTAATAATGCAGTAAAAACTCTCCTACACCCTCCAACCCATAATTCAAACCTTATATATAACAAATCCTACAATAAAACTCTCAACCCCACTGCCCCGAGCCTTGGTAACCCGTCCGACCTCCCTATTACCACTAACGGATTGTCCTCCGTTCCCTGTAGCATTGATAGGAAATCTGCCTATTTAATATCTGGTATTACTAGGGGGAAGAAGGATTTTGTCCTAGACCTCGAATCGAAAATGGTCCTCCACACGAGGATTCGATAACATGTAGCATAGGTGACTATTCTGCTCCGAACCTTAGGGGACGGGGGGGGGGGGGGGGGAAGAGATGTCAATGAAGGGGAGGCTGTTGGAGTTGTCCTCCACCATGGAATCCATCAAGAGGATTAAAAATATCCTGCCTTAGTCCTCTTCCATGGATCTCCCCATTCCCAATAATCTGTTTTCTATGTCTGTGTTAACCTGGAATTGTAGATGGGCGGACAAACCCCTATTCAAGCCCACCTTCGTTGAACTTTGTAATAACCTTAAACCTAATGTTGTCATCATCATCGAAACCCAAACAACTTTCCATAACTTCTCTAACTTCTTCGAGGGGTTGGGATTTACCAACTGGGAAATCTCTGAATCTAGAGGCCACTTCGGGGGGATTTGGGTTCTGTGGAGTCAAAGTTCTATACAAATCAGTACCATAAGTGTCTCCGACCAAGCCATACATCTTCTTTCCACCCTGAAAGGATATGATGAATGGCTCCTCTCTGTAATTTATGCTAGTCCAAATTACACTTTTCGTCAAACCCTTTGGCACAATCTTAAAATGCTTGCCCATGATCTTGATACCCCTTGGCTCGCCACGGGCGACTTCAATGATCACTTTGACTCTTCCGAGAAAAGAAGCTACTCCACACATAACAAAGACAAAGACCCTAGATGTAATAAATTTACGGAGAATGTGAACAACTGCAACCTTACGGACCTTGGTAGTACGGGACCACGCCTCACTTGGACCAACAGCCGGGATGGATTTGCTAATACCCTGGTTAGACTTGATCGATCGTTGGCCAACCCTGCCTGGCGCCTCCAATTTCCTGAGGTAGTTGTGGAAAATATCCCCTGGACTGCATCCGACCACTGTCCCATGTTCATACGCCTTGAAGGTAACAATTCCTCTATCTTCATCCCCCGCCCTTTTAAACTTCTTGCTTGTTGGTTTGAGCGTATTGATTTTCATAATCTTATCTTAAATAACTGGAATAAGAACCTTAGTTTCCATCAAAACATTGACAAGTGTATCACCATTATAAAACACTGGAACCACTCTATCTATGGCAATATCAATAATAATAAAAAAAGTCTTCTACGAAGACTTAATGGTATCCAAATTGCCCAAGAAAATCATTTTTCCCATAACCTTAACGTGCTTGAAAAATGTCTTAAAAATGAATATAATAACACCATGCGTCACGATGAACTTCTCTGAAAACAGAAATCCCGTATAAAATGGTTTAGTGAGGGAGACAAAAAAGCTAAAATTTTCCACACGACCACCATTATCAGAAGACGGTATAATAAGATTGATCGGCTAAAAATTAATGGGGTCTGGGTTGATAACAGTGCTACGATTGCACTCCATACGAATAACTATTTCATTTCTCTCTTTTCCAATAACGATAACCCTTTCCATAGCGATGTGTTTTTCGACTTTAATCACCCACGCTTTGAAAGTATGGATAATATTATATTGGACCACCCTCTATCCATTGAGGAGACCAAGAGGGCTGTCTTTAGCGTGAATGGGCTTAAAGCCCCGGGTCCGGATGGCATCCAACCTATGTTCTATCACACCTTCTGGGAGACTACCAAAATTAAACTGTTTAATTTTCTCAACGAATGCTTTGACTATCGAACTTTTCCTGAGATTTCAAATGATAGTCACATCACTCTGATCCCCAAAATTGACAACCCTAAAACTATTAACCAGTTCAGACCCATCACCCTCTGCAACGTGCCCTATAAAATCCTGGCTAAGACAATTGTGAATCGACTTCGCCCAACCCTTTGTAGGATTATCAGCCCTAATCAAGCTAGTTTCTTACCTGGTCGTCAGACCTCGAATAATATCATCATCACCCAGGAAATTATACATTCTCTCAATAATATGAAAGGCAAGAAAGGGGGTGCCATCTTCAAAATTAACCTTGAGAAAACTTACGACAAAATTAGTTGGGACTTTTTGAAGGGTGTTCTTGAATGGTTCAATGTTAGCCCCAATCTCATCTGCCTCATTCTTAGTTGCATTACCAGTGCGTCCACTTCTGTATTATGGAATGGGGATCCTCTTACTCGGTTCAAACCAAACAGAGGACTCCGCCAGGGTGACCCCCTGTCTCCCTATATTTTTGTCATGTGCATGGATTACCTGGGCGCCGCCATTAACTCTCAGGTGGAACAGGGAAACTGGAAGGGCCTTAAGGCCTCTCTCAATGGCCCGATCATCTCCCACCTTTTCTTTGCTGATGATCCTATTCTCTTCACGGAAGCTTCCCCCTCTTGTTGCGAGGTTGTCATGAAAACTCTCCAACATTTTTGCGATATTTCGGGCCAAACTCTCAGCCTCTCGAAATCAAGAATTTACGTCTCCCCCAATATCCCTAAACAGTATGCCTGCAACATCAGTAGAAGATGTGGGATTCATATCACCAAGGACCTTGGCATGTATCTTGGTACCAATCTTGTCCATGAGAAGGTCACTACAAGCCACTTCACCCATGTCATTGCCAAAGTCCAAAAAAGGCTCTCGGGATGGAAAGCTAAACTCCTATCCCTGGCCGGTAGAGCTACGCTTATCCAGGCGGTCACCTCGACCATCCCCGTTTATAATATGCAAACCGCTATTTTCCCAAGAAAATTAATGACAAATTGGACAAACTTAATAGAAATTTTCTCTGGGGGGATTCGGAAGAACATAAGAAGATCCACCTTATGAATTGGAACACCGTCTGCCGCCCCAAGGGCCTTGGTGGCCTGGGACTCAAAAGCAGTGCTGAGAATAACCATGCCATTGTGTCCAAGATTGGTTGGAAAATTATCAATGATAAAGATTCTCTATGGGTTCGTGTTCTCAGCTCGAAGTACAAGACACAGAATAATCCTGGCAATTGGATCAAGAAAATGCAGGCCTCCCACATATGGAGGGGTATCCTCAAGTGCAAACCTAATATTATTAAGAATACTAAATGGGTGATTGGTGATGGGAAAACAACGAACATATTTAAAGATTGGTGGGTGGGCAACTCCACTATAGCTAAGACCAATGACAATTCCCATGTGGCTCTTGTTTGTGAGCTGATAAATAACGGGGCCTGGAATGAGAAACTGATAAAAAAGACCTTCAATCAAGACACTACCAATTTAATCATGGGCACCCCACTACCCCACACTCCCAGTAAAGTTGATAGTCCCTGTTGGGGCCCCTCGGCCAATGGAAAGTTCACTATAAAATCAGCCTACGAAACCATTATTAAGATTGACCTTAATACTTCTTCTCTGGTTGAGTGGGATCTTATTTGGAAACTTAAATTCCCCAAAAATTTAAAACCTTTATATGGCTCATCTTTCATAGAAAGTTACTTACTAACTACCAGAGATTCAAACGACGCCTTACCGATTCAAAAAAATGCGAGTTTTATGAGTTTGATGAAGATATTGAACACGTTCTTAGAAATTATCATCTTGCCGCTGCTGTGTGGGATAACACCTTCCCCACCCAGGAGTGGCATAATAATAAGGATATTCAATTTTTAGACTGGCTTAAAGGGAATATTTGGAATAAATCTGTGAAGCTTGATTTTAACCTTTTTATTTCTTCGCTTTGGCATATTTGGACTGCACGTAATAAACGCATTTTTGAAAAGAAAAATATCACCCCGACTATGGTTTGCTCCGCCTCTAATACTCTCGCCAGGGAATTAGATGCTATTTCCAAACCTAAATCGTATGCTTACCATGGCCTGGGTAATATTCCTAACACCTCTTTAAGTAATGATATATTTTCAGGTTATGAGATTTTCACGGATGGCAGCTATGACCCCTACAGCAATCTTGGCAGTTTTGGGGGCAAGGTCAGCAGTGACGACCAGCAGTGGATCCTTGGGTTCAACGGCAAGATCATCGGAGATTGTAGCCCCATAAAGGCGGAGTTTGTGGGAATTCTCCATGGACTTAACCTGGCTAGAATCAAGGGCTGGTCTGGGTTCCTCTTACGTAGCGACTGCTTGGATGCTGTGCATATCCTCAACAAACAGGGACACCAGAATCACCCACTAACTAATATTATAGAGGAATGTATAGCCATTATTACGGAAATGAATATCAAGATCACCCATATCAGACGCTCCAACAACTTGTGGGCTGATGGCTTTGCTAGGCTTGGTAGATGACAGATTTACGACTATGCTGAGTATGAGGAGATCCCGGAATCTCTCTTGAGCCTTCTTGAGCATGTTGATCAGGGTAAGACTAGGGTGGCCCTCCAGGCTTGCACTGACCCCACATACCGCATTGCTACCTTTGGGGGTTACGTCCGGGACGATCGGGGCCATTGGAAGGTTGGGTTCTATGGACGACCTAGGGGTACTCCTGTGATCCTCTGTGACCTGATGGAAGGACTATATCACAGCCTTAATATGGCTAAGATGCGTGGATGGAGGGATATTCTGGTGGAAACCAACTTGCATGAGTTGATTGAGATCTTCAAGGGTGTCCAGTACCGCGAAACTGATTTTGAGAACATTAGGGTGGATTGCTATGAGCTTATGCGAGTCGTGGGTGTGGAATTTATCTTTGCTAATCCAGGTAGGATTCGGGGTGCTGACTGGTTGGCACGTGAAGCGAAATTGCAGGACGAGGTCTTTGTTGAAATTGAGGATGTTCCAAACGGCATGCGGTGGATCCTTGATAACCCCACGATGTAGCTGGGTTGAGAGTTTTCTAATCTATGTTGTCATTGTACTTTTGTGGTTTGCCTTTCTTGTCGCCTCTATGGCTTTTGTCGCTATGTGATGTAGCCTCCTTGTAACCTTTCCCTTTCAATATTTACCAAAAAAAAAAAAAAAGGAACTGTTAAGAACAGAGGCAAACACAATAGACTAGAAATGCATCATTTGGAATTCCAGAATCTGCTAAGGGGTAAAATAGGAAAATGACACATTGTTCGATCCACGTTCGCTAACTCTGCCCTGCCAGTATGGGCTGTCAAGCGTCCATTCGTCCATCTTTTCCCCATCTCAGCTCACGGAGACTGACCTGTTCGACAAAGCTTTACCTTGCATATTTTTAGAATTTGTCTTATGGGTATGAGAGAGGATCATGGTCCATACGACCACCCACCAGACCTGCCATCTTTTTCTTCTGTAAGCCTTGGACAATAACGATGGAGACCAATCAGAATGGTCAATGTGTATTGCCGTGGTTTTTTAGTTGTGTATTATAAGAAAAGAGGAATAAAATAAAAAAGAAAAAGGATCTCTGCCAACAAATGCCTTTGAGATGTCGCCCCTGATCATGATTTTACTTTTTAGTGGCTTGAGGCCTTAGATCCTGAGATGAGGGCAGGTTTAACACGAGATGGGTATGTATTGCCTGCTATTTTGGGAGGAACCTGGGATAACCTACCATAAATAGTGTCGCCATTTAGAACCGTCGTCAGAGTCGCGTGTCACTCTTGGAGTGTGACAGAAAGAATGGATCAGGTGGGTTATATGTTGTTAAGGTTGCATAGGTGTATAACAGAAGCATGAGTTGGGGAAATTGGGGGAACAACCTTCATTCGGCAACTCACTTATATCTCTCTTTCTCTCTATTTCTTTACTTTGATACCGCCATCCGCCATTGTTTGGCACTATATAGTGCTTAAACTCATACACATACTCAGTCTTCCCATTACTAAGAAGGTTTTACTGGAGCTTGGACTCCATTTTTAACAGAAAAAGAATTTTTCACCAGGAGCTGCTCTAGAAGCTCTTGAAAAACCTTGAAGGAAGAGTCCATTGGAGCAAGTCACGCCTCCCCCTTTTCCAGTTATTCATAGACCCCAGTACAACAACCCTCCTACAGGAACAATGTGTAACACCCCGACCCGAATTTAAAGGTTAATAAAGGATCAACCCGATTGGGTCCGTACGTTAATTGTGAATAATCCCACTGAGCATTCGTCCATCTTTCTGTCGTTCGTTTCTATATTGCATTGTATATAATCCCACTGAGCATTCGGCTCACATCCCTATTTTGTTACGGCAAGTTGCATGATGTTTCGTACTTTGAGGGCGTAATACAGGTAAGTAGTTACTTGCTTTTACGATTAGTATCTCTATTTACTTGGCCTTGGTGGCACTTCCTTGGGTCCTATCACGTAGTTGATAATAATTGGGATCGCATGATAACAAGAGTACTGTTAAATAATAATAATAAAATTGGACTAGAAAGAATATTTAAATTATTTCTTTGCACTTCACAATTAATGTACAGACCGTATTGGGTTGATCCTTTATTAACCTTTAAATCCGGGTCGGGGCGTTACAACTTGGTATCAGAGCTCTAGGTTCAATGTTTCTTTCGGGTGTGACGTAGTGAGGTCGGTAGTGGATATTTCGGCGTCGTTATTGATTCGTACCGGTCACGCTTGACTAGTGATGATTTTGATTTGTACCTTGATGGTGAAATCGAGGTCTTGAGCACGTTGTGCTATTTTCGTTGAGTTGTCAATCGGCTAAGTTAGTAGACATTCTTATTCCGTTGTGGTTGCTCTGGTGGTGTTACCTAGCAAGTATTGGGTTTGGTGTAGACTATTAGATGATTTAATCATAGACTTGTTGAAGATGTATGATGTGGGTGTTGGATGATTGGAAAGTCTTAATGATTTCAGTTGCATATTAGCTAGTATGCTTGTGGTTTCATCTACGGGATCAGGTGACTAAGTAGCGTGGCTTCTGAATAAATAACTCCATGGAAATTAGGATGCCTAAGTGACATGATTATAATTTGGGTTTAGATAATCATATTGATCCAGGACAATTTAAAAGCGAATCTGTATAATCTTTGGGACTTAGTGTTAGAAATTGCGGCATTGAATTATGGTCTTAGAAAAAAAAATGGTATTGATGAATAGGATCTCTTGTGGCGTCAAAGGTATTGGCCCAAAGTTGTATAGGTAGAACCCGATGCCCCGTATTGGCCCAACAATTGTTAATTGTTTAACCGTGTGAGTTAATGGGAGAGAATGCTAGTTTGTAAGCATAATAACAAAACAATTCTTGTAAAGACAAAGAGGATACAAGGTCTCAGATAACATTTTTGAAATAAAACGGTTTAATACATTGGGATGTGTATTTTCCTCAGTATATATGTAGATATATACGTATTTTCACATGCATTTAGTGTAGCGTATGAGTACTCTTTTCTACCGTTCGTTTCTATATTGCATTGTATATAATCCCACTGAGCATTCGGCTCACATCCCTATTTTATTACGGCAAGTTGCATGATGTTTCGTACTTTGAGGGCGTTATACAGGTAAGTAGTTACTTGCTTTTATGATTAGTATCTCTATTTACTTGGCCTTGGTGGCACTTCCTTGGGTCCTATCACGTAGTTGATAATAATTGGGATCGCATGATAACAAGAGTACTGTTAAATAATAATAATAAAATTGGACTAGAAAGAATTTTTAAATTATTTCTTTGCACTTCACAATTAACGTACAGACCGTATCGGGTTGATCCTTTATTAACCTTTAAATCCGGGTCGGGGCGTTACAACTTGGTATCAGAGCTCTAGATTCAATGTTTCTTTCGGGTGTGACGTAGTGAGGTCGGTAGTGGATATTTCGACGTCGTTATTGATTCGTACCGGTCACGCTTGACTAGTGATGATTTTGATTTGTACCTTGATGGTGAAATCGAGGTCTTGAGCACGTTGTACTATTTTCGTTGAGTTGGCAATCGGCTAAGTTAGTAGCCATTCTTATTTTGTTGCGGTTGCTCTGGTGGTGTTACCTAGAAAGTATTGGGTTTGGTGTAGACTATTAGATGATTGAATCATAGACTTGTTAAAGATGTATGATGTGGGTGTTGGATGATTGGAAAGTCTTAATGATTTCAGTTGCATATTAGCTGGTATGCTTGTGGTTTCATCTACGGGATCAGGTGACTAAGTAGCGTGGCTTCTGAATAAATAACTCCATGGAAATTAGGATGCCTAAGTGACATGATTATAATTTGGGTTTAGATAATCATATTGATCCAGGACAATTTAAGAACGAATCTGTATAATCTTTGGGACTTAGTGTTAGAAATTGCGGCATTGAATTATGGTCTTAGAAAAAAAAAATGGTATTGATGAATAGGATCTCTTGTGGCGTCAAAGGTATTGGCCCAAAGTTGTATAGGTAGAACCCGATGCCCCGTATTGATGAATAAGATCTCTTGTGGCGTCAAAGGTATTGTAGTGACTAGGATTGATGCCGTGAGGTTGCGAGTTGGTAGCCACGATCAATTGACATGCATGATAGGATTTTGACACTAGGATGTATATGACCATTTTAGGGAATGATCGAATTGTTATCTATTCCATAAAGTGTGGGGAGAAATCAAAGTTGCGTCGAGGTGTATATGGTGATAGACACGCTGTAGTGGTAAACTCGAGGTTATGTAACATAAGTCACGATGCAATTTGTGATTTTCTGTAATAGATGTGTAGACTGTTTAAAGAGATGACTAAGTACGGTGTTATCACCATAAAGCATTTGGGAATCAATATTGTACTGAAGCTTACATAGTAATTGTAACACCCCGCCTAATTAAATACCGAGTGGCCAGTCCCATACCAAATTACAACAGAATATACAGTTGGCTTATTCTTAGCATCACTGTCGAAAATATTTACAACTCACCCAATACCCAATTAAGCTGGTGTTAAAAAAAACTTTCCAAATTTTAATTTCAACAAAATCCATTTTTTAGTTTAAGAACAACACTACACATTTTATTCAATAACATTGATAACTGAATAAATAACACAAAAGAATTTAAATGCATTTGGAATAAACATTCCCAACTAATAATCCATTACAATAATCCCAACAATATGAAATGTATTAAAATGACACGAATACAAGACTGTATTTTGACTCAGACAGAAAAGAGATAATTGAGTTCCTTCGGGCGACATGCCCTAACTAAAAGAATACTGTGAATCAAATGAAGATGAGCGTCTAAGCAATACTCCATAGCTCCATAGCTCGTCAAAATCAACTAAGGTTGGCGTCCCTGCCGCTGGACACCTGGTATAGAAGATACAATAGAAAAGAAAATATGCAAGGAAACGGGTCAGAGCCCGATTGTGAAAATGATTTTTGAAAACAACAAGTATTTAAAAAGTGCAATAAAGCATTTATTATGTACATGTTAGCATCCCACTCTCACTTTCTATTCTCACCTCTCAACTAGAGTGCACACTTAACGTTTCCTATTAACCTCCTAGTTAATGGTTCCTCTTCACAAATTTCCATAATATGTTACTATCCCATATCGTAACCCCGTATGTCCCATACCATACGTCATATAATTATTCATATATGTTTCTCATTAACATGAATCGTTTCTCATTAATATGAATTAATCTTTTCAATTCAATAAAAATAAACATTCATTAACTTAATTCCATTATCTTTCTCTTTTCACCGTTATCTGCAATTATCACCGTAGATGCTCTAACCACAATACATATCCATTCATTCATTTAATTCATTATATATATACACATATATAATATGGCACCCCGAGTCACAGCTGCGGTGTAATGCATTACTCTGCTATCATGTCCCATCATCGCTGGTCGCCGAATAGGGGACTAAAGGTTCGGTGAGGATTCCTCGAACCATAAACAATAACATACAAATTGGAGGCGAACATAGTTCTCGTATCCACGAGTCACGCACATACCTACGTTCCCACAGTCAGCGGACTTATCAACACCCCGATAAGTCTTTCATAGACCTATGTTCTTGAGCGACGAATCAAAGATCCCATGGATTCATCAGGATATGACTGCCCTCACGCGCAAACCTCCCGTCGATAGCAAGTAAGCTAGGTATGTCATACACATAATCATCAATAAATCAAATAGGAATTATCATACCTATAATATAATATCAACAAGGTACTCACATTACCCTTAGAATATTCCCATATGTAGCATTATATCTCTTTAAATCCCACATATTAAAATATCATAACTTTAATTCTTAATTTAATTGTCCCCGAGCCTCACTCAATACTCAAGGTTTAAATAAGTTTTTCCTCAACATAGATTCAGTAAGAAGTCACTAATACCCTACTGGTCCCTATTGTCATATCTCCCGAATCACTATGAATTAAACTCTCCCTTTAATTAAGGTTAAAACCGATAGTTTCAAATCTCTTGTAAACACATCTTCTTTCACTTAGGATTAAACCCTCTTGTAAACTTAAGGATACCCGGGTGTTATATTCAATCACCCCTACTAGTCCTATCTTTAATCCCTATGCATACCAATTAGAATCTATCAAGTGAATCTAGCAACCAAAATTCGTTTAAATTCATTATCATTATTTTAATCAATTAAATCCCAATCAAATTAATTCAAATCTTATCTAGGGCTTACTGATCTTTTCTAAGTCCCAAAATATCCAATTAATAATCACCAAAGATATACAAAAGGTTTGGGATAAGAATCAACATTAAAAAGAAACAACTTTAGGAATTCTGGGGAGGTCGATCGATCGAAGGCAGGGGGTCGATCGATCGATCACTCAGGTAACAACCTAATTTTTCTGCATTTCTTCTACTACAGGTTTAACCATTTTTTATCAATCAAACCATCATATTAACAACCCAAATGACTTATAATCCTTACTACATGATATATCAACATATATAAATGATTTCTAATGATCTAAACATCCTAGAATCATCAAGAGTTTGAATTAAAAGCATGGTTATATCCTCTTTTTCCAGAAAATTATCAACATAATATCTTCAAGAACACATCAATGGTTTTCAGAATTTCTTCAACAGATGTATGATTATTTCGTGGATTCCTAACTACCTACAACATGAGTTTGATTTCTATATATTTTCAGTTTCTAGAAATACATTTAACAACTCCATTACTATCTTCCAAACATGAAAATCATCTCTTTTTATAACTATTCAAACATGGACAATATACAAACTTAGATTGCCATTATCAAACACTTGCCTCTAATGAAGGTCTGATCCTTTGGTGTAGTATAACACAGGTGGTTCTCCCTTCTCCGGTCAACTTCCGGTGGTGGTGACCCTTGGTTCTTAGTTCTTCTCCTTCCCAAGTAAACTCTTCTCTTCCCAAGCAACCTTTCACTCTCTCTAGGAAGATGACTTCTCTATTTTGTGTAGAAGAGATGAATAACCCACGTACACTTAATTTATCAATACTTATAATAGGAAAAAATCCAAAATCTCTATTCACCCCCTATAAAAATAACCAAAATGCCCTTTTGGGTTGTCTTTTCATTTCTAAATGACCCGAGACTCAAATCCAACATCCAAATAGACTTTTCTGACTATTTCTACCCTTTCGGATGCAACGACGCAGTCGAAATGACTATAAGGTCGATAGAAAATAAATTTCCTTTTTAATTTAAATAATTTAGTCCCGACACGTCCCATACCGCGTCCGACTAAAAATTCAAATTACTGAATTAATATTACACGACCATATCAATAACTTCACATTCATATATTACCTAAATATCTTCAAGTAATATTCAGAATCATCCATTTTAATATCCACAATTCTGATAAAACCCAAATGAATTAATTAATAATAAAATCCAATTAACCCATTAATTTAAAATATAACCCATTTTAAAAGTCATAAAAATTACGGGGTATTACAGTAGTTATAAATCATTGATGATAGTGGTATATTTAGGTCATGTTGATTTATGGGAGTACCTGGAGTTAGTGCCACGACTTTTGTTCATAAGCTGGTGTCGTGATATGACTTTTAAAGATAATGTCGAAAATAGATTAATGAGAGCTAGATTATACACTTGGGAGACTTAGAACCTGATGATGTTCATTATAGATATAGCACTCGAAATGGAGTTTTAGGCTTAATTATAGCACCTACGTGTCCCACCCGTATGACTTAGTATGACTCTAGTGAGGTTGATCATTGGGTATTAGGCATGGATAATGCTTGAAAATTTGAGGTGTCATTGTAACTAGTCCGATAGTTATAATTTGGGATCACATAGAACATTGCCAAGGATTATTGCAATGGCCCGTAGGGTAAAATTATGTGAGTGTTGTGATTCACTAGATGAGAAAGATTGCGGGGTTTGAAAGTTAGCAATCACATGTGGAGATTGTGGAGATTGTGGAGACTTGAGTATGTAGGTTAGTGACTTACATTAAGAAACGAGAAATGTAACTTCGCTTTAATATTAAGGATAACAAGTAACCTCAGTCTTAAGGAGGGAAGCCTAGCATTCTAGCTTCCCAAGTGGATCAGCTCGCAAGTCATTGTCTGTGGAAAAGGACAATCATGATCGATAATTTAATCCAGGGCACGTGGCTAGACTAATACTTCAGCGTACATATGGGTCAGTGAAAATTTTAGACTTTAAGTGTATAATGTGGTTTATACTTCATGTGGCATTGTCCATCGCCCGAATTTAATTATTTCATTATAGCGCGGCAATGGCTTGATCCATTTCATCTTCTTGTGTCTTCTTGGATCCTGGTGAGGGGAAGTTGTTATGTCAATTATAGGAGTATAATTAGGTGTAACATTGCAAAAAGCTCAGTAGTGATACGGGATAGTCTAGGTTGAGGCTGATGCATCACGGTATTGATGTACGCATGGTCTCGTAGTTTGTTTCATGTAGTTTACATGTATACCTGATAGCTTTAGGTCAACACACTCGCTAGTTAACCGGTATAGCTGGTTACGATGTACGTCATGGATTGAGGTCAAGACATTAAGATATGAATATTAGAACTTAGTGGAACAATAAATGCTAATGTTGCACTCCGTATGGAATTTGCAAATTGAGAATGTGGCCTCTCGTGTGTATTTGGGTTATCGTACCTAGGATGACTCTAGCTTAGTGTGTAGTCTCGTAGGAGGTATTGGGATTAAATGGTTGTCTCGAAATCATTAGTGGGTTTAATTATGAGTGCTGAGGTTGTATCAGTCTAATCTAGGCGTGACCCAGAGAATTGCTTGAGGAAACGTAGGTTGTGAACCCTAGCGTAGAAATTACCCATGATAATGAACTCATTAGTGATAGTACGATACCTTGCGAGTACCGGTCGTCTCGAAGTTTTGTTTAAACCGTCATGTTAGACATGTCTGGGAATTAGAACTAAGACCATAGGCTTCATCATGATTGGATTACCAATGATGTTTGGAGAAAAGCGAAATCTCCGTGTGTTAGATGATAGTGTTGAGGATGCCCTAGGATTGAAAACCGGTTGAGGATATTTAGGGTCCTAATTTAATGACCAGGAACTTCAAGGATGACATTTCTTAAGGAGGGAAGAATGTAATACCCCGCCCTAGAAAATAGGTATTGAATAATATTTTGATATTTTATTGGGAGAAATTATTGGAGAAATAATCACATAAGGATTCGAGTTAAAATTGAACACAAAATAATGCGTCGCGCAAAGTAAATAAAAAGGAAGTTCCACGTTGCATGGTCCACATTGACGCATTTTTTTATTCTAATGGTTATAGTGAGTATATCGATGAGGTATAAATTAGAGCGAAGAAATTTATTGGATTATGGAGGAGTTTAACGAGATTACATCCCTTGTTAAATTAATATGGGACTTGATGAAAATTATTGGAAAATATTGAGTAAAAGATTTAATTGCAAAGAAACATTGAATAAGGGTTATACATGAATTATATGACATTAAAGAATTACTAGTTATAGATTAATTATCTTTATATATATTTCCCCTAAGAAGTTAGAATATAATCCGACTATTTATATCCTCACTTAGGCGACAATAAAATCATAGGAATCCATTAGCTTCTTGTTAGGTACTGTCCTCGATTTGAAAGCTTAGGATTGTTGGGAAAGCCATTCACCTGAACACTTTAGTTTTTGAAACTAAAACCCTATACACCAGCTTGTTTTATAGCTCTAGTAGATTTCGTCCTTTAGTAATATTAGAACTGTTCCGAACAGAGGCAAACACAATAGACTAGAAATGCATCAATTGGAATTCTGGAATCTGCTAAGGGGTAAAATAGGAAAATGACACATTGTTTGGGCTACGTTCGATAACTCCGCCCTGCCAATATGGGCTGTCAAGCGTCCATTCGTCCATCTTTTCCCCGTATCAGCTCACGGAGACTGACCTGTTCGACAAAGCTTTACCTTGCATATTTTTAGAATTTGTCTTATGGGTATGAGATAGGATCATGGTCCATACGACCACCCACCAGACCTGCCATCTTTTTCTTCTGTAAGCCTTGGACAATAACGATGGAGACCAATCAGAATGGTCAATGTGTATTGCCGTGGTTTTTTAGTTGTGTATTATAAGAAAAGAGGAATAAAATAAAAAAGAAAAAGGATCTCTGCCAACAAATGCCTTTGAGCTGTCGCCCCTGATCATGATTTTACTTTTTAGTGGCTTGAGGCCTTAGATCCTGAGATGAGGGCAGGTTTAACACGAGATGGGTATGTATTTCCTGCTATTTTGGGAGGAACCTGGGATAACCTGCCATAAATAGTGTCGCCATTTAGAACCGTCGTCAGAGCCGCGTGTCACTCTTGGAGTGTGACAGATAGAATGGATCCGGTGGGTTATATGTTGTTAAGGTTGCATATGTGTATAAGAGAAGCATGAGTTGGGGAAATTAGGGGAACAACCTTCATTCGATAACATTCTTATATCTCTCTTTCTCTCTATTTCTTTACTTTGATACCACCATCCGCCATTGTCTGGCACTGTATAGTGCTTAAACTCATACACATACTCAGTCTTTCCATTACTAAGAAGGTTTTACTGGAGCTTTTTGGAGGGTGTTGGAGCTCCCATGTAGGTCTGTTTAGCCGAACTTTAGTGACTCTCTTTAACGCCACCTTTAGAGGTGGGGGACTCACCCACCTTCTTCAAAACCACCTCCATTTTAAAAGTGTTTGAGGTGGGATAACCTACTCCTATATTTGAGACTCTATTGGTGTATGTTATAGTCTTATTACCGTTGAGTATTGAGAGTATGTTTCCTATGAACAAAATGATAAGTTTCTAGTAAAACTCATATGTGTACATTTTTATAGTAGATAAAAAAATGTAGGAAGTTATTATTTTGTGATTTTTCCTAATAATCTGGAAATATGCATTTGTATGGGAGAGAAAAATGTAGAAAAAATTATTCTGGTGTGATTTCTAATAAAAAGAAATATGGGGCATTTTTTATAGAATAAAAATGTGGAAAATATTAATGTTGTCAAATATTTAATAAATAAATATTTCTAAGTTGTTTTCAAAATGAAATAATTATGAATAAATGTCATTTTTGAATTTAAGGAGGTTAAGAATGTCTCACTTATTATAAAAATATGTTTGTTGTGAAAGGTATAAAATTATAGAAAGAAATACATGTTTAATCCGTTGATGGGATTTTAGCATTGATAGTATATTCTCTATGCATATAAACTCAAAGTATTTTGTGAATAAATATGTGTGCGAGTTAGAAGAGTTCTTATTGGGTTTAAACATAAAGTAAGACAAAGATGTTATTTCATGTAATGAAATTGTTGAATTGACAAGTATGAAAGTTTGCCAAAGGCGTGATGTTAAACAAGTATTGAAACGGGTAAAGCGTTAAAATGTTGAGTTGGAAACTTAATGATTGTTTTTGAGAAATGACACGTGTTAAAGAGTTAAATTGCTAGTTTGGTAAGTAAAGGGTAGATTGGCAAATTATCTAAAATGGAACATTTTTACGAAATAAAAATGTCAATAAAAGCTTTTATACTAACCTGCGTGAAATTGAATTAAAGTTCCAAAACGTTGATGATTTTTGGTATAAAAATTACGTGTGTGTGAATAAGGGACTTAAGGAAAAAGTAACAATTTTCAAGTATAATGGGAAAATGGACGGTTAAGTCAAGGGCTTTGGCTTCGGCCCGAAATGCAAATTAAAGTAAACATTATGAAAATGTTGAATACGTTGTCAAGATAACGATAATGGATGATGCCGAGAGAAAATAATTAAGCAGGGCATGATGTCCCTAGTGGTTAAAGACCCCAAACCAACTGTAGTAGTATATGGCGGCGGAGACCGGTGGTGTGAGGCCACGAAGTCCGTGAGTGTGTGTTAGAAAAATCTAAAAAATAATGCTAAGTGATGAATCGAATATTCATGAAAGAGGCGCAAATGAATGACACTAATTCATTGATATACTAATGCAAGAATAACACATCAAATGTTTAATATTCATGTAGAAACTTGGGATGGTTTAATAATATGGTGTAATGATGTTTAAGCTACCAAATGAGGTTTGAACCATAATGAACACAAGCGTGTGTTATATAAGATTTTCTAAGGAAAATGATTATTTTTCTAAATACGGTGTACGTGCACGTTAAAGGCAAGCCTAGAGTAATGGTAACTCGGCGTGAGTTAATGAATATCGGGTAACAAACGTTTAAAAGTAAATGGAAGATTTTCCCAAGAATTGTTAATTGTTTAACTGTGTGCATTAATGGGAGAGAATGCTAGTTTGTAAGCATAATAACAAAACAATTCTTGTAAAGACAAAGAGGATACAAGGTCTCAGATAACATTTTTGAAATAAAAAGGTTTAATACATTGGGATGTGTATTTTCCTCAGTATATATGTAGATATATACGTATTTTCACATGCATTTAATGTAGCGTATGGGTACTCTTTTCTGCCGTTCGTTTCTATATTGCATTGTATATAATCCCACTGAGCATTCGGCTCACATCCCTATTTTGTTACGGCAAGTTGCATGATGTTTCGTACTTTGAGGGCGTTATACAGGTAAGTAGTTACTTGCTTTTACGATTAGTATCTCTGTTTACTTGGCCTTGGGGGCACTTCCTTGGGTCCTATCACGTAGTTGATAATAATTGGGATCGCATGATAACAAGAGTAATGTTAAATAATAATAAAATTAGACTAGAAACATTATTTAGGTTGTTCCATTGAACTTCACAATTAACGTACGGACCGTATCGGGTTGATCCTTTATTAACCTTTAAATTCGGGTTGGGGTGTTACACATTGTTCCTGTAGGAGGGTTGTTGTACTGGGGTCTATGAATAACTGGAAAGGGGGAGGCGTGACCTGCTCCAATGGACTCTTCCTTCAAGTTTTTTCAAGAGCTTCTAGAGCAGCTCCTGGTGAAAAATTCTTTTTCTGTTAAAAATGGAGTCCAAGCTAGAATAACTCCCCGCAAGAAGATAAACTTCATAAATAATAATAGTAAATTTTCTCAAGAGAATCTCCTGAGAATGATGGCTGTTAGTGTGGAGTGAAGTAATAAGGCACTTAGCACTTAAAGAGAGAGCAGGGAGAAAACACTAGGTATCTGGGGTGATTTTGATTGAGTAATGGTATGACTTGAGTTTTGATTACGACTTAACCTTGCCCAGGGATCCTATTTATACTTGGGAACTAGGGCCAAGTTGTCACTTTATAGGCGTCAAAACTAAAAGGGTTGGTGAGGGCCAAGCTCTGTAATGTACCATTTGTCCATACATGTGTCCAGCCGCCTGTCCCCTTTGACAGGTGCCACCTGGTGTAAACCAAAGTTAAAAAGCAAATATGTCTGTGCTTTAAGATAAAATATCTGATTTGGTAACTATATATTAAAACGGTAACTTGTTGTACAAACTTTGTAAAAATGAGGAGGGTCTCAAGGACCATCTCCTCTAAAATATTTTATAAACTTGAGGAGAGGCCTCAAGGACCACCTCCTCTAAAATCATTTTATAAACTTGAGGAGAGGTTTCAAGGACCACCTCCTCTAAAATCATTTATAAACCCGAGGATAGGTCTCAAGGACCACCTCCTCTAAAATCATTTTCAAAACTATTGATTTCTTGTGAGTAACCTCTTGGTTGCTCACTTTAGTTATGACTAGGTGTGACTGTGCAAGGACTGGGTGACCCCTAGGGTCTATCTACTAGTATTCTCTCAATCTTAAAGTGCTAAGTGGTTGAGCTTGTTCAATAAACCTTATTTCTCAGTCGCCAAGCCAAAACTCCCAAGAGATCCCAACTTACCTTTTTGATCCCCGATTGCTCAACCAGGCTACCTGTACAAAAGAGTAACATATCAGTACTTTAATATGTATTTGAGTAACAAATCTTGGGGATGATGTCACTCTAGATGGACTTCCTCACCCACTGGTTGTTTTCAATAAGGAATTTAAACTTGTGGGGACGAGAAACTCCTCATGGTAGGATTCCTCATCCAAACTTTGTTCATGTAAATTTTGAGCATTTAGGGACGAGGAGCCACTTGTGGTGGGCCTCCTCGCTCAAACTTAATTACTATGATTCTGAGTTGTTTAGGACGAGGAGACCTTCCTAGTGGTCCTCCTCGCCCAAGTTCAAGGTTGTGAATTCTGGGAATTTTGGGATGAGGAGCCCTTCCTGGTGGTCCTCCTCGCCTAAGTTCAGTTTCTGAGAACTTTGGGTAACTTGGGATGAGGAGCTCTTCCTGGTGGGCCTCCTTGCCCAAGTTTAATTTATGTTAACTTTGGATAAATTGGGAGGAGGAACCTTTCTTAATAGACCTCCTCTCCCAAATTCCATTTGTGTGAACTTTGAGTCTCTTGGGATGAGGAGCCCTTCCTGGTAGGTCTCCTCGCCCAGCTTTACTTTTGTCTTGGACGGGGCACTTCTTTGGGGGGTTGCTCATAGTGAGGCCTTCCCTTGCCAATTGGGACTGCTCTCACAACTGTTTGGGTAATTGGGTGTGTACCCCTCAACATTAGTCCCCTCATGCAAAAGTGTGTGTCTTGGGTATACCAAAGGTTTTTGTATGCAATGATTCATTATTTCTTAGAATATGAATAGTCTAGCTTAATCTCGTGATGATACTGTTGCATTAATTAGGCCTGTCACCTCAACCCACTTTTATGGTCTCGAGGTGATACATTTCGGACGGGGAACACACATCTCAACATTGGGGAAATGTTCTGCTCTCTTTTTGGTTGGCAGTCTACGTGTGGATTAATGGGTATACAACCCTTTTTAAACTTCCCTTTGTCTTATACCTTGGCATTTTGAGTTCAAACTGTAAGATTTTTAGAAAGAGAGAGAAAAGATCATAAAAGCTTCCATAGCCTCCATCTTTTCGTCCCTTTTTTTTCACTGCAAATGGCATTTTCATCTTCTCAAAACCCTTCTTCCACAATTACCACAACCACTAGCGAGGTGCTAGTGGGTGTGGTACCCATCTTCGTCACTATATCGACCATTTAGGCCACCGGAGCCACCACCATCACCCCTATGATTTTGGATACTATTTTTGAGGATTTTTTCCATTCGACTATTGGGATGCCCACAAGGGGGTTTTCCTTATTTACTAGGATTCCTGTGAGAAAGGGGTTCCTTGCCTGGTGGGATACTCGCAACGGGGGCCTCCTTGTCGGTTGGGGTGCTTGCAACAGGAGCATCCTCGTCTATTGGGATGCTCGCCATATGGACCTCCTTGTCTGTGGCCTACTCAAAATCCCAAAGGGAATACTTATTTGGTCATCAACAAAGGGACTTTGGCCTTTATCACCTAACGCCTTATTTTGGGAAAGAGGATACTTTTATGACCTCGCTTGCAAATTTCGAGCAGGAGTTTGTGGCTAAGATAAACGAGCGACCCCAAGTGGGTCTAGGTGAGTCTTCTGACTTTCCCATTGTCTTACTGATTCAATACTTAGGGTGCGAGTAGACAGGGGTGACTTTACCCATTCCAACATTGAAGTCAAGGCATATGTGGGGGTTCCACAGAGAAATGGAGTCTCTGGGTGGATCATGTCTTGTCCACCCCCCGCACAAATATTTTATTAAGGGACTTGGTCTTCTGACCACCATTAACAGTCTCAACGCTTGTTCTATGGCCAAACAGTCTAACACTTTTACTTTGCTATCTTTTCGCTGGAGTAGGTATTCTCATACCATCATCACTCGTTGAGGGGAGTTTACCATCACTTTGGAGGATATCTGTGAGCTGCTCACTCTTCCTTACTTAGGGAACCATATTCTTATGGATGGTTTTGAAGATGAGGTCGAGGAACAAATGGTGGGGGAGATCCACTCTACTTTGGGTGAGTGCTAGAAATATGTAGCTATCAATTTGTCTGGAACCGCCAAGCATTCCTTCACCAAATGACAGAGATACTAGTTTAAAGATTTTGAGTAGCTGCTCAAGGGTGAAAGTTCGAGCAGGGCCTTGAGGAGTTAGGAGGGCCCAAAAATTAACCCCCCCTCACACTTGGCATCATTCTTCGTCACTTTTCTAAGCAGGTTTCTTCTTCCTGGGAGGCCAGATGATTCTCCTCATGAGCTTATGTTCAAGTTTTCTATGAGGCTTGCTCGAGGGAGGGTAGTCCCCCTAGCAGTTCTAACTTTGGGGGTATTTATACACTTGGTTAGACAGGGTTCATGTGGATGTTGAGCGCGCTTGTGGTCATTATGATGCTATCAACTTTGCCAATACTTTCATCATTATGTCCTTTATATTTGAGATATTCTATAATTTTGGCCCAGAGGCTAGGGTTGCCAAAGTAGGGCTGCTCGTGTTGTAAGATGGCACAAGAGGACTCCTAAGACTTCCTTGGGGTCACTGATAGATAATGTTGATGAGTTTTCCTTCAGAACTTAATGCAAGACTGTTGGAGGTATATTTTCTTGGCACTCATTCTCTGCTTTTGGGTGCACTTTCTATTGCCTCGATGATGCTAAGTTTATTGCTATCTGCCTTCATATTCTAGTTGTTGTTATGCTTCTTCCATGCACCTTGCCTTCTCTGAATGGCTTGAGCCAAGGTGTGGAGTTCTACCACTCTGAGAGAGTGTGGAGGCATTTTGGTTACGATCAAGGGGTTCATACTCATGTTTACCCTTTGTGAACCCCCCCTCTGAGATATACCTTGAGCCTTTTTCCAATTTCACGTTTGAGGGGGTGGTTAATAGAGTTGGCCACCTGGGCAACCCGTTTGTACCCTCTCGATATTACCTATCTTATTTTACTCGATCATGGTTTAGCTTGTGCCAAAGGGAGGTCCTCTTGATTCAAAACAGTGTGAGGGATGTTCCTCATGAAACTATTTCTGTAAAAATTCCCAATAACGATACGTACTTGGGTAAGAGGACCCAAAAGTCACTGTGGCACCAGAGCACCATCTCCAAGTCTCTTCTCGAGAAGCTCACTCCAATCCTGGTGAGGCCTCTGCTTGATGATTCCATTTATTCTAAGAAACCTGAGCCTCAACCTCGTAGGCACAAATCAAAAGGCAAGACAAGAGCCTCTACTACTTCAAAGAGGAAGCATCCTGATGTGGATGTTTCTAACTTCATACCAGCTACCCCTGCCCCTGCTACCACCATTACTCCCACTGTTGCTATTATTTCCCTTACTCCCCATTGCCAGTAAGAACCAGTGTGAGTAGGAAGAAGAAGAAGAAGACCAGTGCTGGGGTTGCTGCTCCCTCTCCCGCACCTAACCAAGGGTTTGACACTGATAACCTTGGGGTGGAGAAGACATATAAAACTATGAGAGAGTAGGGCTATGAAGCCCTAGGGTTATCTAATGAAGAGCCTCTTGTTACTTCTATTCCCACAAGTGAAGTTAGTATACCTCAATCCCTTTTACTTAGTGAAACTGACTTTCACGGGGTTTCACTTGCTGGTTGACCTTCTCTATCATTTAAAGAGGATCTAGTCGATTATAGAAGCACTCCCTCCTATGATGATGACGGTTCTTCTTCGAATGAGATGACTGTTACCGATCCTTAGGATAATCAACACCCTGATACTTCTTCTTTATTACCAATTTTGGGGGAGTCTTCCAGTGAAGGTGTGATGATAGACTTTCCATCCGCCAACAGTCCCACTACCAGACATCTACCATATGGGAAGACTGCCCATTATACCACTATAAGTTTTCTCTTTTAACCTCTTTATTACTATTTTATTGTCTATTTACATATACGTAATTCATATATGAATTGTCTTTATCTTTGTGATATTTTCCAAGGTGTCTCTATTGCGACGAGTGATCTGTCGCCTCCACCTCCTGCTCGAGGGCCTCTACCTAGGGCTAAGAGTTTTATGTTAGTCTCCTCTTTGGGCCTATCTAGGGAGGTTTCTCACTTCCCTCTTATCCAGTCATTATTCTCTTTTCTTATCTATTTTACTAATACATTTTATGCTATTATCTCCTTTTTTGCATCTCTCTACTGTATATCCAATGACGGTGAGGACTTCTTTTGTGTCCTCTTCTTCAATCCAGGTAAGCATTAGATCTCACGAGTATTTTACTTTTACTAGTCACATTTTGAGACATATATTTTGAAGTTTTCTAGTTTTGTACACATAGGTCACTGTTTTTCTTAGCCGCCTTTCTTCACCTCCCCCTTCTCCTATGGTGAGAGGTTCTTCCAGCGGGATGCCTAAGGTACTTTAAGTTTGTCTGCTTTATTATCTTTCTCTATTCTGTTATACTTATGATATCCATGATTGTATTGTCATTGTTTCTTTTTATTATAAGGACCTTCATCCAATGTCTCTTCATCTGCTAGGAAATAACATCGCTCACTGGAGGTACTATCCCGTCTATTACCTTCGAAGAGGATTCCCGTCTCCTGGGTATTTGTGCCCATAGACAATAGGCCTCACATTCAACCTATATCTTCCAGGCCAGTTTTTACTGTTGCATATAGCGAGCCTGTTATAGAGGTTAGCTCCACATCTCAGGTATTACTTATTCCTGTTAGGATCCGTTTATTTATTTATTTATGTTTGGTTCTTTGATAATTTTGTAATAATTAGGCCACTGCATCTGTTGCAACCATCTCGCCGGTCATCTTCCCTCCTTTTTCTTTAAAAGGGCTTCTGGTATGCCTATTCCAAATCTTTTGTCTTTCTACTCATTTTCTTTGCTATTGGGATTTTATTCTCATACTCTATTTCTGTTTGTTTATATGCCAGTTCATCAGTGATACCACTTCATCAGTTATTTCTTTGGTTCCCCCTTCAGTAGACCCTACTACTATTGGAGAAGCTCTAGCAGGTGTTGTCTCTGTGGGAGGCATCATTATATCACCTCTCCTGGTAGTTATGCTAACTCATCTTTACTTATCTTTTATATGTTTTTTTCTTCATCACTATGTACAACTCATAAATTTTCATATCTTTCTTTTATTTGCAGAGCGGTGTTAGTGAGACCTCTTCCTCTGTGGCACTCATGGTGAGGGTTACAGAGACAGCTTCTGAGGTACCATCTGTGAGTTTTCCCTTATCTTCTGTAGGGGAAGCTGCTTCAGCCAACCTGGCTAAAATCCTCTTATCTGAGAGGCCTGTTCTTAGTTCTGCATGAACAACTTCAGTAGTATTCTAGTCTTTACATATCTATTTATTAATTACATATCTTCATACTCTGTAGTTTCTTGTAAAACATCTATAAACGTGGTCCCTTTACTTGCGGGACCTATATTTTCACTCTCAGGTTAGCACTCTACCAGTTTTTGTGCCTGTGGAGGCCCTGGTCAGCATCCCGGAGGAGACTACTCCGGTATGTGCAATGTCACATATTCATCTTTTCATCAAATTGCATTATCTATGTATGAGTTTATTGACACCCTCTGACCTTATCCTTTTACAGGTTAGTATCACTCCTGCTCCTGCTGCTGAGGAGTCTCTGGTGGGTGTCTTAGTGGGGAGCTCCCAGGTAAACACTTGGTCTACCTGAACCTTTGAGCTTACATTTTATGTGTAAGCACTTGCTGACTAACTTGTTTCCCTGTTTTCAGGTTAGCGCCGCGATTGTTCCTCTGATTGTGGAACAATTAGGGGGAGTTACTGCGAGTGAGGTATTATACTATCATACCTTAATCTCTTCTTTACTCCCCCTTTTCTTCTTTCTTTTACTGTGCAAGTGGGGTCACCTTCACGTTCTATTTTCCTTATTTTCAGGTCAGTGAGGCGGCCATCCCTCGCTCTACGGGACCTATAGCGAGTGCTATACGCACTCCCTAGGTATTAAACGTCATACCTGGGTTATTTTTATCTGTTAAAGTTAGTACATTTCTCTTTTTCCTTAGCAAAAGAAAATGCTAACTCTTGCCTATTTTATGTTAGGATGGTGCATATGGTGTCTCCTCGTTTTGGTGTCAGCATATTGACTCCCCTGGTCTACGGGGTAAGATTTTCATAATCTTTATTTCTATTTGAGCATAGGTATTCCCCCACCTGTTACTTCTCTTCTTTATGGCTTATCTCTTTTTACTTTTGTTTATGCAGGATCTGATTGGTGAAACCGTTAAGGCAACTGGTGAGGGAGACCAAAGTTTTGAGGCCATAGGTGATGCTGGTTTCGGCGAGTATTCTTTTATTCCTCTTTTGGAGCATGAGTCTTATAACATATGATATGACGATATATAAATTCTCCTAGAATTTTCATGATTGCGCTGTGGCGTTTAGAACTGCCTTCTAGGTTTCACGCACGTGAGCGAGAGGTGTTGGAGATGCTTCTAGATCACCACCCCGAGACTTTTACTTCTCAGAGCATCCTGATCATTGATAGCCTTATTGTCTTCAACCTGAAGGCCCTGTCCAGCCATCTTCATGATTTCTTATCTACCTCTCATGTTGCTATGACTACTCAGAGGGTTGCATTGTTCCTCCAGGCTCATCACGATCTTCAGCGCTTCTATCACTTCCAGCTGGATTGGCTTGATGCTTTAGTTCGTCACTTTCTTAATGTCACCTTTAGGAAGACGGTGAAGCTTCATACTTTTAGGTAAGCTAGGGAGCAGCACCATCAGCCCGAGGCAGCTCAGATTTAGTCCCTCCAGGCCAAGATGGCCAAGCTAGGGGCTGGTGCTATTGAGGATGAGGCCCAGATGGCTAGATTAAAGGAGTAGCTTGTTGAGGAGGGGCTGGTCTTTCTAACACAAACCTGCGCTCTCGGCATGATTTACTTTTCATGTTGTCTAGTGGGTAGATAGCCTTGTTATGCAGACTTCCTTTTGTACACTTTTCATATGTAAAGAACTTTATCATTATTAATGAAAAAGTATTCAGTGGATTTCTATCATGTTGTTCATCTGCTTCTATCTGGACTTTGATAGCTGCATACTATGGCCTGCTCTAATTTTCTATGGACAATTGATTTGTTTAAATTGCTACATGTATTATGGGGGTACTTGCATATTTTTGAGCAAGTTAAGAATTTTGGACCTGCCACCTCTAACTGTGGGGAACTTGCATATTTTCTGAGCAAGCTAACCTTTTTTTTTTCATTTGTCCCCTCTAACTGTGGGCTACTTGCATATTATCTAAGCAAGTTAATATTCTTAGATCCGTCCCCTCTAACTGTGGGATACTTGCATATTATCTGATCAAGTTAATATTTTTTTAGATTTGTCCCTTCTAACTGTGGTGTACTTGCATACTATCTGAGCAAGTTAACATTTTATTAGGCCAGTCCCCTCTAACCGTGGGGTGCTTGCATATTATCTGAGTAAGTTAATATTTTTTTTAGATTTGTCCCCTTTATTTGTGGGGTGCTTCCATATTATTTGAGCAAGTTAACATTTTCTTTTTAGAGATACCCCCTCTAACCGTGGGGACATTTTATTATGCACATTCAGTTCTTAGAGAATAGCTGGGAGAAGGGTGTTAGATCTTCTCCTTCCCCCAAACTTCGAACGAAAAGAAAAAAATTTAGAGCAGGGGGTGTTAGTCTCCTTTATCCCCAATTTTTTTTATACTGGTCAAGTAAAGATTTTCTTTGAGAATGGAGGTTAACACTAGTTCTCTAGGCAATTTTTTGTAAAAAAAATATTTATTATATATATATTTTATTATGACTTAGAGGCTGTCCTCCTACTGGTATGGTGACAAGATTAAAGTCATTTGTCTAATATGCTTGGAGAGACTTTGCTCAATATACTTTTCTTTCTGGATGGATTTACCTCCCAAGTGTAGTGAGCAAAGTTATCTATATCCTGGACTCTCTTCTAGGCTAGTAGAGAGTGTTTATAAAAAATGATATTCTGATGGATCTACCTCATTCAGTAGGTAAGCACATAAAATAAGAATTATCATGCAATTCATAAAAAGAGTTACTATTCATTTCTTTTTATTTTCTGAAATGTTGCAAAGTTGTGTTGCTATATCATTTTAACAAAAAAAAGAAACTTTTCTGGTGCTAGAGCAAGCCTCTCAAAATCTCTAATAAAAATGAATTTTTAACAAAACTAGGCATAAGACCTCTTCAGCCACTTATAACTGATGCGCTAGAGGCAGTCACTCCCTGGATCTAAAATCTGACAATAAACCAACTTGCCTACCCCTCTTACTACAAAGGGGCCTTCCCAGTTGGGTTTGAACTTTGATGCTGACATGCTATGGAGATGGCGAGTGGATGCTCACAGGACCAAGTCTCCCACCTAGAACTCCCTGGGCTTGACCAAATTTTTGTAGGCTCTGGATAGCTGTTAGGTGTAGACTTTAAAGTTCTATTTCTTCTTGTCTCTATGCTCATATAGTGCCTCCAGCTATACATGTCATGGATAAGGGATGAGTTTATTACTTAGAGCAACTCTGGTTGAGGGTACTGCCAACTCCACTGTTCAGACAACTTCGGTCCCATACACCAGTGAGAATGGGGTAAGCTCGTTTGGTTTTCTCGTTGAAGTACGATAAGCCTATAGCACCATGGGTAGCTTCTTATCCCATGCCCTAGGCATGTCCTCAAGCATCTTCTTCAAGATATTGGTCAGAGTCTTATTGGTGGCCTGTGCTTGGCCATAACCCTTAGAGTAGGAGATGGTTGAGCTATTATGAACAATCTTGTACTTGTCCGCGAGGAGGGCCATCTCCTTGCATACAAACTATTTCCCATTATCTATTAGAACCACCTTGGGTCTTCATATGATATACTCCTTGATAAACTGGGTTACCACTTGGGCAGTCACTCTCCTTAGCGTGATGGAGTCTATCCATTTGGTGTACAATTCTGTAGCCACAATGATAAAAGCTTTGTCATGAGAAACTGGGCTAATTTTTTCAACTATGTCAAATGCCCATGTGTGGAAAGGGTAGGGAGCTATTAGGATTTTTAAAAACATTTAAGGGGCATGTACCATATTACCATATACTTGACAAGCTTTGCATTTCTTCACATAACCAATAAAGTCAGCCTCCATAGTTGGCCAGTAGTATCCCCACGTCATCAGTTAATTATACAGTTTCCTCCCAAGTGGGAGGTCTCATGAGCTTCCTTCAGCACTATCCCTGTGTCTTCCTTAGCTATGCACTTCAGTGCCTTCTCATTGTATCCTTTCCTATAGATCTCTCATTCCACCAAGTAAAAATGAGCTATCCTATTTCGAAGATAAATTTCATCCGCTCTCTCCGTGGGAAACTCACCATCTTTTAGATACGCTATGTACGATAGCTTCCAATCTTCAAAGGCCTCTACAAAGTTAGCTTCTGCTGGTTGGTCAAAATGGTATTGGCACTTTAAACGACCTTGTTGTAGACGAGAAACCTCTGCGCTCATAGTGGGACATTAGTAACCCCCCCGCTGCAACCGACGATAAAGGGGAATATCAGTATCCCGCAATGCTTTTCATGCATTTCTGCCAACTTTTCTTTAATTTCTTGTTCTCCAACACACCCTTCTAAGAACCCTCCATGGATCTTGAAGTAAAGTGTTCCCTCCAGCAGGTGGTAGTTAGCTGACTCTGACACCTTCGTTTTCCCCTCTCTTATCTCTTACTACTTCACAACTAGGTGCCTCCAATCTTCCGGCTCATCGCTTGGGAACAAAGACTTCACTGTAGTAGGCATTGTTCTCCTTTGTACTGTAATTGTTGCTTCTATGTCATCCATGTCTAACTTATATGCTATCTTAGCTAAGGCATCGGGGTGTTTGTACATTATTCTTGCATGCCTCTCAACGTTTACTTCCAAGAACTGTCTCAACAATCTTTGGATGATGTATTTGTAGGGTGCCAAGTTAGCATGTTTGTGTGACACCCCGCCTAATTAAATACCGGGCGATCACTCCTTTATTAAATTAAATCAAGGTGAACAGTTGGTCCATTCTTAGCATCACTGTCGAAAAATAAATTTTTCCAATTTAACACCCTAATTAATTAAGCTAAGTGTCAAAACCATGTTCATACATACTTTCCAAATTTTATTTAAAGAAAAATCATTTATTTTATTAACAACATTCAATAAGCAAGAATCACACCACATTAAATTCTGCAACATAATCCAATTAATTTAATACATTCGTCAATCGAATGTCAACATACGAAATCTAAAGTCACACATCCAAACTGAATAAATCCCATAGTAACAATACTGGAAATAACTGAAATACAAATATCCAATAACAACGAAATAATGGAAAGAGCTACACATGCCCAACTAGATGAAAGTACTAAGAGTGGATCCGAATGAACGAAGTCGTCTAATCAAGAGTCCTGCAACTTCCACCTAAGCTGCAGCGCGTTCCTTCCAAGAGATCCTAAGCAAGATGCCCCTGTGGCTGGGCACCTGTAATACATACATGTATATATACAAGAGAGAGAGAGAGAAAAACGGGTCAGAGCCCGATAGTGTATATGGTTTAAAATTTGTTTAGCAAGTATTTAAATGGATACAGGCCAATGCAACAACATATTAGTGCGTCACTCTCTTGAGGAATTCTCACCTCTCTTCTAATGTGCACACCTATCGCACTAACCCTCCCAACGGTTTGTCTTATCATTTATCGCACTAATCTTCCCAATGATTTAACTTATCTTAGCTTACTCGTAAGATTCAAAATTTAACGATTTAATGGTTCGAAAAGAATATTTCAATTAGCAACCAAAGTTCTCATTTTTAAAACATCACATGGACCGCGATAGCGTCAACTAAGCTGCCTATGCCTTATAGAGGAAACTCGTCCTTGGGACTTTCCCGATTTAGGTGGCTAAAATTTACACAAATTCAAATTTGGCTCTTGTCCTTCTTTGCCACCGGTACTATGCCGGAGAGACACACAGGATGCTGAATAGGCTTGATGAACCCGCTGCCAACAACTTCTCTACTTTTGCTTTTATCTTCAGGTCGAGATCATCTTTGTACGTGTTTGTTGCTTGCCTAACCTAAAAATAATTGGCAAGAACATTCAACCTGTGAGAGCTCACCACTAGATTTAGACCTGTGAGATCTCACCTCCAGGCAAACACGTCGACGAACTCTTTGAGCAGGTCAACGAGCGTTTCCTCCTGTTTTGGGATCAGACTCTTAGAGATTAGAATAGGCCCACTTTCACTCCCTTCTACCCTCAGGTTTATCTCTTCTAACTCTTGTAGCTGTTCTCTAGGACCATCCTTCATGCACTTTGGAGCCTGTTCTGGTTCTTCAATGTGTTCAATGATGTGGGATTCGTCCACAACAAAACACTCTAGCGCCCGATCGGTGCTCTCATCACAAAACACCACCCGCGTAGATCGTTACAAATGGTAAATAAGTTTCCCATCGGGTAGAATCACTTTTTTACAAGTTCGAGGAGGTTTAACCATATCCTTGACCTTCCTCTTGCCTTATGCTATGTGGGGGATCACCCTCCTAAACGATCATGGATATATTTTTTGGCTGGGCTCCTCCTTCATCCACTTGCCTCTCTTCTAGCTTTTTTATGAGTTCTTTATTTCCTCATCCAGTTTTGTGTAGAATGCCACATCCAACAGATGGGCCTCCTCAATGAAAAAGGGCTTCTATGTTGCCTTGATTATGATCTCTGTTCCTCAGATATTAGCTTTTTCACTCTGATTGTAGGTGGAGGGCACTATGCCATGGGTATGCATTCATACCCTCCCAATAAGCAACTGGTAGCTGGTATTAGCATTGATGACATTGAATTTGATGTGCGAAGTAAAATTCCCCAACTTGATTCCTACATTCACATATCCGAGGGATTGTATTCCAGCGCTATCAAATCCTGAGATCACTAGTGGCACAATCACTATCTTCTCTTGATCGATCCTCGTCTCGTATAATGTATTGATTGACATAATGTTAATAGATTCTTCTCCATCCATTAATGCTCTAGGGAATGAAACTCCATTGATCATATATGTGACATATAACGGGCGATTGTGTAAGTAAGGTACCTGCCTATTTGCCTCATAAAATGCCACTTTAGAAGTATACCTTTTGATTAGCCTGCCAATCGATCCCCTGCTAATTCAGTGAGGGATCTCCTCACTGATGTACCGCCTCCAAACCCTTTCTTGTTATGCCTACCCTAGTGTCATACTTCACTCCTATTTGGTGAAATAACCACTTGAACTTAGGGATCCTCGCTATGGCTTCACATTCAGAATCTAGGTCCACTTCATATGTCTGGGCATTATAAACGTACTCTGCCTCTGATGTCCTCCCTCATCCAGAGCAAGGATGACATCCACTTTTCCCTCTAGGAGGTTTACTGACTCGATTTCTTCACCTTCACCCTCTTCTTGGTCTGGAGTGAAGAACCACTCCTCACACTTCCTTTTTAGCTCAGTTCTCTGCTTGCTGCTCAGTGATAACCTTTCCAACTCTTCACATACTTTCTCACCACTTTCCCACTCCATCAAATCTTGGGCTTCTTTTTCATCATACGCTACTACCATATTGGTAGTGGCATAATGATGAGCTAGAATTGGGTTTTCATTAACATCCATAGGAGGTATCTACAAAGTACCACTGGCCACTTGCTCGCCAATGCTCCTCCTCAAGTAGTAACAATCCTTGGTGGAGTGTTTCCCCCGCTGGTTAACTCACAATACTTAGGGTTGTATTTGTCTGTTGCTATTTGGGTTTCCCCATTAAAGGTAAGGGGACCTGCTACCCCCTCTCATACGAATGTACGATAACAATCCATAGCTTTCGCTACGCATCAAGGTAGCGGTGGTGGGGCATCTTATCCAAACTTTCTCTTGTTACCGGGGCTGTTGTTCTTGGATCCGAAGCCTCCCTTCTTGCTTTTGAGATTTCTATCTACATAGTTGACTGCTTGTCTCCTAGAGACTTGAGACCTTCTAGATGTCAGTGGCACTTGTGTCCTCCAACTCGAGGTTCTTGGCTTGATTATTTTGTCTATATTGCAGGCAGCCTTGGTGAACTCTCTAAAGGTTCCATCTCTAGTATCATTAACTAGATGCAACTTCTATTCCTCCAAGGGCCTCTCGACACAGATTTGAAGCAACCTTGAGTCTGCTACCTCTTCGTGTACATCGAGTGCTCTCTCTCACAAGCGCTTAATATATTGCATTAACTCCTCCCTAAAAAATTTCACCTCTTATGCCAAGGGTCTCAGCGTGAACTCATCTTCGATTACAAAGAACTTTTGGAGGACTTGTCTATGCATTTCTTCCCACGAGGGGATACTGTTGGGTGCCAAGTGGGAATATCATGTGTAGGCTTTTCCTGTAAGGGTCTTGGAGAACTCCCTCAACCTCAAGTTCTTGTCATTTCCATGCACTCCTCAGTACTTAACAAACCTCTTCACGTGCTCTCTTGGGTTCTCCCTTTTTCTATTAAACTTAATGAACTTCGATGGAATATACCTTTCTGGGTGTGGCTTCTCATTCATAGTCTGAGGGTAAGGGTATTGTAGTTCCTTATAGAAATGAGATGCTCCTTTTTGAAAGGAGAAGAGCAGCTTCCTCACCTCTTCCATTATAACTGCTTTAGAGGGATATTCCTCCAAACTCATGCCCTTTGCTGCGGGTGAGCTTGATGGTGCCATAACCTGCTGTGGCACCACCTTTTATGGTGGAATCCTTTCTGCCGAAATTACTGCTGGAGTGGAAACCCCTCTAGAGGGGGCAACTGCTAGTGTTACACAACATTGACCCAAACTTGATAGGTCTACATTATTTAGCTTTAAGAAGTTAAAAAACATACTCATAATCAGAGCAGCTACCGGTGAGCTGGTCTGCCCTTCCTCAGGAGCAAGTGTCTTTGCTTCGATCACCACCACACCCTTCTGAGTGGTCTGTTCACTTTGAGTTCCATTCCCAAGTGGAATGTCTTTAAAAACTATCTGCTTAGAAACGTTGAAACCTTCTTTGTCCATGGAAGTGAGGAGACCTCCCCAGCGGAGTTGCCAAATGTAGGAGGGTAGGTATACTGGGGTCTATGAATAACTGGAAAGGGCGAAGTGTGACCCGCTCCAATGGACTCTGCCTTCAAGTTTTTTCAAGAGCAGCTCCTGTTGAAAACGTCCTTTTCAGGTAAAAATGGAGTCCAAGTTGGAACCACTCCCCACAAAAGATAAACTTCACAAATAATAATAATAACTTTTGTTAAGAGAATCTCCTGCGAATGATGGCTGTCAGTGTGGAGTGAAGGAATAATGCACTTAACACTTAGAGAGAGAAAGGAGAGAACACTAGGTATCTTGGGTGATTTTGACAGTGTAGCGGCATGACTTGAGTTCTGATTATGACTTGACCTTGCCCAGGGGTCTTATTTATACTTGGGCACTAAGACTGAGTTGATAGTTTTTAGGCACTAAAACTAAGAGGGTTGGTGAGAGATAAGGTCTGTAATCTACAATTTGTCCCTACCTATGTGTA